>WBNO01002138.1:883140-1278623 GCA_013400575.1 Peucedramus taeniatus | reverse complement strand
TTGTTTTTTGTTTTGTTTTTTTTTTTAATGGGACCTTGGTGAAGTCATTATGTTTTTCTTTCTCAGTGGACTCTTTCCTGTCTCTCTGGGGAAAGAGCAAATGTGGGATGACTGAATTCATTCCTATTTCAAGGAAAAAATAGTATTCAAGGTGTAATACATAAATGGCAAATGTGACTGTTCTGAATGTTCATGTAAATGCAGTTATACACTTGAACCTTCTTTACTAGGCAGTAAAGAAAGCATTTTTATGATGCATTTTATGGAGCTGAGGAGATGAGTGAGCAATGATCGTGTGAAGGTACAAGTCACCCTCCTGAAATTCTCTAACAAGCATTTAATCTTTATTCCCTGGAGGGATGGCTTTGGTACTTGGGAAATTGAGAACAATAGAGAACTGTGGTCAGTTTTGGTGGAAATGGGTCACAGTAATTCATAACTCAAAAATAACTCATATTAGTTCATATCCACCTTCTCAGGCTCCAATTCTGCCACCTCCCTGCAGGTCCAGCAGCTTTGCTGTGATGTCCTGCTTGGGCAGCACTGACCAGTCTCTCACCCACTGCAGATTCAGGCTGTGGTTTTCTAATTGGCTTCCAGAAAATTAAGAGAAAAAATTACAAAAGTCATGTAGCCCCTTAGAAAACTGCATGTTTCCATGTGTTTGAGCCTCCTGGATGCAGAATTCCCATCAGTCCTCACCAGGGTCAAGGCTCTGAAGTGCTGGCTGCAGCCAGAGAGGTGCAACAGAGCTGGCAACACCTTTGTGGTGACCCTTACAGGTGCTTGGAGCTCTCAGGATGCTGTTATCCCTGGAGACACCACGCTTACATTTGCCCTCCACATCCCTGCTCCGGTGTCCGTCTGTCCTGGTGGCTGCAGTGCCTCACCCGGCTTGGCCTCAGCTCAGCCCAGCCCTCCTATGCTGTGATCACACCTCCTGATGGCACTGCAGACATACTTTTAGAAATCCCCAGCAACTCCCTCCTCAGACCCATATTGCAAGCTCTTATTTAACGCTGCCCCCTTTTTCAGAGGTTTTAAGAAAGGTGGCAGTGCTTTATCGAGACTGGGTTGTTGTTTTGAGGCAGGCAGAGTGATGGCATTTTATTTTGATTTCAACAGCACACCCATTAGGATTGTGAAAGGTAGTAATATTCCCTGGAAACAGAAGAGGGCAGCTGTTTTTTGGGAAATGAAGAGTGCATTCACTATTTTTGAGAATGAAATAGCAGTCACTCAGATCTAGATGAGAGAGGTTTTTTTTTTTTTTATGAATGAATAAAAATAGCACAGTATTTCAGGGCTCATGCTGGTGTAATTAGTGTGTGAAATAGCTGGACCCCCATCACCTTCCACTGAGTCCCTGGGTTTTGTCTGGCAAAATTAGATTCCTTGAAATTTTATTGCAATGTAATTAAAAAGTAACCAGGGGAATAGAGAACTCGGTCTTCAGAGATGTTCAGCTTCAGACAGAGTAAAAAGCATCTGCAGCTCACTGGGTTGAGTCAGTTTCTTTATTTACTGCCCATGGCAAAAAAAAATTGCTGTCAACTGTCTATATGCATGAAAAAATCAGTAAATGTTTTTCAACCCTTCCCCAAATGCATGGGGATTTTTTAATCCCATAAAAAATCATGCATGAAAAATGATCTTTTCATGCAATGAAAAAATCAGTAAATGTTTTTCAACCCTTCCCCAAATGCATGGGGATTTTTTAATTGAGAGAGTTTGTATTAAACAACAAATGCATAAATTCCAAACCAAGACATCCTACTGTGATGAGTGAAATCTTTGTTTGTAATTTCTCAAATAAGGCATCTTGATTTTTCAAACTTCCATTTCCAATGTTAACAATACCACATGTTTGACAGGAGATTGCAATGAGCTTAAGTTCATCCAAATCTTTATTTCTTGGCAAATATTTGGCTGCAAACCATGCAGCTCCTCTAGTGTGCAGCCCTGAACCCAGATTTCAGGCTCAGAGCAGCCCTGCTCTGGCCCCAGCCTGCCCTGCCTTCAGCCTTACACCTATTTTTCATTGTATGCAAACAGCACATAAGCAGTGCAGCCTTCTAGCACAGGATGGCCAGGTTTTCCATAAGAAATCTCCCATACCTGATTTTCCACATGATGCCTGTTTCCCATCCAAAGCCCACAAGCCCCTCTCCCAGGTCCCCGTGTCCAGGGCTGTGCTGGGGGCATGGCTGGATCCAGAGTCAGGAAGTTGGGTCTGTTTTTAAAACCAAAATAATTGTACTGAATCCCATGGAAGCACATGTCCTGGGTGTGTTTGCCCCCAGTCTATTCTGTGTTTCCTGGATGTGGCTCTTAATGAGAGGGGCAGTTAATCCCTGTTCATGTGGGACTTGTGCCTTTGTTGGTCCAGGTAGATAATTTGGAAAACTCAAGAGTGACTTCTCCCAGAACCTTCCCAGTGCCACTGTGTCCTTCCAGCTCTGAAAACAAATGGGAATTTTTGTATTTGGCTGCACCAAGAAGCATGTGAAAAACAAATTGTCTTTTTTTATTAGTTGCTCCAAGGCAGAAATAATTAGAGACCCTCTGTAACGAAACAGTACTTACTGAAAGGGTAGCCCAAAACAGACTGCTCTTCTGATGCAGGAAATAATGAGGGCTGCCCTAAACTTTTAATCAGAGGCTCAAATTTTATTTGCAGCTCCTGACAAGGATAGCATCCCTTAATAATGCTCCTGACAGTTCCAAACTCCTGAAATTAATATGAGAGCAACGAGGATTTAATGGAAGCGCTAATTACAGATGCTGGAATTATTCTGCTGCAATTCAAAACCTCTGATGTGGAGAAACTCTTAGCACGGTTGGGCTGTCATCTAATTTCTATGAAGCTTTGCTGTGAAAGGTGACCCTGGCTCTACACACCTTCCTTCTGCAAGATGTGGGCAT
Source organism: Peucedramus taeniatus (assembly GCA_013400575.1). NCBI lineage: Eukaryota > Metazoa > Chordata > Aves > Passeriformes > Fringillidae > Peucedramus > Peucedramus taeniatus. Next base: position 1,275,698 of record WBNO01002138.1, on the reverse strand, counting down.
CCTTCCCTCACACTGACTTCCACAACTTGCAAAGGATGCGAGCAATTAATTCTTCGTGCTCTGGAGCTGGTGCTACTCATACCCCTTTTGAGTGCTCTATTTCCCCTCTTGTGATTAGTCATAATGTCCTCGTGCACTCACACCCAGGCTTTTTCCAAAAAAGCTGACTGGTGGATAAAACACAGATGGCTGTGGCAGTTTGTACCTGGAGTGGCTCCTCTGCAGCAAGAAAAGCTGAACCTCGCCTAGAACAGCTCCTGCTCCTCTCTTCTTCATGGTCTTGTTTCTTTGACCAACAAATTGGTGCCACTTCATGTGGTTATTCAGGGATTGGTGGGGAACGGATGGAAGTGGAGGCCAGGCAGCCTCTAGGTGAGAGGGAACCATCCATGCACTCAGTCTCTAACCCTGAGTGCACCTTCCAAAAAGCACAGACCTTTGGAAACAATCTGACATTATCAGTAGACCTACTTATGTCTCACTCCAAAGCCACTTTTTACCCCAGACTTCCTCCAAATCTCCCTGAGGTGCATGGAGACCCTGCCAGGTCCCTGGGGCCAGTGGGCTATGGGAGGTGGTCCCTGGCTAGTGAGTCCTTGGCAGGCTGGGCTGGTGGGCTCCACCCTTAGCAACCACCTGGCCCTTTGGAGCCTTCATGATGATGCCAGGAGATTGCTGCTGGCCTGACAAGCTGCTCTGGACACCCTGAAGGACCCTGTCATCATCCTCCTAAAGGTTTTGTTGGGGTTTGGAGACTGGCTAGATGGCAGCAAGCCCAAACTGCCCTCCTTGCATATTACTCAAAATGCTCTCTCTGGATGTTTAGCACTCAGGAGAATAAGAATTAAATTGTAAGGCTTTAAAGTGACAGCTTCAATTTCCAAGATCAGAGGAAGTCACAGGCTGAAGGACTGGAGAGGGACCTTCCCAAAAACATGAACATCTTTTGATCTATGCAACTTTTTCTAGTGTCTCTTTAAGCCAGCTGTGAAACCTGAATCTTGATATTAGTTCCAACTGTTGAATGGCATTAGATGATTCATCTCTGCTATTAACACAAGAAAGTAATACCATTTTCTGCTTTGCACATAATGCCTTTTGAGAAATAGATGAAGACATAAGGGACACCGAAGAAATATTTAATCTAAGCTTTTTTCCTTCAGCCCTGTATTTTGTCACTCTATTGAATGATTACACTCCAGTTCCTGCCCTTCCCCAGTTACTCTGGAGACAGTGACAAAGGCAGGAGCCATCTCATCCTGCTTCAGTGCCCCTCTCCTAAGGGAGGGGTGTGCATCTTTTATCAAAAAGTAATAAATGTTCTTTGGTATTACAGAGTGAAAAGAAGGAGGGGAAAATCACCAAGCTGGTTTCAATATGCTCTGTTAATAAGCCAGAGCCACTGTCATAAAAATGCCAGCACCAGCATTGAAAATCGAAATATAATCTCAACGATTCAGCTGTGAAATCTCATTTGGCCAAAGAGGGGGCTTGGAGATTTTTCTACCCTCTCTGGTCAACATGGAGTCATGTGCATAAATACAAATATTCCTGGGAAACCTTGCAATGAATCACATGCTCTGTGGCAATAAAGATGGAGAAGTTTTTATTGTTGTGGTATTTCTTGGCGTGGTATGTGGATTTTGCAGCTGAAAGACAATGGCCAATTTTATGGATTTTTGAGCTCTTATTTATTTGTGAGGACCTTGATAGAGTGGAATTTGGATGTCCCATTCCTCTCCCCCTCTGCTATTAAAAAAGGGAGCAATAAATCAAAGTTGAATTGGTAGAACTAAAAATGCCAGGAAAAATCTTATGGTGCTGAATTTTGGAGAAAGGTAGTTGTAAACCAAATACTTACCTCCAAGTGTCACTGTAAAATAATGTTTTCTCTCAATTTCCCTGAAATCCATGTGCTGACTTGTGGATACTGGGGTGCTCACCTCAGCTCACACTAAACCTACTAAAAGTAAAGAATTTTGAAATCAGTATTTTGCAGTAAAAATTGAGAATTTTGAATGCTGTGAGTGGGGACAGGATGACATTTTACACAAGCATCTTAAAAGCTCCAGTTGTCCATATAACTTAGTAGTGGGTGGCCTCATAACATCCATATTTGTGTTTACTGGGGTTTGTAAGTGCTGTTATAACTATGGTAAAATTTACAGAAAGAGATAACTTCCCAGGGCTGGGAACAGAAAACCCTTTCTTCTTCAGTGCCATTCTTGCTGCTGTTAAAGGTTTATCAAGAGGAAGCTGCATTTTTCTCATCATTATTGTGGTTGTTTCCCCAGCACTGACAGCAGCCCCAGTACTTTCTCATTATGTGGTAGATGTGCAAGAGCCTGCTCTGTCTCCCATTAAAATCAATAACTATCTTCCTTAATTAGCATTCAAATTACAATCAGTCTTTTAACATTACTATCAATTAGGCACAGCACAGCCATGCCCTGTTTGTTTGAATTCTTCCAAGTGAGCCAGGTTCACAGAGGCTGGGTGGGATCGTGGGCAGGAGCCAGAGCCCAGGGATTTGGGGGATTTGCATCCACTGATGGTCACAGGCTCTCTGAAATATTGCTGGAGGAGGAGGAGGAGGCTCTCCTGAAACAACAGACACAGCACAGCTAGGTTGATTGCCCTGTTTCAATCAAATGAATAACTTGGATGTGTCAGAAATCTGACTACATCCACAGAAAAGTGAGCCTTTCCTCCTTTTTTCCTCTGTGCTGGATGCTGATGGCTGGAGCAACCTTGGCATGCAGTGAACTTCCCCCAGGAGCTGGGCTGGGGCCCAGAATTGAACACATGCAGGTTTTTAAGGCAAATTACAGCACATGGGGGCAAAGGATAACTGGCTGTGAAGCTGCAGGTTGGAAAGCCAGGGCATAATAATGCTGGGTTTATTCTTCTCCAAGCTCTGTGTATCAAGGAACTGATGTAGATGTTGAGGAGGCACCATGGGAGCTGGAAATGATTGATGTGTCATCATAACTCCTCCAAAGCACCTGCCAAGGGGGACCTGGGATAGGGCAAGGCAGGCTCCAGGGACTGGAGCTTGTGTTTGCTGTGCAAGATTGTTTCTTCAGATTGGGATCAGAGTATTTGCAGTNAAAAAAAAAAAAAAAAAAGAGAAAGAAAGAAAGAAAGTGTTTTGATAAATTAAAGCACAGAACAAACCTAGTTCCCTGATAGCTCTACCAAGGCTTGCTGGAAATTAGCTGCTCAGCACATGGTGATATTTGCTAGCAAAACAGACTAAATGATCTAGACCAAAGCACATGGGGCTGTTATAAACCTCCTATGCCTTAGATCAGAAAATTGCTTAGCACTGGCAATTTACTCTAACATCCCTCCTCAATCTAATAGAGATTATCCTCTGGAAAGGTCTGTTTTCTACTCTAAAAACTCAGACTGTCACGCATTTTCCTCTGTCCCCAAAGTTATATTACATTTGCCATATTTAAACTGCTGGTTTTTTTTTTTTATACTATTGTGTTTTACAACCACGTGGTACATTTGAATTAATTCTGCATGTGGGAAAGAGAGGCAGACAGAAACCTGTTCTTTGGAAGTGAGGAGTATTTCCCCTTGGAGCTCTGTACTTCACCTCCTTGCTCCATTTTCCTTACCTGAGTTGAGAGAAGACCCTCTTGGCAAGGATAGCAGTTGTCCAAGTGGAAAAGTGACCTTTTAATTTATATTTTTCGCTTTCTTGGATCCAGTGAGCATCTGGAAGAAGTGCAGCTCTGCCAGAGGGTTTTCAAGGGCTGCCAGCAGCTGGTCCATGTAGGTGAGGCAGGCTGCTCCAGAGCAGGACTAACCTATTAGCATTAATTAAAAGACAGAAGTATCTAAGTGGGATGGAGCTTGCCTGTTTTTCTCCTAGAGGAGAATCTCAGTCTTATTTATTAACCTCTTTGCTGCACATTGAAGGACACCCTTTGGACATTCCAGCACAGTCTGGTGTGACCACATCAGTAACTATGGACAGAACCAGGGCTTTTCCTGCAGGATAGGGGATGTGAGCTGCCACAGAATAAAATCAGGGTACCCCCGTGTTCAGGGCAGGCTGAACAGGGCCCCGAGGAACTTGGTCTAGTGGGTGCCATGGTTGAGGGATTGTAACTAAATAATCCTTAAGGTCCTTTATAATTCACACCAATCTGTGATTCTTGTGGACATTTAGGCTGGACTGCCTGTCAGAGCAAGAGATGGGGGTTGAGGGGCAGGAAGGAGAGAAACAACTTCTCCCCCTTCCATCTCTGCTGTCTTTATTCATTTACATCTCACAACTGGATTTAATTTATCTAGATGTGCCAACTCAATAAAACTTCTGTTTCTTGTCTTGACTGTGATAATCACACCTCTGCTGCCTTCTGAAAATAGAAAAAGCCATGCAGATGAAATGGCCCATTTCGATGAGTATCCTTGAGATTTTTCAGCTTTCTTTTCTTCACATCACAGAAAACTTCAAATTTCACCTCAGCACCTGAGGCTCTGATTTCAATTCACATTAATTTCAGACAGCACAAAGTGATTCCCTAATAGCTGAGAGCATTGCTAATGCCTCTCCTTTTTGAGGTAAAGAAAGAAGAAAATGGTCTAAAAGAAATTCATATATTGTTCATAATAACAATTTGCAATGAAGCAAAACCCTTAATGTCCCTATGAAAGTCCTTGCAATAAAATACATACAGTTCCCTGTTTGGCTCTTAACTCTTATTTCACACTTTTTATTTGCTGGGCTCTTTGATTTTCTGAGCAGGATGGGAAAAATGAACTCTTGGTGCTCAGTTCACAGGAGCCCTCTCATCAAAGAGGAGTTTCCTCCCTAACCCTGAGTAACTCCCCTGCCTTCCACAGGTAAGGAGGGGGATGAGGGGAAATCCACACTGTGTAGGGTTCTGCAGTTACATCACAAGGTCTGATGGGGAGTCTCCAGAGGAGAACTTAAAGACTGGTCACTTAAAAACCCCAAACCGTGATACATATTCTGACAGAAAGGTTGTAACTCTTGCTTTAGCTTGGGAAACTGAAAAATGGCTTTATTTAACAGCAGTGCACTCATCCCCCTTGCAATGCCAATGAAGATTAATCCTCGGTCACGCTGGGAGAGAATTCACTTTGAAATGCCTGTTATAGTGATCTTAAATTAACATACACAGCACACAGAGTGAATTCTTTTCCTCTGAGTGTGTCCACTCTGGGCACTTTTTACCACAATTTAATAGACTGCCAATTAGTGTAAAGTAGTCAGACATTTTTAAAGCCAGGGTAGACATTTTCCCAGATTAATCTGCAAGCTGGTTGATAATTAATCTGAGACATCTATCCTCCCCAACCCCAGAGATAGGTAAAACTATCAGATTTCAGACACTTGTTACTAAAAACCACAATTATATCTTCATCTATAACAGCAGAGGAACAATATTTAATTAGTTACATGATATTACTTGTGGACAACTGACTTCCATATAGACAATGTCTAGAGTGCCTCAAGTCATATATTTGGGTTTGAAAATTATCTCAGGAAATAATTAGCTTCTTTGTGCTTCTGACCTCCTATTTAACACCAGCAAAAGAGAATGAAAAAGTGTTTTATCAAAGGTAAGATGTATTCTTTTTAATAATGAGCTTGTGGATTTTTTTTTCCAGTCAAGGAAATCTCAAAAAATTATCAAAATATTTATCTCCAAATATTTATTCAGCCTGAAGTTATTTTTTACTTTCTTTGGGAAAAAAAGGAAGAATTTTTAGAAGAGACAGGCTTCTAGAAAGCATGTTGCATGTGTAGACACCTGCTTCATCTGCCATCCCTTGAGTTTGGATGGAGTGAAGGTACAGGTGCCTTTGCATTTGCCTGACATTTTCCATTCCCTCTGTACACACACACAGGATATCATCAGGCTCACTACAAGCACAGGATCTGTTTGGTACTTTCACTCTTGGCTTCCCTTGTCTTGCAGAGAAATCCCAGACAGAGCATTGCCTCTCTGTACAGGGTCTTGTCCCTTTCTAGCCCAGCCGTTGAGAGGGGCTGTGCTGAGCCTGGTGGAAGGTACAGGGGAGTGAGCAGCTCACAGAAACACAAATCCACTCATCCCATGTCTTATCTCATTTCCCAGTGAGCACAACAGCCTCCTTACAGCTGCTGGGTGATGAAAACCCTCCACTCTGATAGCTAATGATGGTGTTTGAGCCAAGCTGGTCCTTGAGAGAGAGAAAAAGGAGCTGGCAGAGCTTCCTGCTTTCTGCTGGTACCCACCCACCTCCCAAAGTGCCAGTGACTCATGCTTAGATCTCCAGCAGCAGACATGCTGCCCAGTGCTGCTGTTACAGATGCTGCCAAAACCTTTGGGGCCTCTTTCCTTTTCCAAATCAAGGCAAAATATTTGAGTGAGACCAAGTGTTCTGCTCCCAAGACCCTTGTTGAACTCATTGCCTCAGGACCTGCACCAGCTCTTCAATGATGAGTTCTGCTGGGCCCTCAAAGCCCCCAAGCCTCAGGCAATGTCTCAGAGTCAGGGTGCTGCAGGCAAGCTCAGAGGGATTTGGTGACCACAGGCTGGACTGGGCTGGTCCACCTTCCTCAGTCTGTCATCCCAATGTGTACTGGTCATACTGGGGCAGTGCAGCCTCTGGAGCTGATGCTCAACGCAGACAACACTCACAGACAGCCCCACCCCCAGTTGAGAACAATAGAAGAGCTGTCACCTTCACTTGCAGGGATGGGTTTCGGCTTTGTGACTTCTCCCCACACCCCATCAAAGCCTCTCCAATTCTGTAGACACCTCTGTGGCTTAAGGACTTGAAACTTCTTCCAGAGAAGTTGGAGGAAAGCCCCTGCACAAACATTGAAAGGTTCTTAATCAAAGTCAGTAAGTGCCAGAGCAAAAAGAAATGAACTTTGGGGTGAAAAATGGCTTTTCTTTTTAAGAAAGGTGGATACTTTCTATTGATTTTTTTTCTTTACTTAGGATTTTGCAGCAAATCCATAAAGAAACTTTCACTGCAATGTTCTTGGAAATAAATGGTCCACATATTATACACATTCATTTACACCCAGCAGATCTATCTAAAAAGAATAGGAACTGATTGAGTTAGCTTTCTGTAAATGAAAAGGGGCTTGGCTGTACCAGTCTTTTTGCAAAGTAATTTATCTGCTTGAAAGATGGATCATCAGCTGTAGTTAAACCTCATTTTGCTTTCAAGATGCTTGTTTTGTGCTTCCAGTCTAGGCTTTTTCTAAACTATCACGAGCTCAGTTTTTAGCTTAAGTTTGCACAAACTTCAGTGAATTAGGTCACCACTAGGGATGAGCCTTGCTGCTAGCTCAGTCTAACCACTAGGTGACCTGTGGCAGCAGATGGTGGGACAGCCAAGGCAGCTCCTGGGAAATAGCCCTTGCTGGACAAGTAACACCAACGTGGTTCATAGGCTGTGAGGAATCCTGCTCCTTTTAGTGAGGATATTTATTAGATATTCAATTATGCTTCTTGAACCAATAGCCTTCACACCCTGTTGCCCTCTTTGTTTCCTGTCTGGACAGCTACACAAACTCTGCAGAGAGGCAGAGCAGCTTTAAGAACTGCTCTCTCCTTTTCCCATTGCATTCTTTCTAGAGGAGCAGCATTCCCAAATCTTTCACTACCAGTAGTCTTTTGTGTCTCCTTGCTGAGTTTATTCCTCCACCACCACCACAGGTGTTGGATATTAGCTGTCCTACTGCCCACTAGCTTCACTTTGATAGCAGCCTGCTCAGACAGAGGTTAATCCCCAGGAAAAGCCTCCCACAGGATCCTCTTTCCTTTCCTCCCACTCTCATGAATCAGAGAGCTCCTGACCAGGATGGTNCCTCTCTCCTTTTCCCATTGCATTCTTTCTAGAGGAGCAGCATTCCCAAATCTTTCACTACCAGTAGTCTTTTGTGTCTCCTTGCTGAGTTTATTCCTCCACCACCACCACAGGTGTTGGATATTAGCTGTCCTACTGCCCACTAGCTTCACTTTGATAGCAGCCTGCTCAGACAGAGGTTAATCCCCAGGAAAAGCCTCCCACAGGATCCTCTTTCCTTTCCTCCCACTCGCATGAATCAGCGAGCTCCTGAGGGGGATGGGAGGGAGCAGGTCAGAGCTCAGGGCACATCCCCGGCCCCGGGGGGAGCTGGGAGCTCAGCACTCCGGAGATGCTTTGATGTTCTGAGAGCAGCAGCTCTTTGTTTTCCCTGCCCTCAGCTCGGGCTGGCTCCGAGGGATGGCCCTCTGCTCCCCCTGGCTTTGGGAGAACTGCTCCTGCTCTGAGGGATGTCCATCTCTGGATTTAGGTGGAATCCATCTCTGCTTTGGGATCTGCCCCTGCTCTGAGGGATGCCCAACTCTGGCTTTGGGTGGATCTACCCCTTGGTGAGGGCAATGTCCAGCAAGGCCCCCTGTGGCCACCACAGGAAGATCAGGGCACCCCAAGGAACTCCAAGGCTGCAGCAGTTCACAGGCACAGCTCAGGCCACAGTCACACAGTGCTGGGGACATCAGTGTCACCCACCCCAGCGAGGAGCTGAGGTGTTGCTGCTCAAGCTTCTGAGGGCACACACCTCATTTTGTGAGCGAGGAAGCAGGAAAAAGCAGCTGAAAGAACATCCTGAGCCCCAGCAGCTGACAGAAGCCCTTTGAGTGAAGTGGATCCAATCCATGACAGCCATGGATGAGGATGAACAGGACCAAACAAGCAGCTGCTTTGTCAGTGTCCCCTTACCTGCAGAAAAGTCTGACAGCCTGGCTGGAAGGTGCAGGAGAGCTCCCAGCCCACATCAGCCATGCTGGGTCCAGGGCTCTCCCCAGGCCTGGTGGGTTCTGGCTGAGGTCTGCAGGAGATGCTGACAACAGGCAGGGCTGTGCTGCCAGGCCCTGACAGTGTTTTTACCTGATTTGCAGCCCTGGGGGAAGTAAAACCTTCAGAAATCAATATTAGTGGATTTTAAATTAAGTACTAAATTATCTCACCTTCAGTCACAGTGGATTTACTCCAGAATGGTTCCTACAAAAATTTACTGATTTTCCATACAAAAAAATATGTGGCAAGTCATGTATTCCCTCTGCCCCCCCCACCCCAAAAGGAAAGAGTAAAAATTCCTTCTTCTTCCTTAAATATATGTAGAGACATCTAGATTTACCTCACAGCAAATCACTGGTGAAACTATCACAATGTATCATTATTTGGGGAATAAACCCCTCTTACTGTTTGCATGAGGCATAGATACAACAATGATATCATACATAACTCTGGTGAGCTTATAAATATATGAATAGAAAATGGCTTGCAAGTTGTTTTTCCCCTGGCTGTGAGATCAGGTGCCAGTAGTTCTGATCAGTGTACACTTACACATTACTGCAATGCAAGGAAATCTTTTTTTTTATGCTAGGAAACACCTGTGAGGGAAAAAACAGCAATATAAATACTTCATCATTTCAGCCACAGCTGCTCTGTGGCTCTTGTGCTGAATTCTAAGAGATAGCAAAACCCGTAATCATTTCCCTCTTCTGCAGTTTGTAGCCAAAACATCATTACAGTAAAACACCAAGCTTTGCAAAATGCAAGAGGTGAAATCATGACCCCCACATTGAGATGTTTTCAGCCATGTGTGCCTTGTTTCCTGCTCCCAGGGGTGCTCCTCAGGTACCCTCCACGTGCCTGACAGTGGGAAGTGAGTTTGGAGTTCTGAGTGAGCTTCACCTGCTGCTCTTTGTGGTGCTGTGCTCTGGCTGTGGCCAGAGATGGGGCTGCTGGAGGAAAAGATCTTCCTTTTTGATGAATTCCTTGATAAATTTGTATCTCGAGGCTCTTGGTTTGAGTCCATCAGTGAGTGCTGCAGGCTCTAGATAAGGATGTCCCAGCCAGCCCGGGGGGTGCTCAGGCACTCCAGAGGCTCTCGTGTACGGGCGGCCTCCTCGAGGCTTTCCCGGACCGGCGCTGTCAGGGCACCCACATGAATCGGGGCGACTCCCTCAGCCCACCCTCCGTCCGAGCCCGGACAGTGTAATGCAAATCTCACCCAATAAGCAGCAGGACTCTCCACGTTGCTGATTCCAGGGCAGTTTATTGCAGGGAAGGCAAAGGAGAATGGTCCAGAGGGGTGCAGAAACACAACCAAACACTGCAGGGAGGCCAAAAGTGGAGAGCCCGGAGCAAAGGGGAATACAGTATTTAACAGGGGGAAGGGAGGCGGGGTCAGGACACAGAGGGTCCAATCAGGCAGGGGCTCAGGGGAGGAGCTGGAGGAAATGGACAGGGCTTGAACCAATGGAACGGACATGTGGGAGGGATCAACAGTGCAGGACCAATGGGGGCGCAAACAGCGTGGAACATTCTGGAACCGGGGAGAGAACAGGGCTTAACAGACAGTTGTGAATTAACATGACTGAGCACAGAATCGGAGAAGTTTTCCACATTGACTCTCCCGATCTTAAACAGTTGTTGTCTCCCAGGGCAGTCGGCCTTCCTGCCTGACTCCTCCACTCCTGATACCAAATCTGCCCCTTAATTGATGGGTCACAGCCTGTCTGTCAATGCCCTTTTGTTTGGTGTTTTTGGCTGCATCCAGCTGCTGAGGGGAGGTTATGGTCCTGAGGGAGCTGTGTGACATCTCTGGAAATGGGGAGGAGCTGTGTCCCTGCAGACACCAAAGGTTTTTACTGAAGAATGGGGAGCTGCAGGTGCATGGAAATGCTAATGGGTTGTCCTAGAGAAAGTGTCTGTGACACTGGGAGCAGGGCCCCAGTCAGTGCTGGCCTCATTCACTCCTCCTGCACCTGGGTTGGGATGCTGTGAACAGACTCACATTTGCCCATGGAGGAGAATTATAAACTCTTTCTGAATTCTGTCTGTGAATTATAAACTCTCTCTGAATTCTCTCTGTGAATTATAAACTCTCTCTGAATTCTCTCTGTGAATTATAAACTCTCTGAATTCTCTCTGTGAGCTGGGCTCTCTGGTCAGTGCTGGGAGGCTCTGGCACAGCAAATATGCTGTGGTGAATACTGGGCTTTTTGTGGGAATTCACTGGCCCCATCCCAGCCTGGGCTGGCTCAGATGCTCATCCCTCACACTCTCTTTTTCGCACTCTCTTTGCCTTTCCTGCGGCAAATAGCTCCCACCAGTGAATGTCAGGATTTTTTGCTCATGAGCAGGTACAGACATGTTAATTCTTCCTTAAAGAGACTTTAAAAAAGTCAAACTCCATACCCTGGTGCACACATTGTATGTAGTAATTAAAAGCTCTTATCACACCAAGTTTTGGTTTAAATATAGTTCATAATTCCCTCTGGACTACAGAAGGAAAAAGTGATTCTAAAGCAATGTATGGTAGAGCAGGCTGTGAAATTCATATCCCTTCTGAAAGCTGGGTGGGGAGACCTTTCCCAAGGAGAGGTGGAGGGGGGAAACTGAAGACGCAAAGAGAGAAAGGGAAGAGAATAAGACTCAGAGGCAATGAAATATTCACCCCTTTCTAAACATATACCTAAACTCACTTAATATTCCAACTGGATGGGTGTGGAAAGATCTCCCAAGGGAGGAGAAGTGTTGAAGGGCAAAAGGAGCAGTGAAGTTCCACTCTGACTGGAACCAGCCCACTGTGAAGGTGCAGAAAGGCTGGCAGTGCCACCAGGGTCTGACCCTCTGGGCTTTGTGGTGTTTCTGGAGTTCTTTGCTATAGGGACCACTAACATACCTGCCTTTATCTTCAGCTCAAAAAAAGAAAATTTGGTGTGCTGAATGTGAAAATGAGAGTACATTTTACTACAATAGAAACCTGCCTCCACAGCCCAGGGCATCCTCTGAGGATTCTCTGAGTGCTCTCTTGCCCAATGACTGAAAAACATCAACATATTTTTGGAGTGTCCGTAATGCCCTGTGGAGAAGCCCAGTGCAAAAAAGATAACAAAAGAATGGAAATGGGTGTTTATTTCTTCACTTTTCTATTCATTCAGCTTGACAATGCACTAAGGGGAAGGTCACCCCCTGTGCTGGTGGTGTCAGGGGATGCATGGCTGGGGTGGACCATGTGAGGAGGGAGCACAGGTCTGTGGAGCCCTGCTGGAGCCCGTGACACGCTGCAGCATCCCCAAATTACACACACATCTGCTCCAGCACCAATTAGTCATGTGATGTTTGAAACATCAAATATTCTTTCCCTGCTTATCAACACTGCAATTATGGCCTGTCAGGGTTTTATGCTCTACTCAAAATAAACATCCAAATGTTCACATTAACCCTTGAGCTCTCTGGGGCTGTGGGGTTGCACTGCAGTTTGTGGGGTGAGCAGGGACCACAGGGCTCCTGCTGTGGGGCAGAAATGGGGGAGGAGGGCAGTGACTTGTACAGGGGTTGTGGTGCCAAGACCAGGTTTAGAATTGAAACTGTAGAATATTTGCTCAAAGGCTTTCATAATATTTCACCTTTTTTTGCCATGGGATGTTATGAATACAGTGCAGCTACCCTGGCTGTGGCAAAGTTTTGAAGCATTCTTGGAAGAACTGATGATAATTTTTTAGAACCCCTTTTTCTCTGGAGTCACAGGGTTTTTCTCAGTGTAACTGAAATTTTACAGGAAAGAAACATATTTTAAGGGAGTTTTAATTTTCTCTATTAAAGGATGGTTTGCTTTTGATCTGCCAAACAGAGATTTTCATGATTTTGTTTTACAAAAGGGGGATGAGAACTAAAAGGTTTTAATTTTTTTTTGGTTTTGTTTTGTTTGTTTTGTTTTAGAAAAAGAGAGCATCTTTCTGCCTTTTTATTCAGGAAAACTGAGGCTTTCTTTTTCTCAGCTGCTTGAGCCTATGTTAATGCCAGTGTGGGATGTACTGCAAAATCTTTTGCCTGGATAGAAGTTGCAGAGGCTTTGCTTCATTTTGGTGGCCAGACAGGCCTTGTGTGCTGGTCTTCACCACTCACAGCCTCTGCTGCCCTGCTCAAGCCTTACCCAGCAGTGCTGTGAAGGCAGAGAGGGTTTGGGGCATTTTGGGGTTCAGGGAGGAGAGGTCAGGCTGTGCTGAAGTACATGCTGTGAGTACATCCAGTATTTACCACTGCTGTACCTGAATCTTTTAGACACAACCTGAGTCATCTTTCCCAGGCCACTTCTGCTTTTTTTTGGGATGAACTTGGAAGCCAGTGCTTAAGAAAAGACCCTTGGCTATGTCAAGTCAGGAGCAAGGGGCAGTGGCAGAGGCAGCCTGGGGAAACCTGCCCTGGAAGTTCTGGGGTCTCTGTCTGCTGTCTGGGCTCTGAATTCCCCACTGAATTCACCCCAAAGTAAGCAAATGAGCAGAGAGGCTGCAGGAGGGGTCACAGATGTGCATTGGCTCTGAAGGACAGACCTGGCTCTGCTCTGCCCTTCTCCCTGACCTTCCCTTCTCCACTTTTCACACCTCCCTTGCCTTTGCTGTGCAGCATTTTGTTTGGGAACTTGGAACTATCCAGCAGTTAATAGTAATGATGTGCAAGCTTTTTTTTTTTTTTTTTTTAATTTTATTTTACTCTCTCTTGCTGCTTCATGGCCTAAACATCTTGAATGCTTTTGATAAGTTGACTGAGGTGTATCTATTAAATTCCTGATGTTTCTGCTGTGAAGGACTCCTAGCAATGAGCAATGTCAGAGCCAGTCTGCAGCTCTCAGGGCCTGGGACACACTGCAGCAGTGTCAGGAGCCATAGCCCAGCTCATATAGAGGTCCTGCTTTATGGATGCTGCTCCAACACCTCCCCTGCAGAAAATGTCAATGTCAAACAGAGAAGAAAAGCAATGGGATTGACTTGGACTAAGAGAAGCTCAGCTGTGTCCCAGCCTGCTCTCTATCAATGTCACATGGGACATTCATTATCCAATTTTATCTCTGCCTTGGGATTACTTATTGCTTTAAGGGAGAGCTTCCTGCTGGTTTTCATCTTGAATAGCAGTACTGATCCAATGCAACATTCCAGCTGTTTAGGTAAAGTTACCCAACTTCTGCTTTTGCCTCCATCTTTCAAACAAACAAACAAAAAAGAAGCTATGGTTATAAAAATGCTATTTATAAGCATACTTTAAGAATTGATAATTCCAAACAGCCCTTTTCCTACTATTTATTACGTAGCCTTTGGAGGATAATGGTCGGATAATTTTCTTTTTCTCCAGGAGCTGTGCTGGATGCTGCCTTGCACTGGCTGTTGATGGGATCTGGAAGACAAACCTTGCACAGGTCTCTGTGCCCTGCTAGACAGGTGAGCTGAGTGGAAACCTCCTTCAGAGGTGCCTCACAGCCTGCCTGCTTTGCTCAGTGGCTCCGTGGCAGCAGTGTGGCAGATGGAAGCACAGCTGGAATGCAGAGGCTGAGGGGATGCTGCTGCTGAGGGGGGGATGCTGCTGCTGAGGGGATGCTGCTGCTGAGGGGGGGATGCTGCTGAGGAGGGGATGCTGCTGCTGCTGAGGGGATGCTGCTGAGGAGGAGAGGATGCTGCTGAGGAGGGGATGCTGCTGGTGAGAGGTGTCAGCCCAGCACAGCCCAAACAGCTCGGCTGCTCAGCAAATGGTTCTGGAAGGGCCTTCAGGCCTCAGTGGCCAAAGTGGCTTTAGTGCAGCCTCTAAAAATGCTGCTGTGGCAAAACCCTGCTCCTCTGGGCCCTTCAAAGGTCTGAGTTTTGCATGCATCTGCTATTTCTAAGGCAATCCAGTGAGTCAGAACAGACCATAGATGTCCCATTGCCTGAGTCCACAGTGCAGCATGAGCTGGGCAGGGCAGCCCATGTTTTGAAATACTCACAGAAGTTTCATCTCCAGGCAGACATGGGCAAATTGTGACTCCAGGGGTGCAAGCTCAGCAGCTGGGTTTGATTCTGTGCTCTTGTGAGACAAATACCCATTTCCCATGGCTGAGGACAGCAAGCCTCAGTTTCCCCTCTCACACAGGCCAGCTCAGCTCTCTGGCAGGGCCTGGCATGTGCTGCTCTGCCCATCACATCCCTGCAGCACCCAGCTCTAGCCCTGGCCTGCTCAAGGGACAATGAGGAAGCCAAAATAACCCAATTCAGCTTTCAAGCCCAAGCCATTAGCCAGAACCTGAGAGCTTTCCCTGCTGAGCTGTTACTGCTGCAAGTTCTGCTCCACACCAAAACCAACTGCCCTTGACAAAGCTGAGTCCTTCAGGTCTCCAGGTCTCCCAAGCCAAATAAGCAGTCATTTCCCTGCTCTTTCTCTCTCCCTCTACTGTGCTTTTGCCCTGTAATTCCCACATTCCCACAGGCTGCAACTTTCCACATTTTTCCCTTGTGCCCAACAGCAGATTTGTGTGTTCTGGGGTGTTCAGAGCATGAAATACCTGCTCTGGTGTTGTAGCTGGAGCCTGGGATGTGTTTCTCTACACCATGGTCTGGCTTGTGGTTTCTCTCAGTGTGGTGATTCAGTTTAGTGCAAATGCCACAGTTGGGTGATACCTCATTTGGATACCAAAATGACATTTGATTTGTTTACAATAGAGACTAAATGGAAGTAAGAAATATGTTACTTTGAATTTCAAAGAGAAAATCCTCATCTGAAGAGATCAAATGCCTTCTTTGTATCTTTTAAGATAAAATGCTTTTGATACTATCACAGTCCACCTTTGGAAATTTTGGGATAAGAAATAATATTATCCGAGAGAAAAATATTTTGCTGAAAATTCTGTTGTTCTGCTTCTAAGAGAAGTATCTGACACCAGTAGAAAGATGTGTCACTGGAGAAGACTTTCAGTGGTTGTACATGAAGCCACAGCTGCTTCTGGCTTGCCTGAGTCAAATTCCCAGCCCAGCCTGGCAGAGCTGGAGCTCGTAGCTGCTGCTGTGTGCTCAGACACCCAAGGACAGAGAGGCTGCTGCCATCAGCTCCTGTCCCTTGCAAGGCACAGGCAAGCTCACACTGCTGCTGCTGGCAGGTACACAATTAACCTTGCTAATCAGCAGCTCTCTGAGGAAGGAAGTGTTCTGCTCCTGCAGGGAATTCATTTTTTCCTTCAGGTTGATTGATATTCATGTACTTCAATATTTCAGCGTTCTTCTGCTAAGAGTGTCAGCTCTGGCTGGAGCAGGAGGGATTTTTCTTGTGCTAGAGCAAGGCAGAATTGCTCTGCAGGAGCTGGTCCTTCCCTGCAAATCTGATCTGGGCTGGGAGTTGCTGGAATGTTAATAACACATGAGGAAATACAGGGGAAGGAAGACAAGGAATCAAAATCTACAGGGGAAAACAGCAGGAGAATTGAAGTACCAGGGGGAAAATAAGGATTCCAGGTGGGATCTGGTGGATCCCAGGAGTCTGGCTGTGTTGTGCCCGTGAGCCTGGGTCTAATGTGGGTCTTACACTCGTGGTTATTTAAAACTCAGACTGAGCTGGAGTGTTGGTGTCTGTCTCAAATGAACAGAGCAGGTTTGGATGCCAGAACAGGCTGGGAAAGCCTGGATTTCAGCCTTTCACTGCCAAAGACAGTGTCTGAAGGAGTGGATAGTGCCTGTGAACCCCTTAGCAGGACCTGGCCCTGGGGTACACTCACTTAGCAGGCAGATGCTGTAGTAGGTTTTAAAAGCAAATTGTTTTCCAAACCATGATGTTTTAAGCTTGGATTTTCTCATTGCTAATTTTTCCAGATAACACCCTGTGGAAGGAACCTTTATTAGCTGTAAACCCCTTCTGCAAGACAGACCAGCATTTTTCTCTTTGAGTCATCCTCCAGCAATGAAAGTGAGTCCCCAAATCTGGGGAGAGATATTTCACCCACTAGCACAATCATATATATTTACAGGCTGTATTTATGCAAGGGAATGTACTAAAATTTTTAAAGGCTGTTCTTTTGGCAGGCCATCTTTTAAAAGACCATCTGAACATGCAGATGTGGTGCTCCAGCTCTCTAGGGTGCTGATTCAAGGCATTGCTGGTGCCCCCATTACCTTTTCTCACCATCTTTAGCCATGCAGAAATGCAGTTGGAGAGGAGAGTGGTTCTGTGTCCCAGCATTTGCTTCTCTGGGTTGGCTGTGGCCTGAGAGATGCTCATGCTCTCTCTTTATTTAATAAAATCATCACTCCTTCTCAGATAGTTTTCCCCAGTTGAATTTATCAGTTTAAACAACTCAATTAAAAGGCCAGCAAAAAGTCCTTAAGGGCACTGCCTTTCATCACTGCTGAGAAGATGAATGCTTTACAAAGAGATTGCAGAGATGTGACAAATACCATTGCAAGTAAGCCCTGAAAATAAAAAGAAAAGGAAAAAAAATCCCAAGCAAATATCTACATCTTCTCTACATGTTACCCCAACCAGGCCTGGCAAGACAAGCCCTTTGCACCTGGGTGTTCTCTTGGCTGATGGGTTGAACTTCCTCCCTTGTGGCTTGTGGGTCCCACAGGGGTGCTGTGGCTGTGCCCTCTGCAGATCCCATCCTGCAGGGGTTCAATCCAGGGGAAAATTGTTCAGACACCCCACCAGTCTCATGCTCCAGGCTGCAGAGAGGCTTTTCTTAAAAAAAATATTGTTTTTATGGAAAATCAGCCATTAAGTTGCCACTGAGGCTGGTGCTTGCTTTGGTACCTGAGGCAGTTTCAGCTGTGTGTGTCAAGGCTCTGCTGGGCTCAGCTCTGTAAAACCAGAGCAGAAGATGTCTTTGTGCCCAAAGAGGTCGTGGTCTATGATGGGACATCCCAGGTGGACACCACTGGTCACAGAGCAAGCAGCTGGTACTGGCTAGATGGGAGAGACAAGAGTTTTGCTGTAGGACAGTTTTCTGTGTCCCTGTTCTATGAAAGTGAGATCCTGGAATCCCACAAAATTTTGCTAGATTTATTCTTTCTGGCCTCCTATTTTTACAGCAGTGGTCTAAAGCACAAAGCCAGCAACAGAGCTTGTATTTCTGGGACACACCAAAGCCAATGGAGTCAGGAATGGAAGGTGAGGCTCAGGCCCAGATTGAATCCCACAGTCATGAAGAGACATAGGAAAGTCTTGAGCTGCTACATAGCCCACATCTAGACTGTCTCATCCTCCACAGAACTGTGAATTATTGAGAAGGTAGATGCAATTAATTTTCTTTTTTTTTCAGTTCAAATAGCTCAAGTATTTGCAACTTGCATACATTTATTTGTTTCCCAAGAAACTGGAGATACTACACAGTGCAAATGTGTTATGCATTGATGTTGCAATAATTCTTTATATTTCCTGTGCTGGAGATATTCTGGAATCACTGAGCAGGAACTTTGCCAGGTTCAAAACAAATGTTGAAAAAACCCAAACATGAAGTCACAGAGAACAAGAACCATTGAGAAAGTCTATTCCACAGTGATGCTGTAGTCACCATGGCAAAAAAAAAAAATTGAAATAACCCAGGTAAGACAATTAGTTTTGCTTCATTTCTTCCTGATTGTTGCTTTGCCTTACTGTGCTTCTCCACATTTTCATAGAACATGGTGATGTTCACCAGGGCTGCTGCTGGCTGGCAACTGATGGTAAATCCAGGTGGACCCTCATGGCTTATTGTGGGTATTGTCTGGGAAGATTCCATTGAGAGAGGAATAGGATTTGGTCTATCTGTGGGGCTGATGGCAGGCTTTGTCCTGTTTCAACTTTATTGAGTGCACAAACACCCTGACCTTTGGCCTGGCTATGGGGAAGCCAGGATGAACTGGAGGAACATGGGTTTTGGTGGCTCCAGAGTCTCTGTGTCAATAAATTTTCTGGAGTTTTGACACAAAAGAGTTCAAAAACCAATAGTAAACTGGTCCTGCTTCCCATGGGTCAAAAATGTCTGAAGATGACCAGATTGGAGCTGTCAAAATGTTTCCTTCAGGTTGTTTTCAGCAGGAAGATGATCTGCTTGAGCTGAGCCCTGCTCAGGGCAGAGCCCAATGT
This sequence comes from Peucedramus taeniatus, assembly GCA_013400575.1. Lineage (NCBI taxonomy): Eukaryota > Metazoa > Chordata > Aves > Passeriformes > Fringillidae > Peucedramus > Peucedramus taeniatus. The sequence continues at coordinate 1,256,798 of WBNO01002138.1, read as the reverse complement.
TTGCTCTGCTCCAGCCTGGCAGTTTCACCAAATCTTGGCAGACTTGAGCAGGAAAGGAATCCACAGTATTTTGGGGAAAAGAAGGCTCTCCATCAGCCTCCTTTAACCTAATCCTCTCCACCCTCACAGGCATCTCAGCAGTGCTCTCCTCTGAAGGACATCAGGCATATCTCCCTGTTCCACTCTTGCTCTGCCCGTAAGGTACCACTGCTGTGACCCTGCCTGAAGGTCATTTCCCAGGGCAGGGTCAGGGGTCCTGTGGGAAATGTTACATCCCTGTACAGTTAGAGCCTGTATCATCATGCATATGTACAAGTGGTGCAGCATGGAAGCTGTTCAGGCAGCTCTATTTCTAGCATTTTATAACTTTGGAGTGCCTGCTTTTGCAACCTGAATAATGTTCTTTTAAGTATAGAGTTTGGGAGGTTTTTTTTAGGATGTAATTATAATCTTGTTCTACATAATTTAACAGCATCAGGGCAGGAGATTTTTATCCAAGGCTGGAAGTAATTGTCAGGCTAGTATTGAGCAGCCAAGCGGCTCGAGGGAAGGACAAAGCTGCTCATTTCCCAGGCACAAAGTGGAGAAGAGGACAAGCCCACCCCTGGGTCTGCACACAGAGCCTCTGCACTGGGCAGGATGCCTTGTGAACCTTGAAGGGGCACATTGAAGGGTAAAGATCATCATCAAATTATCTACACCACAGATGCAGAGGAAATGAGTGACATTTGGGACTTACTCTGTTCCTTGGGCATGGTGGCATGCCCAGAGCTGACTGCCACCTCCTGTCCTGCTCTTGGTGTGAGGTGTGGAAGCTTTGAGGGTTGTCTCAGGCATGAGGCAGCAGGGTTTGGGAGCTGGGGGTGTGGGTCAGCTCAGCAGAAGTGTCCTTGGCCAGCAACTGCATGAGAGGGCCCTGGATGCTGCTTCCTCACTGTCCCCTTTGGGACCTTGAGTCATTTGTGGTGATGGGTCCATGGTGATGGCTAGCACCAAGCTCAAAGGCTGCTGCCACCAAAGTCTCCTTGCCCAAGCATCTGAATGTGGGTTTGTCCTGATCCAGTTTACATGGCTCTGACAATGGGAAGGAGATGGAATTTCATTTTTGCTTCTGCTTTCCTGCATGTGTTGATCTGCATGGCCAAGGTCTCACCTGGAGAGAGGCCAGGAGGGGTGGGAGAGGACTCTGAAAGGTACGAGGGAACAACTGGTTTCCTAGATCATTAATTTGCTGTTTGCAGCCAGGGTGTTATTGGCTCAGGAGGAAGGACTGCCAGGGACAGCAGTGGAAATCTGGGACTGCAGATGATTTCTCTTCTTAAGGTCACTGCTGAGTGTCACAGCACTGGAGAAACAGGAGCAGGGAGAGCCTCCCAAATTCCTGTGCACAGAGCATGTCCTCAGAGCCCTGGGTGCTCAGGACAGGGCACCATGTGCTGGTGGGACTGGGACACTTGAAGCTGCCTGGTCTCCCCTGTGCTCTTCTCTGATTTGGGTTGCAGTCTCTCTCTCCTGGCTACTGTCTCAGGATTAACTTTCTGGTTCAAGTTATCAGGTAAAGCCTCCTGGTTCTGACAGCAGAGGATCTGGATTCCCTCTAATGCCAGTTCTAATTTTGGTACTCTTTAACAGGGGAAAGCCTCCTGGATAGCTCTGCCAGCTCTGCTTCTATGTCTTTCACTGGATGCTTTGAGTTAAAAGAGTGAAAAATGGAGTGTGATGGAGTATTAGCATAAAATCAGGTTATTAAATGAGGTTAACCAATTTCTCCACTCACAGCCAAGTCCATCACAGCTTCTGACTCGACTCCTGTTCCTGTGACAAGACCTGTACGTGGGGCACTTGCTTACCAGGTGCTGGGATGTCAAACCCATGCTTCAGCAGGATCCCATACAGCACATCACTCAGGAATGTGTTCAGATGGTGTTTGAATAATTCTATTTTGCTACTAAATACTCAAAACTTTTAGCATCTGGTTCAGTGGGCCTAGTAAGCTGCTACTCCTTGGGAAGCAGAGATTTGTGAAGGGCCATGTGTTGTGCCCATGAAATGAAAAGCTGGATGTTATACCCAAACATGATGTGCCTGCCAACAGAGAATGAGGCCCCTGAACATCTCCTGCCCTGGGAAACCCCTGTGTGTGAGCAGATAATCCTCATTTCTCCTGAGCAGAGCAGAACATCTCATTTACTCATGTTTGCTGTTTGTCTTTCCCTCTCCTTCCTGGTGGCTGTTTAATAGAAGCCTTGGATTAGTGGCACTTCACATGCTGTGGAAAAACCTGCTCTGGGACAGATTTCTTGGCCTCTGTTTTGCTCTTGGGTGGGAGATCTTGTCTCGTACTTGGAGGCTGAGGCACAGAAACCCCAGTGTGGGGTTGGGAGCCAGCACGTGCTGGGGAGAAAAGGCAGCTGCCAGGGATGGAAAACGTGCTGCTGCTGGTACAAACTTGCCTTCCCACTGTCTGTGAGCACATGGGGAAGTGGTGCCGAGCAAGTGGCAGTAATTACACCCAGACTCCCTCTGTGCTGGGTTTTGCAGCCTCTGCAGTGTTTGCAGCCTCTCGCTGCATTGTTCAGCTGTCTTGCTGTATTAATGGCTTTGAACTCTTGCTTCTGAGGGGAGTGATTAAGGTGTTGCTGCTTAGTCATCAGACTGTGCTTCCTATTTAATTTCTGATGAATATAACGGAGAGCTTATTTGCACCGTGATTGAAATCACAAGCGCCTTCCCTGGGGAAGGGTTTCAAGGTGCTCTTCCTTTTTGCCCCCTGGATTTTGGGGACTGAGCTGCTCAGCAGCCTCTGGCACAGCAGAGCCTTTGCTTGTGATCAGGAGTTAACAGTGCAGGTGGCTGGGTGTTAAAAAGTGCCTGGTGACTGAATACAGAACAGCACCTGCAGTTGTGCAGAAAAATTGCCAAGGTGGAGACTTTAGGAAAAGCAGATGAAACCTCCCACCTTCCTCATACACATTTTCACATAATGGAATCATAGAATAGTGGAACCATATAATAGCTTGTCTTGGAAGGGACCTTACAGATCATCTAATTCCACCCCCTGTCACAGGAAAGGACACCTTCCATATGATGTTTTAGAATACCTGTCCTAGGAGGCTTAGAGATCTTAGCCTGAGCTGAGTGGGAAGCATGTTTTCAATTCCACAATATTTTTTTTAGCTGTGAATGGGCAGAAAATCTTCAAAATATTCTGCAGACTGAAAAACCTGAAAAAAAAGTCAAGTTGGGTCAATACAAAATGTTGTGTGAGATAGTGGAAAATCACTCCAGGTTCAGAATTTGCTTTTGCATTTTTTCCAGGTAAAAAAAAAAAAAAAAAGGCATAGTAGAAATGGTATCTTTATAAAGGAAACTACTTTTTGTGTGCACTGAATGTCACAGTATTTCAGCAGTTTTCTAACATTTTTTTCCTAAAAAGTATTGAAAATTGAGCACACTCCAGGACAAAAAAAGCTGTACATTTTTTTTGCAACCTATTTAAGTATCTGATCCTTCTGTGCTATACTGAAGGGTATGAACACAAATTTATAAGCTTCCCTAAATCTGACCTGTCTGACTGCCTCTGGAGATGCTCCTAACTCTCACCTGCTTTTCTTGAACTTCCAAATTAAACAAACCTTTTCTATGTGTTCAGTGAGAGCTGGTCTTCCATCTCTGCCCATGTTTTATGAGTCATTTGCTGAGCTTCTGCCTGGAAATGGCCATGTTTCAATGGAGCTTGAAAAGCATTTTAGAATGAGCATCTCTATTACAATAAAATCACTAAGCAATGAAATACACTAAATTCTTAGCTAAATAAATGTAGTTCTGTTAAAAAGAAATACTCACCTACCAGCTCCTTCTATGAAAACGGAGAACTAGGAAAAGTAGACAAGCTGTATGGAGGGCTCTGCTCATATTAACACATTTTTTTCAATGTTTGGAGAAATTTGATTTATTTAAAAAATCTTGGTGCGAATTTGCTGGGCAGTATTGCTGATCTTTTTTTTTTTCCTTCCACATCAGAGGAGCTTTTATGTTTCTAACTATAAATTTTCAAGATTTCCTATATAAAAGTTTCACTCATTCCTAGATTTTAAAATGCATCTTCAGTTCAAAATGAAAAAAAGGAAGCATTTTTTCCAAAACACTGAAACAAAATAATTGAAGTTTACTCTTGCTTTTCACTCTATCAACAAAAACAATTTGGCAAAGTTTATATTCAGTTGTGAGATGTTTGGGAACTCCAAAAACTGAGTGTGGTTTTCCTCTGAGTGTTGGGAAGTGACAAATGCTCAGTGGAGCAGAAAAGTGAGGGATTTTCCCAAATATATGATGGATGATGAAGAGTACAGTGGCTAATGGAGAGAAGATGCTCAGAGCCTATGGAAAAATTGGGTTGCTGCAGAGCTATTGGATAACACCCTGAATGCCTGGTGATAATTTAATACAGGCATGACTGTATGAGAAGGGAAATTAGATGAAAAAAGATAAAGGTGGCATTAAATGGACAACACCACTCAGGACAGAGTTTGTACTGCTGTAAGGTCAAAGGTTTGACAGCCAAAGGAGAGCAGGATTCCTCATGGAACAGATTAACACCAACCAGCTCTTTCTCAGCAATTTCATCCATTGAACTGACATTAACCCTAACCTAAACCCCAACCCTAACCCTAAACCCTAACCCAAGCCCTAACCCTTACACTAACCCTATTTTTCAAACAGAATTAAAAAATTAATTACCCAAGTTCATTCCTATCCTCTGTATAAAAGAAAAAAAAAAAGTCACAAGGTGTGGCTCTATTCCCTCTTTGTCCTTAGGGTGGGAAATCACTGCCTTTGTGTCTCCTTGAGATCTGTCTCCTCTTCTTGTGTTTCCTGAATCCTCTCTCCTTGCTGCATTCACCCAAGCTCACCCTGGAGATAGGGATTCTTCCACTGGGTACATTCTGTGAGATAAATTGACATCTCCTCAATGAAGAAAACTAAATCAAAATAAACTCTCTGTTGTCCTAGCTGGTGACATTTAGTAAATCTGCTGCAAGGTGCCAAATTTCAAAGTATTACAGCAAGGATGTTCACACTTCAGCTTCAGATTTAGATGTTCCAGAATAGGAATAAGGCTTGACATATACAATCTAATTAAGAAAATAGCAACTACTAAAAGGCCACGGAATTTGGTATCTGAAATACTTATGAATGCTTTAAATCATTTTAAATCACACATTTTAAAGGGTGCTTGTCATAGACTTCTGATGCCTGGAAATACTGCTCAACCTTTTCCATATTGCACCTCTCCCTTCCAGGGTTTTCCAGGACAGCTTTTTTCCTGCTGTCCCAAATGTCCAGCTGGGACATCAAGAGTGGAAATGTTTGTGCTGGGAAGAGTCAGAACCAGTGTTAGAAACAAGGGTTGGTTTGCCTGGCTGCTGCATGACATGTTTTCCTCATTTATTTGAGCTGCCTATAGGAACATCAATGCCTTTTGCAAGGGAAAACATGATATTAAAATAGAGCAGAGAAAGAAATAGGACAGACTAACATCCCTGCTGAAACACCACCTCTCTTTGGGGCAGCAGGAGTTGTTAAAAATCCCATTTGCAGTGCTAACACTTCAGTAGGGGGTTACCAGTGCCAGGGATCAGATGGATAATTCCCTTCAAAATTATTGTTTTACCTCACCCCATCCAATTACTCAAGTTGTTTTGCTATCCCACAGATCTCTCCCTTAATGTCAACAAAATGATTATAGCCTACAACAGCAGCAAGATGTTTCACCCACAGGAGCTCTGGTGAAATGCTTTATGGCAGGATATGTTGAAAGCAGCGTTTGATGTGTAAATGTCAGGAACAATCAGCTTCCCTGCCACCGAGGGAAAATACACAAATACAGGCACCAAAAATGTCACAAGGCAGGTAAATCTTTGTGCAAATGGCCAGCACAAGTGCTGGTGGTGGTGTGGAGAAGCTGGGTGCTGCCAGGGCCTTGCAGCATTCCTGGTCTGGGAATTGTGGTTGGCAGCACAGTCCAGCCCCACTGATGTTGAGGTTCCCAGATCTCCCAGCACTGGCTTCTGCAATTCCAACATATTGATCAAGACAGAGTTTCTGCAAATGAACATTTATGAACTCCCTGGTGCACCAGCACTCCTCTTTTCTTGGAAATGGAAGCTACAGAAAGCAGTCTGATGAAACAAGCCGGATCTGAAGGCAGCAGATACTGAAATCTGGAAGATTTAATTGAATATTTTTATTACATATTTTTGGAACCTTCATTATCCCCCCACCCTCCAGGAATTTAATTACCTAAGGAAAATTATACTACTGATTACAAGATTGCAGGTTTATTTTCACTGCTGAGAACTTTTTTTTTTTTTTTTACAGCTCACATTACACTTGCATGACTTGTTTTGTAACATCTTGAAATTTTTAATGCTATGATGAGGAAAGGTACTTACATATATATATAGATGAACAAGGCAGAATACTTGATTTGCAGTCTTTTTGAAGGGAAAAATGTTATTTTCTTGGTTTGAGTAGGCCTGTTTATAGTTTCTTTGAGCTATTGGATAATGAGTTCACAGGATTGCTCCCAGGATATGCCTTGTGTTTGTCCTTCAGGCTGGGTGCAACATGAGGAACTGGGAGAGGTGTCTTTAAAACATAAGAAGGAATGTTTTCTATAGGGGAATAAAAACAAATTTTGCAGAAATTGTGACTACAGTGTGTATTAAATGAAACTGGCAAGTATACTATGGTAAATATTTGACAGGACAAGAATTTAGCCAGATTCTCAGTTTTTCCAATAAATCATTGCACCTGGGTCTTGTAAATCATAATTCATGTCAGCCAGCACTGCATGGTGAGTTAAAGTCAGGAGAGATTTCCAAATGTGTTATGATGATTATCTAACAATTCAGTTAATAGAGCCATAGAATTGGATGAGATTTTTGTCATTTCCCATGTCACAGCAACAGAGACCTTTGACTGAAACAACATCATGAATATTGGATAAGATCCTGCAGTGCTGCTTCTCCGTGTTATGATATTATCCAAGGATGAAGGTTACAAATACATGAGTTGTACTGTTCATTTTCCAGTGGGTAAAAACAAAGAAAAAAAACCCCCCTAAACAAGTTTCAATACACAACTAGATATAATATAGCTTTTTCTTTTTATATATATATATATATCTGTATATATATCAAGTAAAAAAATCTAAAATAGTTGGAAGTAAAAAATGAAAAAATAGCTGATAGTGTTTTTTTTTTTCTTTACAGTGATATGGTAGCAAATACAAGACAAATGAATAATAAACCTTTACACAAGGAGTTCTGGTCCCACCTCCATCAATAGGGCTCAGACTAGAATACAAAATGGAACAAGGTGTTTTTTGCTTTTTGGCTACAGCTTCTGCAAGTGACAAAAAATATGTTGATAAGACAGAAGAAAATTATAGCACTACACAAAATAAAACTCCAAAGTGTTTTCCAAAAGACCTTACAAACACCATAGGGTACAATTGACTTCTGAACTGGGGGAGCAAACACAAAGCATCACCAAGTCCTACTGAGACTGAAAATACTGTATGTTTATCCAGACCTGACCTCAAAATACATCCTTTTTGTGCCGTCTTACCATTTAAAAACCCCTTATCAATGCTTTTCCCCCCCCCCACCCCCTACTCTGCAGCCAATATTAAAAAAGACAAAGCCACAAATCCATCAAATGGACTGAGCCAGGTGTGAGACCTCAATGATGCTCAAGTGGTCGACTGCCCTTTGTCCAGCAGTGAATTTCCCCAGAAACTTTTACACTGAAAACATCAATTGACTAAAGCTTGGCCAATGGTCACACTGAGCCCTATCCTGACTGCAGAAAAGAAAGTACTAATCCCAGCATAAAACAAGATCATAGAGACAGTCAACACAAAACAGTGACTTTTTCAGTTGTCTGCATAATAATAACATCATGTTTGCATATAGAACAGCTTTTGCATTATTGCTCTACTTAGAAGAATATAGTAAGGAACTTATACCAGACTTGCACATTACAAACTTAAGGTTCTTTGGTGAAGAATGAGAAAAACAGTATTTTTGCTGTAATTAAATCTCGGGGAAGTCTCCTTTCCTATCTGCTGATCCTTTGGATTCTCTCGCAGAGCAGGGAAAGGTACTGAGTCAGCTTCACCATGGCCACGATGGCGACCCCACCGATCATCATGCAGGTGGGCCAGAAGAGGGAGTGGAACAGCACGTTGGAGCTGTACAGTTTGGTTAGGATCACGTTCTTCTGAATGCCCTCGGGGTCGTAGAAGCAGGAGAAGCGTTGGTACTTCCTGAAGTTTTCCATCACCACATTCACCAGCGACATGGATTCTTCGTAGTTCTTCCCGCACTTGGGGATGTACGAACACTGGGGAGAAATCAGAGGGAGAAAAATGTCTCCAAACCTGTTACAATGTCTGTTTGCAGGTGGCAAGTGGGGAAATCTCCAGATGATTGTGCTTTTCATAACAAGAGTGGAATACTATTACGCTAATAATGAATTTATCACAGCAAAACTCAATATTTTGCACATCTACAGAATTTCCCATTGGAGAACCTCCAAGTGCTGTTCAAACATTAATGCTTTAATCTGCACAGTGCCTTGTGAGATAGGTGAATATATTATTATTGCTAATTTACACATGCAAAAATAGAGCTGATGAAGTACCTCTTCATCTTAAGTGGCACACATATGCTCGCAGTTAGATGGGTAATTGACTTTCTGTAAATACAAATCTGGTAGTTTAGCTCTCACTTGGCTTGGATCAAAGTGATCACAGTGAGCACAGGAGTTCACTCAGAGGGGAGAGGGATGAGGAGAGACCTTTACACAAATATTCTCATGAGGGTAATGCCTCAGTTAGAGACAAATAAGTGGTCTAGGTTTTCCTACAGACAGCCCAGAGGATTTTCATTCAGTCTCTAGCTGAAGATCAACCTGGTTGCCAGGGTGGCTCTTAGTGATGCTTTTGCTTTTTGACCCCAGCATAAGTCCAACAGTTCCTTCTCTCTGAAGATGATCCTGGAATTTGAGTTCTAGCTCCAAAGGAAATAAGATTTGAGGGTGGCTCTATCTAGCACAGTTGAAACCTAGATTCCCAGAGAACACTAAAGGCAAGTTATTTAAAATCTACCTTATGGAGTCCATGCACTGAAGACATTCCATGGGAAAGGTAGGACAGTAGCCCTGGGCTCTGCTGACCACTCCCTGCCAAGAGCTGGTGTGGGCTGGTGAGGTGATAGGCAGACACAAGGATTGAGGCCACATCTGGACAATTTTTGACCTGGAGCAGAAACCCCTCAACTTGCTGTTGCTCCTGCTAGTCTGGAAGATGATTGATGGGAGCAGCCCAGGGCCTCTCACTTCCTTCTCTCTTCTATGCACTTACACCCCACCAAATCTGAGAGTTTTCTACACCTGCACAGGGTTTTGATTAAGTGCTTTAGGAGGAGTGGAAATCTGCTGCTTGACTTCTCATTGGACATGCAGGGGAGGGACTCAGCAGGTTGCTTGTCCTGGTGAGAACCTAAAATAGCCCCAGATAACTTAATGAGAAAGTGAGTTTTGCAAAGGAAAAAAGATGTTTTGATTAAAATAATGTGACCCATGGGTTTTGATTATTACTGTTTTAATGTACATGCTTTATAAATGTCCCTCCGTTCTTTTTCATGCGGTCCTGCGAATTCTTTTTTTAACATACTGCAACAAATCTCTAGTCCTAATTATGATCAAAGGATTAACCTCGTAATAGGATTTGATTGATTCATTGGCAAGTTATTAACACAGAATATGATTTGAAGCATGGCAGAGAGATTGTCTGGCGTTAGCAGACTGGAGCATTAATGGTGGAGCGTGGCCACACTGCCATCATGAATATTTCATAGAGCTCTAGAAATTAGAGATGAAAAATATCAGAGCATTAATATCTCATCCATCTTGCTGCTGGTGCATGTCTGCTCCCTATAGGATATTCTTTTGCACTGTGACCAAATTTGTCTTAAATGTCCAAAGTCAAGAGCCCTCTTCCAGTGCCCATGAGTCTTTAATAGATCATAATCTACTAAGTAGGGAAAATTTCTCAGAGAAGCATTCCTCACTTTCCCTTAGTAAATAATTTGTTATCACTGTCATAACAGCAGTATTTCCAGTTCAAATGGGTTTGTGTTGAGGTTTTTTGGGGGCATTTGGGGCTTTTTTTCTTGTCATGTTTTTGCTATTCATTTCTGTTTCTGGAATTCCCATGAAGAATCCTGAACGAGGTGATTAAATGAGAACTTGGCCTATTTTGCAAAATACAACTTCCCACTGACGGAAAACAGAAGATATGTAGAAGCCAAAAGGATGAAAGATTCCTGGGCTCTACGTTTGCAGAAATATCCCAAGAGTGCAGTGAGTCCAAGTACTGTCCCAGTGTTCTCAGAGGGGACCTGAAGCAGAACTTGAGCTGTTCCCTGCACCTGCTGGCACAGAGCCACCAGCTGTGTTGGGCTGCCCATGAAGGAGGGTCTGGGAGCATGAAACTGTGAAGTGCAGCTGTGCAAGGGAGGTTGGTTTACTTTGCTCTCATCCAGACTCCTTGTGCTGAAGCTGTCTCTCTCTCCAGCTGTGGTGTGTGCCCTTACTCTGTGTGCTGTCTGCCTCACTCTGGATCTCCTGAGATCCTGGAAACATCTTGGCCTTAGATTTGAAGGTCCTCAGCACAAGGACATTAAATTTTGGTTGTGGGGTGCTCCTGGCCTCCTTCAACATCTCAGTTTTCCCAGTGAGATCCCAGGGATAGCACAGGGCTGTGTTTCATAGCTGTTTGGAAAACAAGTAGGAAGACTCAATAATGGGATGTATTGATGTTTTCTTTGTTTTCCATTGTTTAAATTTTCAATAGTTTTCTCCAATGCCTGGTAAGGAATTTTATATCCACAACTGTTACGTTGTACCTGTGAATGTAGACAATTAAATCTATGCTGGTTTTTGGCACTTCTGCATTGTCAAACACTTGGAAATCTGCAAGTAAACAATGTCTGGTGCTCTACCTCAGGTGAAAAGTCTGTGATACAGCATGAAAAAGGTGGTTCTTGTGTTCCTTGCAATCTGAGCACAAGAAAGATCTATCAGACAAGTACAAGTTGTTATTAATGTTTTCATCTCTACTTTCCTAATATAAAGCATTGGGTAGATATCCTGTCTGAACTACTTCTGGACACACCCAGTCCTGTGCCCTGCTCAGTGCAGAGTTGCTCAGGGACTTGTCCAGTCAGGCTATGAATATCTCCAGGGATGCAGATCACACAACTTCTCCAGGCAAGCTGCAGGCAGTTTCCCTTAAATCAATGAAGATACACTAAAAAGGCTATAGCCAGAAAAGCCCCCAGTTCAGGCTGGGCAGTGAAATACACAACTCTCACCATGTCTGTGGCTGGGATTGGTGTCCAAGATGAGCCTGGGAACTTAGACAGGATGTGCTGTGGCAATCTTTGTAAGAAAGTGGTCAGGATGTCAACTTACATCTCTTTTGGAAAGTGCAACAAGTTTGGAGAAGTATTGAAGGAGGAGTTCTGTGTCTGAGTTGGCCTGAATTGTTTCCTCCACATGGAATTCTCCAGTTCCAGCCCTGAAATGGGTCTACTGGAATCCACAGCTGAACACCTCTGCTTCCCCTCCCTGCACCAGGCAAACTCCTTCCTGACTTACAAACACCTCAGTTTTCAGTGAGAAACCCTGAGAATCCTCAACATTTCTGAGTCCCAGGCAGCTACAGCTGATTCTGGTGATTAAATCCTTCTTGTTATCTCACTAATGGAGAACTGATATAAATCAGCAGTAGCTCCAATGATGTGAAAAGAGTCAAAATTACAGAACATGAGATCAAAATGGGGGCTCTCTAATTGCTTTAACTACCACAGCCCTTCCTCATGGTGACAGCCTGGCTCTGTGGCTGATTTACCTCTTGTAGAGCCTTTGGCAGCTGAGGCAGGAAAGTGCAGATGTGGAAGCATTTAAACAGTTTTGTCTGTAGTATTGACAAGGGGCTGGGCTCGTCCTAAAGGCTAGAGATAAAGTAGGCACAGCGAGAGCAATGAAAAGCCAGAAAAATCTTATGTGCTTTTCTTGGAAAGACTTGAGCAGCTTGACAGGTATCCACTGACTTCCCACTGATTCCCACCAGAGACTGGCAGCAGCATGCTGTAGATCTCAGTATAAATTGTACCTACTCCTTACTCCACCTTCTGAGCTGACAGCCAGGTTAGACAGCAATTCTCCTGGACAAAGCATTATTTAAAATCAAAGTGGATTTTGCTCTGTCCATGCTGGCTGGCAGGGAGAAGAGAGACACAGGCTCCAGGTGCTGCTCTGTCTCTGTGTGGGTGCTCAGCAAAGCAGAGAGGTTGGTGGAGGGGTGCTCACCTTTTGGAAGTCACTGGTGTTGGCCTTGGAGTGTCAGGACTGTGCTCTGTGTTGTCCCCAGTAATATCAGAGCTCAGTGAGCCAGGCACAGGGGTTTTTTTTGGTTTTTTTTTGTTTATTTGGCAAGGGTAAAGACAGGGAACACAGATGTGAGTAAGTGGATGGAGAGAGAGCTTATCACCCAGCTGGAGCATCACTCCCAGCATTGCTCAGGACTCCTTTCCTGCTGCATGGGGATGCTCTCTGGCCAGGGAAGAGGGAAAGCACATCTGGAATGTTGAGATTGGTTGTGCTGATTTGAGCTTGGAAACTCTGCTGATCTGAGCCATGAGCAAGGAGACAGGTATTTTATAGACATTGCAAGCTTCCACTCAAAACTGCTTTTGTATTCAGGTCACATAGCCAGCAGCATGTCAGGAAAACCTAGGAATCCTCCTGAGAACAGAGCTTAACCTGTAAAACAACCTTGGGCTGGAGAAGTATTAACTGTGCCTACACTAAATTAAGAGGAGGTGGCATCTGGGAGAATTTCAAAGTCCATTTCAGCAAGCAAAAATGATCAATAAAAGAATGTGGAGATTTATGCTGAACCTCTCGATTTATTTGAATCAGTGGAGCATAGAGATTTATCTGATCTCTTTTAATCAAATTGAGGCGTGAACATCACAGTTTTGCTTTTGCCCAGCAGGAAGTGAGGTCTGTCCTGCCTCAGGCTTCACAGACAGTGTGTGCCTTTTCCTGCACTGATGCCAGAGTGGAGGGGAAAAGGGGGAACTCTTCTCCATTTCACACTTCAGGGCCAGAGGACTCCATCTCTCAGCCACAAGGGTTAATTATCCAGCAAAATAAGCAGCCTAGTGCAACCATGCCATGCTTTGACTAATTTTAATATCACTTCATCTTAAGATGCAGGATTAATTTGTTCTGCTGAACAGCTGCCATAAATAGAAGCACAATAGGTTGCGTTGTTGGCAGCCTGATCCGGGGCTCTGCTGTTCTGGGGTGAGTTTTGCCAAGTTTGGGGTTCAGTGACCAAGTAGTTAAATGAAATCTGGCACCTGTAAGTCTAATGATTCCTCCAGTTTGTACTCTCAGGGACACAGGTGCTGTCAATATGGAGAAAGGAAGGTGGGGAGAGGGACATTTCCCTGTTCCCATCCCTCCTTTCCCTGTGAAGGCAGGGAGTGATGCACGGCCCGGGTCAGGCACAGAACTGTGCTGCTGCTGCCTTCTCTGCATCTGCTGCCTCCCTACAGCCCCCAGACAGGAGCTCTCTCCATCCCACCTGCATGGAGCTACACTGGAGTTTGTACTTGCACAAGCAGAAACAGGAATTCTTCAGAATTGCTCAAAATAATTCCATTAGTTCAAGGTGTGGAATCAGAGAAGCTGTGCTGTAAAGATGGGGCGACTCCTTCTCTTATCTGCACCCCAAAGCCAGGCCTTTTTTATATTTATGCTGCTGCTTTTATCTTGGCACTCCCCACTCAGCAAACTTTCAGGGTCTTTGCAGGGTGAGTGCAGTGGCTGGAGCCCAGCAGCACAGCTGACCTCAGGGGAGCTGCCCAGGCTCAGAGTTTGTCACCAGAGATGGGGATGGGCTCTCCTCTCTCCCCACCACCTTGCCTGCCCTGCAGAAATGATGCCATTTCCATTCTCACTGCCACATGGATGCTCCCTGCACATTTCTAGGGATGCTCACTGTCATGGGGAGACATTCCTGGGTGGGAAGTGACTTGTCCACAGCTCGTTGAGAATTTAAATGTGACAAGTGCTCAGTGATCCCCTGCTCCTTTAAAGCTCTTGAAAAGGATGAGGGAAGCTTCAGCCCTTGAGGCACAGCACCCTGTGTGGAATGGATGGAGGCAGAAAGTTGCCCCTCTCCAGACATGTGAGCTGGGTTTGTGCACTGATTTCTGCTTTCTCTGCTCTGTATTTATCAGTGAAGCAGGAGCTGGAAGCTTTATATTGCTTTAAAGTGAGGAATGGATGTAATGAGATGAGAAGCCCTCCAGAAACCCATTTAGGAACAAATTTTATTCTGTGCTCCTACCTCAGAATTAATTTTCATTGTTTCCTCGGTGTGGTAGAGTAGAAGCTTCTGGCCAGAAGAGGTGAGATTAACATACACCTGCAGGCAGGGGTACTGAGAGATTTTCCAGCACTCTGGACCGCAGTTAAATGAGCAGTTAAAGGTTTCTGTGATGGATGCATTGAGAAGCGAGCACTGAGTCTCTTCTGTCCAGACACTAAGCAGGAAAAAAAGAGAAATTAGAGCATGGCAAGAATAGGCAAATAAGCACTAAAGCCATCTCAGGATTCCCATCAGAGATATACTGGGGGGCATCTTGCAGGAGGCTGCGTGTTGCAGCAGAGCCTGGGCTGTCTCGTGTCACACATCACAGAGAGTTTTATTCTGTAGTACCCAAAGTTTAGCCCTTGGGCACAAAATTACCCTATTCACTTATGCCTGTGTATAAATGGAAAGTGAACTGGAACTTAGATGCTGGAGTAGGTGTATTTGAGGTGCCAGCAGAGAGAGAAGAAAACTGAGCAGCCTGTGCTGGGGAGAGCACAACATACACGGTGCTGCATGGCAGGACACCCTGGGCTAAGACTTGAGGGTTAGCTCAAAGTCCAGGACACTTTAAAGTGAAGGTTGAGGGGACAATTTTGAATTAGCAGCTTTTGGATTCTCATATACATGAAGATAGGAACTCTCAAGTGGTTCCTCATGCAGCTCTACCTATGGGAAGGCTTTTCCTAGAGGCAGCTTGCTCGATTTTCTCTGGGTTAAGTCAGTGGTTGTAACTTTTCAGGAGGATTTCATCTCATCTCCAATTCACCAGAGGCCAGAACTGGAACGATGGAGCCTGGCTGTGCACTAGCAGTGTTCACTGGCATGTATTTAAAAATCTACAGCTGTGTTTTCCTTGGGGAAAGGGCACACTGAGGGCTCTGCAAAAAGCCCTTTGTGAGCTGGGGGAAGGTTTCACCCAGGGCTCCCCTTTAATCGTGCTCAGCCCCAAGGTGGCTGTCTTGCCCTACCATGAAGGGGATGAGGGTCTTCTTGCCCCTCAAAAAGCCTGTGAGAGGCTTTACATAGTAAGTAATATCAAAGATTTCTGACTAATTCTATGGCTGTTTTACTTTAGCAGTAATTCTGCTTGTATATTCCATTTTACATTTATATTAAATTATGCTATGTTTTCTGAGGGGAAATTGAATGAAAGGATTTTTTTCACCCTCCAAGGCAGTGTTTGTTGGAGGGGAATTGCTGTAAAGGAGAATAACCCCTGAGGAGATCTGTCTGTGTGGAAAAAAGTGACAGCAAAGGCTCCTGGGTTGTCTTCTCCTCACTTTCACCTTTCTGGCTGCTGTTTTATTCATGCAGGGGGTAATAAAGTAACACCTACCCACCACAGACTTGTGAAGATGGAATAGTTGATACTCTAGAGGTGTTCTGATATCATCTGGCAATTTTTTTCACATATCATATAATATAAATCAACTCTTTCCACGTGAGCAGTTCTGACCTTAGCAGCCTCTGCAATTGACCCTAATATTGCTGAAAGATCTGGAGAGCAATTTGGAATAGCAAATGCTCTTGGATACTTAACTGTTCTTGATCTCAGTTTTCAAAATCTAAATTTTGCCTTGATTTAAAAAGGAAAAAGTAACTTTATCACATAAATAAGATGCTGCAAATCATTACAGCTCATCCTCATCTGCATTCCTTGTCACTGCAGGGTCAAGAGGGAATATTCTCATGCAGGTGCACCAGTACAATTGAGGATGTTCACACAGTTAACTGCAGGCACTTCTTGCATGTGCCTAAAGAAGAAACCAGTGGTTTTTAACCCAAGATGTTCCAGGTATGGGCCCCTGCCTTAGCAGGGTTTTGGGGCATGTCAGACTAATATTTTGATCCCCAGTTACGCATTTTTCATTCTCTTAACTCCACCAATCAGGGAAGGAAAAAACCCATCTGACAGTCTTACTGCAGTCTGTGCTGGATTTTAAATAGGGCTGATGCTTGAAAACTGATTACAAATGTTGTTAATGAATCACAGGCCAAGCTCTCTGCTCGGGGGCAGAGGAGGAAGCCAGAGACAGCCTCAGAAAAATTAAGTGCAGTGCAGGAATGATGGAAGATGGTCTTTTGCTTTCAGCAAATTACTATCTTTCATGAGGATTTCACTTGTTAAAATGAAAGTAATAACTGGCATGGAAAACTACATGCTACAAAGAGCTTGATTTCTTCCCCAAATTAATTCTCCATCCTTCATTTGGAAGTGTACTGTTTCTCAAGGCTGCAAAATATTTTTTGCTCTTTTGTCCCGAGTCTGGGCTTTGCAGCAACAGCCCCTGAGAAGCTTATAAGGTTCAGCTGACTGCAGGCCAGCTGATATGGATATTATACTGGTGTTAAACTGTGCCAAGTCTAAAGCCTGTGGATCGAGATTTTGTCAAACAGGGATCAAATTCTTCCCTCACTTTATGCCAGTATTACCCGAATTGTTTTCACTGTGGCTGTGCCTAGTTCATACTGGGGCAGGGAAGTGCAGAGTCAGGCCTACATTGACCAAATGAACAATTATCAAACTTTAATAAAAAGAGCCAAAAGAATAAGCCACATGAAGTCAGCTGGAGCAGGGGATGTGGGACCAGGGACAGCCATGAGATTACCTTTGCATGTAGGAGCGCAGCAGCGTGATTCCCAGCAGGAAGTACATCATGATAGAGCACACCATCATGGCCAGCCCCAGGAGTATGGCCCGGTCTTCTCCAGCTTTTAGGGCTGTGACTGTTTTCCTTTTGTCCAGTAGGTCGTGATCCCTGATTTTTTGGTAAATATTTCTGAGGTTGAAAATAATACATTTTTATGTGAAGTTCATGTTTAATCATCAATGCAGCCTCTACAGGGTGGGCAGTGCCACCTCCATACCCATCTCATGGGAGAGAAAGGCTTAAAGGTCCTCTGGTGTCCTTTTCCAACAGATTCACTCTGACCTGGTGGAAAGTTATTCATCTCCAAAATAAATTACAGCCATTTCTGAAAAGGTGAAAACCCCTTACAGCAAATACAAATATTAGACTCTTGTGCCAGCTCAGTAAACACTTCTTTGGTACAGCCTCTTTGGCTCAGTAGAATTATCCCAGGGGTGCATTTGACCTGCCAGTGCCATCTCAGGCCACTAGTAGATGTTCAGGTGTATGAGGTGTCTTTTCTCCAGCTGAATAGGGTAACAAGTCTTATGTTACCACATGTAGGAAATAAGTCATCATTAATATTATCTGAAAGGACCATGCTCTCTTTTGATTCACTACAGGCTATTGGTTTGGGCAATTTTCCGCCCTGAGTGTGACTCAAAGCTCATGAAACACTATGGGGATTTTGCAATTGATTTCTGTGGGGTTTTTTTTGATTGGGAGCTTATTTACTTTATTCATAAAACAGCTTTTTGGAAGGCCAGTTACTCATTACAGCGAAAACCCTCACAGAGAATTATCCACCAGAGCTATTTGTTCTGGGATTAAAAAAAAAGAAGGAAAAAAAAAAAGAAGAAGAAGATACAACAAACCATTCCCCCTTCAGCAGAGAGTCCTTTGCATTTTCTAACCATAAGTCCTTCTTTCATCTCTGAGCCTTTGATGATTCAATGGGTCATGAGGACACAATGGTGGAGAAGGAAATATTTGAGTACATTTCAAACACACTCAAACTTTGTGGGTTTAAAATGTACTTACAGACCTGAGGCTGGTCAAAATCTCCTGTGCTTTCTGTTATGGTTCTTTTGAATCATCCAGGCAGCACCCGAAGCATGTGAACCGCACACCTCTGAGCCCTGGCACCACCATAACATGGACACAGTAGTACACGTGGGAGAAGTTCCTCTTCTACTGTCTGCAAAATGGCAGGTGAGCAACATCAACGTCACTTTGGGCTCCAGCAAACCCACCACTCCTTTCAGCTGAAGCCACCAAGTTTCACTCACCCGTGGAAAAAAAAAAGTCACTGAGTCAGGTCAACCAGAGAACTTACATTGGCTATTAAGGATAAAGAAATAGAGATGAGACAGATGTAAAATCATACATAAACACAGTAGAAGCAACAGTAAAAAATATGTTTAATCATAGACTCCCTGAGACTGGAACTGAATTTCTGTTTAGATGATGAGTCATAGCCAGGAAAAGCACATATGGTGTGGGGTTTTATAGCAAAATCTTGCTTAGACAGTACTGCAGTCAATGGTCTCCCATACCTAAAAACCCTTGAGGTTTTTTTATCCAACTGTAGTTTACATCTTTAGGTGTCTATGGTTTCTCTTCAGAACCATCCTTTAAGGCTTGTCAGTGTTTTCCTAGTTGGAAATGAAATGGTAATTCTGCCTGTCAAGATTTTCTCTGCTGTTCGGGAGAAAAAATATATTGTAAACTGGCAGATGCAATTGCCTCCAAAGAAGTAATGTGGAGTAATAATCTAATGTTACTTTTCTATTATTATTTATCAAACTGTATTTAACTGCTGCCATTAAGATTTGCATTGCTCCCAAATGGAAGCAGACAGGAAGGCAGAGATTGTCATGCAGTTCCAGCACATTAAACAATCACACAGCATAACTTATGTCAACGTGCAGGCATAAAACAGGCCCAGTGCAATCACTCACTAATGCCATAGGACATAAAAGTGATACAAATGGACAATTTGAAAACAAATAACTGATTGAGATTGGTTACAAGTGCTTCCCATGTGGCCTTTAGCCAAGGAACATGTCATCAGAGGGAAAAAAAAAAGGATGGACTGAAGGGTGTGTAGTGAAAATGAGCTACCTGGCAAAGGTGACTGGTGACCACTGCCAGGTGTATCTTCCAAGCTCACCTACCATAGGAAATAAAACTAAAGAAAGCTCTGCCTCAGAGGTCAGGCTTGGAGCACTGCTTCCATTGCTCTTTAGTAAATATTTGTTATTCAGAGCCCCGAGCAACAGCAGAGTGATAGCCTGGTGCACCTCACTGAGGGCTTTTTCCCCCTGAATCCCTGCCAGGAGTCAGCCTGGTGACCCTGCTGGGGTGGGTGGTGGTGTGGCACATGCCAGCCCATGCCAGCAGTCCTGCCACAGCCCAGGAGACAGTGCTAAGCAGCCCTCCCTCCTCCTCCTCCTCACACTTGTGCCTGCACTGGGGAGGTGCCAATTCTCTTTGTGTGTTGCTGGGAACGTCTGCTGTTACAAAACTTCACATTTTTGCCCCGAGAGCCCCGGTTTGGGGAACACAATAAGTTTTGCCCAGTACTTGGCCACAAGCAGAGCAGTCTCAGCACCTCCCTCACTGGGGCAGCAGCAGTGCCCTGCACATGAGTGTGCAGCTGTGTCAGGCTGGGGGGGTTCTTGTACCTGTGAACTTCTGGCACAGCTCAGGGGCCTCCCCCTGCTCGGTCAGCTGGAATAAAACCCTGCTTAGCTGGCTGCTTTTGGATCCCAGAGCTGCACAGCCACAGCCAGCTGCCTGCTGGGCTGTGCTGAAGTACAGGTCGCTGCATCGCAGGCACTGCTCACCAAGTGACTCCATCTAATCCTTGTGATTCCCTGGGGTAACTCCCTGTATGACATCCAGGGGGGCTGCTGGTTTTTAGAGAGCCCCCAGCTGTCAGAATACATGGTCTCCCTCACTTGTGCAAAAGCATTTAATAGGAAGCAAGGCCCCAAAGACAAAAGGTCTTTATGCCCTTGATCATTTCCAAACTGAAGTTCTCCCCTGCTAAATTTCCATGTCCTTTCTGCCAAGTTGCTCAGAGGGTAAAGACTGGCTGCTCTCCCCAGGCTCAGATGCCAGAGAGGAGATCTCAGCTGTGACTGTGCCTGCTGGGGACAGGCAAGAGATTTCCCTCTGCATGTCCCTGCACAGCAGCAGTGCGGGGATCCCTCTGCAATGTGGTCAGAGATCCTTCTGTACCTCCTGCTCCAGAGTGAGCAGCACTAAGAGCTCTGTAAAGAGTGCTAAGTGTCCTCACGGGAAAGCTAGAACAACCAGACACCTGCAATTAGTTCATTTATTTCAAATAAACACAGATTACCTACCTTCAAAGCCCTCCCCTTGCAGAGGGACCATGGTGTGGCACTGAAGGAGACTTTGCCTCCTCTGGCACCACGCAGTCCTGGGGCTTGTCAGACAGGGATGCCTGCCTGAATAATTCAGAATGACTTTGAATTCACATTCCCTTCTCTGATATCACAGTAGTTATGCAGATGTCACTCAAATTACCTCATGGTGAGGTGTTTACTGATATCAGAAATCCTTGAATGCAATGGTCACAAACTACTCCTGTGTCTTGCCTGCAGAATTCCCTGTGTTCAGGGATTTTTCTGCTCAGAAGCCACCTTCTTTACATTATTCTTTACAGGCATATTTGACTGTTTTTGCTAGGAGAGGAATCAAATATTTGACTGTTTTGCTATGGCAAGAGGAAATCTCTCTGGAGCCCTCAAAATAGACTCAGTGATGGCTGCAGGTGGATTCCTATAGATATTAACAGATTTATTCACTCAGTTCCTTCCCTTTTCCTCACCAGGCTGGACAAAACCAAACCAAACCAAACCAAACCAAACCAAACCAAACCAGTGCTTTTTTTCCAATGGTTGCAATGGTGTGGAGAGCCTCTTGGACAGCTGAGAAAGCATGAGAGCTTGACTAGTTTTCCAAACCATAACATGTGGCAGCTGGGGAATTGTTGATGGCCAAAACAGCACTGAAATACAGATATTCTGGAGCTGATCCTGCAAAAAGAGATGCCTGAGAGATATCTTCCACCAGGATGAGGTGATTCCTTTAGAGTAAGGGGCTCATTGCAGCACAGTTAATATTATGGTGCAACCCCTCAAAAGTCTGTGGTTGTAGCATATGTTGGATGACAAGTTTGCTGATCCATACGACAATCTTCCTGTCTGAAGTTTAAAGAACAAAATTCTTGGGAAAGGGTCATTTAAGGTAAGTCATTTCTCTGAAAGACACCACCTGTTTGATATAATGATGGCACTGGTGACCTTACATGTGTTAAAATCAATGCCAGACACTGGAGGATGAGTTTCTCCCACTAGCAGCACTTGCTCTGTATTCACACCTCTCCTCTGCAGTCCTCAGGCTGCCATCAGCACTCTCTTATTTCCATCTTCTTTTCCTCCCTTTCCCTTCAGTATTTTATTAATCACTCACAAAGTACAAAGAAGTCCTTCTGTACAGCTCTACAGAACCTCCTGGGAAATAAACCCACCCAAAGGCATGTCAGGATATCTGAATTTACCATGGCTGGTGTGTAGGCACAGAGATACTGCTCCCCATTCCCTGTTTCTGCAGGCAGGCAGGGATGAGCTCTGCCTGGATTTATACTGACCAGACTCTGGTGAGCCCTCAGCCCAAGTTAATAAGCCTAGCTTCAAGGCATGGTGAGAGTCAAAGGCTGTGCTAATCAGGAACTTCCAGCCAGCCCAAAGTGTGGGCAGGTATCTCCTCCAGGTGTCTAACTCTGGACAATGACAGTGTTCTAATGCAGAAGAACATTAGCCTGGGGAAAACTCATTTAAAGAAGAGACTGGCAGAAGTACAGGAGGCATTTAGACAACCAGATCTAATGAAAGTTCATGCTGCAAAGCTGGCCTTTTTGTCTTCAAAGTATCTGTTTGGGATCAGATAACCCAAAGAGCTAAACACCTATGCAACCTTTGCAGAAACATTCAGTGAATTGGCCAATTCTCCAAAGAATCTCAGGGTCCTGAGGGCAGCTCTGCTGCCTGAATTCAGGAGTGCATATTCCCAAGCAGATGCCAACAGTAATGTCTCATTAGAATTACTGAAGAGTGTGTTTTGCTAATTGGCACTGTAGATACATTGATATGTGGTTTTGTTTCACTGGAGTGTGATTTTTTGTGATTACATTTAATAGTGACTGCAAGAGGAACTGAAGGAGAGGTGGGAAGGGGCAAAGGAAAGAAAAGAAAGGCAAATGTGTCCTTGTTGTGACAAGACAAGCTGTCCAGCAAATCTTACTACAAAGGAGAGGGATTTTGGAAGGATGAGTCTGAGCATTACTGACAATTGTTCTTTCATCATTGATATTTAACTTCTTTAGTTCCCAACTGAGCACTGCCTTTGTCTGTGGACTTCAAACCTCTCCTTCCCTTTCCTTCTCTTTGGCACATTTCCCTGCTCCCCTGGGAGAGCCAGTAACTCATTTATTCCTCTGTCTCCTTCAGCCTGTTCCCTCCAGCAACACCACTCAAGTGGGCTGGTGAGCCACCAGCTCACCTTCAAGCAGCTGAACAACCCCCAGCTACTGTTCAATGTATTGCACACAGACTCACCCTTGTATAACCAAAAAACACCTCTGGCAGCTGGATGCTTCATTGAGGTGTGCAACAGCTGTTTGGGACAGGGATCTGCCTGGGGGACAGGGTGGCTGGAGGCAGGACACCTGTAAAAAGCATGAAGGCTCACAGGGGTTGGGGCTGCACACCTGTGGCTTAGAGTTCTCTTAAACCTAAATCAGAGATGGTCACGGTGTGCTGCTGATGTCTGAGAACAAGGAAGATTTTGGCCCTGCCTCTGGTATTGCCCCTCAGCTCTGCTTTGGCTTGGCACAGTAACCCTGGCACTCCTGGGCTGCAGGAGCAGGTTTTGGGGCACAGGGAGGACACCCTTTGCATCCCTCCTACTTCTCCAGTGCCAGCACCGGGGAGAGGCCACGGGCCACACTCACAAATATTCAAACCCATGAGAGACAAGCAGCACAGGTGCCTTTACCTTTTCTCATCGTGTCTGTAAGATGTAGATCCCCGGCCACTGGTCCAAATAAACATTTTAGAGGGTTGCCCAGTGTTGGCTCTGCTCGCTGCAGCGGGACGATGGAAGGACCTGGGGGAAGAGGGATAATTTTTGTCACTGCCCATCCAACATGGCAGAGCACATAATATCCAGTGTGCCAGATCCCCTGTGGCCATGCCCTCTGTGCTCTGAAGATGGACATTTGTTAACTTGAGGTGGGATGTAAAATAATGGGGATGAGAGAGCAGTGTGTTAGGATGGAGAATAAATCCCATTAGCCCCACTGGCAAAAGGTGAGGCTGGCTAATCAGGCTTAGCTCTGCTCCACGCTGCAAAGGATTCATACCATGGGCAAGAAATCATCAGTAGTTTAAGAAAAGGTAATAGCTGTGTCCAATGTTCTTATGGCAGTATTTTTTGGGGACAAAATGGGTATTGTTTAAGCACATCCACACTCATTACAGGTTTTTGGTTGTTCTGCAGCTCTCTGCAAGGTGAGGCTCTCAGGGAAGGTGTCTGAATGGAGTACAAGTGTCAGATGTAAATGCAGCATTTTGTGGAAACATAACTGGGATGACAAAGATATCTTTTCCCATGGAGAAATTACTATCCCGAGGCCACTTAGATCCCTGTCCAAGGACTTCTTTGTTTCACTTCAGATATGAGATCTGCTGCCTTCTCTCAGGGTCTTCAGGCCATAATGGACCTGCTAGTGGGGCTATGACTCCCCATGTAGCCCCTCTTAATTTCCTCTGGTGAGTGAGGCTCAGTTAAAAATCCCAATCTGAGAATTGGGCCATTCCTATGAAGGCTGCATTTTGCATTCTTTCACAGCACAACATTTTGTGTTTTTAATGCATTCAGATACAAGCTTAAGGGGGAAAAAAAAATCCAGATACCAAATACTTCATTGTGAAGTTTTCATACACTGGGGGCCATTCTTTAGCTCACTGAAAAATAAACCTGATGGCTGATGCTGTCAGCAGAGAAGGCACATGATCTGAGAAAGTCTCTAATGTCACTGTCTCCATAATCATGCAAAGGGCTAATTTCAATATTTGCATAGTGGTGAACCAGGAGAATACTTAAATACTGTAGAGGTGGCTGCAGGGGAAGACTGACATGGACAGGAGCCAAAATCCATCTGTGTG
The DNA here is from genome assembly GCA_013400575.1 of Peucedramus taeniatus. Taxonomy (NCBI): domain Eukaryota; kingdom Metazoa; phylum Chordata; class Aves; order Passeriformes; family Fringillidae; genus Peucedramus; species Peucedramus taeniatus. The sequence continues at coordinate 1,232,382 of WBNO01002138.1, read as the reverse complement.
CAGACAGGCTGATGGGTGCTGAGGGACCAGGCATTCCACCTGGAATCAGCCCAGGGCCCCCACCACAGGGGCCATGACACAGCCCCAGGCCAAATTCACACCCTGGCTGGGCAGCTGGCAGGGCAAACTGGCCAAACTGGTGTTCCTGTCACCTCCTTCCTGCTGGGATCCTGCTGCCCTGCTCAGGCTCAGGACTGGGACTTGCAGACAAGGACTTTGCTTAAAATGAGGGGTGGCAAAATTTGATGAAGCTTTTGGCTGCATTTGTGAACAGCAAATTGGACAAGAAAGTGGTCCAGAAGAAGGGAGGAGGAAGGAGGGGAATCTCCCCCAGCCCCTTCACTGATTCTGTGGTGATCAGTGCAGTCGGAATGCCAAGAACAATTCTGGTTTTTCCATACAGCCACTGTAGTTAAGCATTGGGGAATAAACAACAAGATGAGGCACTACCTCCCTGAAATAACTATATTTTAGAAGGTGAAGTAGCATCTGCTGGGATCTAATTAATATAGCCAACAACTAAGTGTTTTGATAGAGTTATTGGTCAGAAATTTCACTTGTAAGACCTTGAGACAAATCCTCTCACTGCTGGATAAAATTTTACCCACATTACCTCAGAAGCACCACAGTGATCACCCAGCTGGGGCTTCTGCTCCAAGCCATGCAGGAGGGGTCAGACCAAACACCCATTGCATCCTGGACTGAGCCTGCCCCAGGCTGAGTCCCTTAATGATGGAAAAGAAAATTATGTTTTATTAAAATGATGCCATTGCACTCTTTAGGATGTCATGCACTACAGGAGAGCCTGGCTGGTTGTGCTGCCACAGCCTGAGTGGTCCCAGAGCCATCAGGAGATGGTGGTGAATGCTATTAGAGAGCCTTTTCTTAATTAAGCAAAACCTGGGCACACATTAGAGGTCATCAGCAGCTTCTGCCACCTGTCTGAGCCTACAGAGACACCTGGGCAGGACTCTCTGGGCAGGGAACCAGATTTAAAAGCTCCAGAGCAAATTGCTGGGCTGGGATCTGGGTGAGGGGGTCTGTCCCACTGAGGGGATGCCAGAGTAGGAAAAGGGATGCTTCTGTTCCCAGTGAAGTTGGAGTGATTTCAGACTCCCTTACAGTGCCAGTGCCCTGGAGCAGTCCATATGTGACAGCTTTAATGCTGCCTGCTTCGTTAGTCGAGCAATCCAAGCTAACTACCACTATTTAACACACAATTGCACACCTAATTTTGTGTAAAATTGCAACACTGATGACATCATAGCACTACTCCAGAGGTCGAATAAGTGACTCAAGTCCATGGTTCCCTTAGGCAGGGGTCAGACATTAGGTAAAAACCTTTTGTGCACCAGCAACAATACAAACTCCCCAGGACCCTTCTTTGAAGGCCTTTGGAGGATTCATAACCCCCAAAGTTGCAACCTTCAAGAGCATGCTCTGCCCCACCAGGTCAGTTAACAAACTTCCATGCCTTTCTCCCCTGCTGGGTAAGTCTCCAGGCAGGACTGTGAACTGTGTTTCTTCACTGCCCCCTTTCTCTTTTCTGGAAAAACAAATAACACTACTTTTTTCTTGGTTTTTTTTTTCCTCAATGGCTTCTCAGAGTCAGCTGCTGGCAACTTGTTTTTATCATGCAACAAGTAATCAGCCTGTGAAACTTATTACTTGCATTCAGAGTGGACTGTGTTACTGCTTGAACAGACGGAGCACCCAAAGTCATGAAAATACCTTCAAAACAGTGGAGAAGAGATGCTTCAAGCTGCTTTTTAGACTGCCAGGACTCTCTGGGGGATATTCCTCCAAACTGCTGAAGTTGATATGACTTTTGCTAGTCAGGGTGCTGGGTGGGTCTCTGGGCTTTGTGCCTGACCTTGCCTGAGCACCCCTGTCTCCTTCGCTATTTACACATTGTGCCATCAATGCACTTCTCTCTTGACACGGTTGCCACAGTGACAGGCAAGAAGGCCAAGGTTTGCTTTTTACAAAACACACCTCATTCTTCATACCTGGCTCCATTCTGAGTAAATGTTCAAGGCTAAGGGCAGAAATGCAGAGTAAAGAGTGCACAGTCTGGTACAAACACATGAGTCTGGGATGCTCCCAGATGTCCCATTTCTCCCATCTTCTCTTGTTCTCATTCTCTTCTTGAGCTGGTGGATTTCATGGAACTCACTAGAAAACCTGACAAGATGCCCAATTTTTCAGCCACTGCAAGGAGAAGACTTGAGATAGCTCTTAGAAAATTAGAACTATTCTGCCCTGCCCAAGGACTATCAACATATCCACCAAACAGCAACCACCTGATTGAGGATTTCAGTGTGAAGAAAACACAACAGGGTAGCATTTGCTTCAAATTTCTCCAAAAAAGGATGTAGTTCTGAGGGTAAATCACAAACTCCCTTAGCTGGTACCTTGGGGACTATATTACATACCCTATATTATTCTGTTGTCCTCACTTTCACCCTGGGTTGGCTGCTCTCCTCCCTGTCTTCAGTTTATGTCATGACTGGTATGAAAAGTCCCTTACCTCTAGGTCACCACAGCTGTGAGCAGCCAAAGAGAGATGTTGCAGGCCATGTTTTTAGATGGAAAGCTGGGTTTTATATGTGTGTTTGCTTGTAATTGCCTCTGCCTATGTTTATGTTAATCACTGGGTTTCTGAGACCTTGGAGAACCATTTACAGAACCAAACTAATGAGCTTTTTTCCCCTTATGACATTTCATTTCCTGGGCAATGTGGCCACTGTAAAAAGAGAAGCACTTCCATTAATTTTGCCTCATAAAAGACATCCTGATTCATCAAAAGGTGACAAAAGCTAAACATTCACTTAAATATTCAATCACTGACCATCTCAGCTCTGTCTGAACATACCCACGTTCCCCACTGTCCATGCTGACAAGTGCTGGATGCTTTATCCCAGTATTTCCCAGCCAGAAGATTCATTCAAACCCCAAAGTTTTCCTGCTAGCCCACATGTCAACCTCTCCCCTTGCCACCCACAGCAGCCAGTGCCAGTTCTTGGACAGATGGGTCAGTGGCTGTTGAGTGATGGGAAATATTTGGTCTCTCTCATGCCTGGATAGATCCTTTTTTTGAGTGGTCCCAGCCACCATCACCCATGAAAAAAGGAAAAGACTGAACCCAGGCATCAAAGACAACCTGCAAGAAGACAGTTGTTCACTTTGAAATGAATTTACTGAATATCAACAATTAGACTTTGTGTCCCAACAGGTCTTACCCATGCCTCTGTCTGGTGATAGAATGCTCTCATGGATTTGATGAGCCAGAAAACAGGGAAAAGTGGTGTGTGATGAAGGATGGGAGAATAAATAAAACAGCCTGTTGAATTTTTAATGTAAAGTGTAGCCTGACTGCAGGGTAGACTGGCTTTCAGGTGCCTTAAAGCATGGAAGACTTTCCCAGGCAGAGTGGTGGAAGTAACTACTGTATTAAGATACTCCTGCTGATTTTGGAGATGATCCAGGGCAGTTTTCCAGTCCTGGTATTAAAATAATAAAAGAACTGAACCAAGGACCCTTGTTTGCATCCAAAACAAGACAGAAAACACACACCAAGAACACAATTAAGCTAACTCACAAAAGAAATGCATCTGCATTAGCAGAAGGCAGTCACCACTGAGGGAACATTTAATGCTCTGGCAGCAGCAGCTCTGAATGGAGGAGCAGCAAAGGCAACACCAAAGGGTGAATTTGTGCCTTGTGATGGAACTTTGCTGCTCCACAGCTGAGGGACAGGGGCAGGGCAGAGTGACACAGATTGCTGCTCTTGTTGCAGCCTCTCAGGAGCCCCAGCTGGGCTAACAGACTAATCCAACCAGCAGGTGACCTTCAGTCTGGGGCTCCTCATTATGGCAAGGGGAAAATGGACAGTGGGCAGCTGGTGCTAATGTACTGACAAGAGTATGGGAAGGCTGATGGTTAATGAGGCTTCATTAATGATTCCCCTGTATTTCTGACCCTGCTCTGAAATCTCCCCAGAGCTGAGCCCTCCATCTAGATTTTGAGTTGAATGAGGGAGACATCCTGGACACAGAATGGTCTTGTTGGATTCCCATGTCACAGGCAGGTCCAGGACATTCCATGTCCAAAGGAGGAGAACAGGGCTGCCAGAGACAGCTGAAGCCAGCACATGGAAGTACAGATTAGCTGTGTGTGGAACACAGTGACATTTGGGTATGTTTTCTAAGGCAATAGTTCTTTATACTTAAAGTCATCCTTGACAATAGTTCCCTCTTTTCAGTATATACAGGAGAAAGAGAAGAATTCAGAAAGGCTGAAGTATCTGTATCTTCCTGCTACATAACAATATGTCTGCACTTCAAAATTAAATATTCCAATGTAACCTCTGAATCTTCTATATTTCCATCTCATGATGTTTTTCTCTACAGTGCTGACTATCTTTGTTTTGAAAAAGCTTTCAATCCTTGCCATTTAATTATGCCCTTCATCTCTAGGCTTCCACTCTCCCAAGAGCTACCTTCCTGGTCCACCCAGCATGTCTGTAGACTTTATAGCCTTTATTCTTCGTGATCTTTTTACCTTTAACTTCCTTCTCCAATTTTTTCCTTATTTTTTTCCAAGTGCCTCTTCCTATACATTACTATCCCAGTGACAACTCGTTTCACTCACCTTGGCCACACTGTGTTAGTCTCAATTATCCTGATTTAGTTGATTGAAACAGCAAATTTGAAGAAATTCCTGTGTCCCCAGATCAGCTACAAAGGAGGGAGTTGTTGTAAGTCACTGCAAGCAAGAGACTCACAACTTCTCTTCTTTGGTGACCTTTTGGTTGCCTTGGAGCAGTCTGGCATTATGGCCTGAGTTTCCCTGTCTGTACAAGAGAAGTTCTGGTGCCACCACTGTAGCTGGCACCTTCAGACATCCCCAGGTGGATGGAGTGAGGAGCCAGCCCCTGTTACCATCCTCATGTTTTGGTGCTGGTGAGTTTGCAATCCAAGCACGAGGCAATGCCTCCCTTGGCACGTTGCAGATCAACGTTTGTGAGGAACAGCTGAACATAATTGTCCACTTTGCCTGTCAGGATTCTGCAAACATTTTTAGCTTTCTGTGCTGAATTTGAATTTACGTAGCAAGTGACACATTGGACAAGCACTATATTCATCATCTCAGCTGCTCCCTGGCTTCAGAGAAGGGCACAATCTGCCTGTAAAATGGGGTTGGCTCTGTGAGGGGGTGTAGCAGTGGCAAGTGCAGGGTCACCTCCCTGCAATTTGCTTCTACCCAGCTGAGCCAAGAGAGTTTTATAGTGAGATCTGCTCTGCCAAAGACCAGGCAGTATTACACTGATGGAAAAGGATCCTGGGGGTAAGGAGGAAGGCAGTGAAAGGGCTGCACAACCAACTTGATGCTCTCCTTTAAATCTTAACACAGTCCTCTGCAATTGCAGAGGGATAGATCACCTTGGGTGCTGCACTGCACCACAAGAGCTGGGCCAGGCTGGCTGGATAAGAGCATGTGGGTGGCAGTGAAGAGGCTCTGTGGCTCATGGCTATGCCCTGATAAACCCACTGGGAAATGGAGATGGGATGAGGGAAAGGAGATGGACTGGAGGCACACTGCTCCATGCTGAGGTCAGTCTCTTTGATGGTCATCAGAAGGGAATGACCTAATCCCCAGCTGAGTTTTTGAGGGTACCTACTTCACCAGATCTTAAAGGATGCTGTTTTGGATACTAATAAATCTATTTTTAAGAGTAATTTGTAGCACAGTGGGAGCTGAATGCCTCTGACTATGTTGAAGTGAACTGGCTTTGGACTTGACCCCTGTGTCCTTTCACCTCTGCCATTTGAGGAACCTGGGATTTACACCCCAAAGTGTGAAACAACAGAGTACTGTTTTAGAGGTGATGAACAGAGGCACAGAGGCTGCTGAGACTCGGCCAAAGGCTCCAAGGAAGTCTGTGGTGGTTGTAGTTGAAAAAACAGCCTCAAAAATGGTGGACAACCACCTTCCACCCAGCGAGGAGGGAGGAGAGCCAAGGCACGTACAGATGCCTGTGTCAGAGAGCAAAGGCAGAGCCTTGCTTTGTGGTTGTGCCAAGTCCTGTCCATGGGGACACCCCTTCCAGCTTTGTGCAACTGTGCCTCAGCTTTACACCCCTCCAGAGAAGCTGATCTGAGAAGGACATGGCTTTCAAATGTCCCTGAAGAGAGTTTCACTTCAGCACTAAAATACTGGCGGCGTGTTTGAGGGTAGGAGCACAGGGAGAGGAAGGGTGATGTGCTGCTGGGGACACTGAGGACACCAGCAGCTTTTAGGGAAACCACAGAGGAGAAGCATATTGCATGAGTGATGTGGCTGGGGAGAGAGGTGAGGGCAGAGTAAGATAAACAGATGCAAAGCAGCACCCAGAGGAAAAGCACGAACAGGCAGGGCAGATAGGGCAGGAGTGGCTTTTCTGTCACCTAATTCCTTGAGCAGGTCAATCATCCTTTATCTCCTTTGAGTCAGTCCCTGTGCCATGGAGAGCAGCAGCCGGAACAAAGCAGAGGCTGAGGAGAGCTCAAACTACTGCCCAGCGGGAAGTGAATACTCTGGCACTATTTATTTTTGAGTCTGCATTTGGATTAGCTGTAAAGAGCTATGTGGATAAGCAAGCAGGCAATTACAGCTGGGACGTGCTGCTCATGAATGGAAACAGCTCCAATCTGCTCAGGACATATTGAAATTCTAATTCAGTTAGATTCCTTTAGTTACAGCGCTCATCACAGACACTAAAAGAGACAGGATTAGAAAATAAATACAACTCTTCTGCTGCCTTTGGTCTGTCTTCTGTGCTCCCCTTTCCCTCCTCCCCTCCGCAGTTTTAGCTGTTGTTTGACTTTATTTTCTGTGGTAAAATACAGCAGTCTGCTCTTAATCTTGTTAATTTTTATGAGCATCTAGCAGAGCACAGCTGGCTGGACCCGTGTGCTGCTGAGGGTGGACAGTGAGCACCAGCACAAAGCCACTGCTGCAGCTTCTCATGTCACATCTTACCAAAGACCACTGCCCAGAGACACCTGCAAAGGTACAGGTGGGACACAGAGACTCAGAGCAGAGCCAGGACATGATTGGCAAAAGCTCTTCCCTGGCATCATCCCTGGTCCAGACAAGAGCTCCAGCCTGCACTGCTCACCCAGAAATCAGGCTGGCTCTCTGCTTTGGGTATTGGTGTGAAGCTCCTTCACCATTGCAGGCAATCACTTCTGCACTGTGTTTGTGCAGGCAAATTTCTAAAAGATCTGATTCAAAAAAGTGACCAGGGAAGTGGAGTGGGAGTGCTGGTTTAGCCCTGCCAGCATGACCTGGAAATTCAAGGAAATTACTTAGCTGTGTGCTGCTGGTTTAATTTCTCTGTCTGTCAGTGAAAAGTGTTGTATTAAATCTGCTGACATATGCAAGGAACAGATAATTGAGCTCTAAATGTCAGAGACTGCTGGATTGAAGGAACAGGAGGAGCTTGAGTGTGCATCTCCATCTGACTGGCAGCTGTGTTACATCACATGTGGTCTCTTGGACCTGCTGGGGGACCTCTGAACACAGGGGAATGTCTACAGGTAGGTTGTGAATAGTCCTGACACATCAGCTTAGAAACCTGGTTATGGCAGACCCTGGGTAGAAAGTTCTTGCCTCCTTTGAAACTAAGGAAAGGGCTTGATGGAGAAAGGCAGTTGGAATATCCAGAATGACTGATACTGAGTCATGGAGCTGTGAAATAAGCAACTCTTTGGTAAAAACAAACACCCAGCTTGGTTCTCATGAGCATCTTTCCTCTTTGTCTTATTACAAAAGGGTAAAATTGACATCATAAGCACTCTGCAGTGTCTTGTCATCCTTTCAGAGCACAAACTTCACCATCTGTAGCCCTCTTACTTGAATATGATAAATTGCTCAGATTCACAAAACAAAATTTTGTGCCCAAGTGCTGTAGAAAAGCTCCAGACATTTTTTAATTTTTTTTTTCCTGCACACATTTCACATGGTTTAACAGAATTTAAAAATTTTATGTCCTTATTTTTAAAAATGTAATTCTGTAGGTGCAGCTGCCTATTGGCTCTTGAGTCTAAGTCATGTGCAACACGGCTGCAACTCTGTGGACCTTTGAACTCACACGTGTCCTCTGGAGATCCCTGTTTGCTTTGCCTGATTGCTTTTTGCTGATTAGTGGCAAGGAGCTGTTGTTTTAACAATGAGCCCAATATTAAGATAGCAATTATGGAAGAGAGTTCTCTCCATTGAGTAGTTCTGCTATTCACAGCAAAATAGAACAGCTCTTGGGAATAGTGTGGAAATCATATTTCTAATGACCTCTAAACACAGCTAATGCTTACCAGTTGGGGACCTGTGCTCATATATGACCAGATATCTTCTGTGATAGTCTGTGGAGTGATGGTAAGGATGTCCAAACCACATATTAGGGACAGAAGCCAACTGGCTGATTGGAAGAACAATGCAAAACCCTAATTCCTCCTGGGCAGCTACATGCCCCAGAGAACCCTTTCCAGTGCAAGAAGAAGGAAACCTTTCTAGTGGAGACATTCGTGGTTAGGACACAATCAAATCCATCCTGATGAGCAAGGCAAGGGAGAAAGTTAAAAAGTAAATGGGTTCACATGAAGACAAAGTGTTAGAAAGACAGGGATCACAACCTAAAAGAGAGTAGTGATGCACAGCAGAGAGCAGGAGCAGCAGCATACTGCAGCCAGGTAGAAATGCAATGCACAAGGCAGCTGGTGTGAGGTGGATGGGAAATCTGGTGGGGTGAGGAGTTGATTGACTGCTGAGATGAGGCTGATGACTGGGCTTAGCCCAGTGCTGCACCAGCCACGAGGTCAAATATCAGAGTAAACTCCAAAGCACCTGCTCTGCAGATGAGTTCAGTGCCTGGTAGGCTGGATGATGCAGATGCAGATTCAGCCTCTTTGGAAAACTATAGCTCAGGAGTTATGAATCTCTCTCAAGATGTGTCCTTGTAGTATAATCTTTACCTTAAAACCAATTTTTCTTCAGTCAGGAAAAAGGATAGTGAGAAAGAACAAAAGCAAAGTCTCTCTAAGACAGAAGAGTGTGCATATGCCTTCAATGCAGTTTTGAACCAAAAATGAGAACAAAATCTCTGCTGCTCTCTGAAGGCAGTGGAGCATGCTGAACAGTGAAAGGGCCACATCCATGAAACCAAAACCCCATGTACTTTTGGTCTTATAACTGGTCTGGAAATGAAAGCAATGGTAGGAGCAGTCACAGATGCTTCCATTCCTCATATGACAATAATCTATATTAATTACTGCAAGCATCCAGCTTCAAACAATGTCACTGCAGTGCTATTACTGTTGAAAAGTATTGAGTTTCCAAGGAGGTGAATGTCTTTTTCTCTCCCTAATCATGATTACTCAGCTTAGTACTTGGGCCAAGCTTCTATTTAACCAAGATAAATGGATATTTCCAAAACAAGCAAGTTAACACTATGCATCACATTATTACTCTCCTCACAGATTTCTTGCCTCGTGTGCTATTTTACTCAGCTGCTAAACATAAATAACAATAAGAACAGGGGACAGGAACTATGCAGGATCTTATATGTATTAAAGATAAATTAATAATTTTGACCATTACTTTGTCCTGTTCTGTGACAGCATTTTCCCTCAATCAGTGTAACATATCATTATTTTGTCTTATAATTTCTCTTCTGTGAAACATGAGCATCCACACCACATTTTTGCAGGTACCACCGGCCCATCTGACTAATATTTTGTCGCTTCCTCCTTGCAATCCTTATTTATCATTTAAGTTGATGTGCCAGCACTGTAGGTTAACATTCAGAAGAGCAGATGGGGAATTAGAGACAAAACTTCTGTCAGTGATAACGGGACTTCCATGCTTCATTTCCCCCAGGGCACAGTGAGTGTTTTCCTTTTCAACAGTGCTGGGCAAAACTGCCTTAAGGAATTGGTGGCAGCAAAGCTGTGAGCTGGCAACACACTGAAATTGTCAGAATGCAGGGATAGATTTTTGGGTTGCTGGGCTATTTGTGGGAAGTTATTTTTTAATAGCTCCCGGGAAGAACTCCATCTCAGTGCTGGAGTTCCAGTGCAAGGTACCCAGAGAGAATTGACTTTCTGGGAGAGTCAGTGAGAGCTCTGGCACTGAACAACTTCTCCTCCACAAGTGGATTCCCCTGACAACATTTCTGGCAGTGCTGACCAGGGCAGGCTGCAGATCCATGAAATGTCCTAACTCAGGTCTCCAAACTCTCCAAATCCCACTCAGGATACCACCTCCTAAAAGCTGGTGTTTGAATTCTCCAAATTGTTTGGATCATTTAAGCAGACATAGCTGTAGGATAACTTGTGAAGTTGTCAGCTAATGCCCTGCTCATGCCTTGAGCTGTCCCTGTTGTATAGTGTGTGCCTTTCTGTCTAATGCAGTGTAGTAAGTAAATAAAAGCTGGTAGTCTTCCTCTAAATGAGTTCTGAAGGCTTTTATCCCTTATTGATTTCATAGTAGTAATTCAATAAGAGTAAATATTATCAGGGACTGCATTTTTATTGTATTTTAACTTTCACCCCTACTTGCTCCTCTTCCTTACACAAGAGCTGCTTTTTAAAAATTCTCCTTTTTAAGCTGCTGTACAAGCTTGATGAAGTCCCTCATTTCAGTGCTCTTTGACATAGAAGAGACTGGGTACTTGATTTTCTTCTTATTTACACCTGTGAGGTCAGCAGCTGAATGCAGAAGCAAGCAAAGGGCCAGAGCAATGCCACAGAGCCTGTCAGCACCACAACAAAGGCTTTTCTTCAGTTCGCAGTGGTCCATTGGGAAATCCTAACAGCTGCACTAATGTTGGATGTAATTGAAGAAATACTCTCCTTAAACAGGCAGGCAGTTCAGTATTTAAACATAATGCCTGTTGAAAGAATGCTTGAAAACTGATTTTTGACCTTCATGTAAGACAAAAAAGAGATTTTTTTTTCGGTACCTGTACAGATTTTTAAAAATGATGTGGAACATTTTGTCCAATGGTAGCTTTTTTTTATTTCTTCATGGTGTTTGTATTTATTTTTACATTTCGCCACAATGGAAATTCAATCAAAGTCAAGGATTTTATCACCTTTCCACTCGACTGCCTGAGTCAGATGCTTAAAATGTAACACCAGCAGCCCTGTGAGTAGTCGATTAAAAAAAATCAACCTTTTGCACTATAGCTCAGAGATGTGCCTTTTTTATTTTATTTTTTTTTTTCTTTTTCTGGTAGCCTGGTGGAGTCATTTGCTATCAAAACACGTTTTCACCCAAAGTAGTCTGCTATTGGCCATTAAAAGGGCTGGAAAATGTTGCTGCTGGAGTGTTTCAGTTTCCAGAGTGCTCCCCAGTCAGACCAGTCTGCTGGTGCAAAGTCCTGGGCTTTCAGCAGGAGTTCTGCTGTCAAACACATTTGCTGACTGGGAAGCAGCAATTTGCTTCCTCTCACTCAGTGCAGAGAAAAGCAAAGTTTATTTAATCTGGAAAGTAGAAAGCAGGAGTGGAACAAAAATGAGTATTGCTGTGCACCTTCCCAGCTTTCCTTTATGCCCCCAGGAACTTTGCTCTTTTGCCTGTCACCACTTTCAGAGCTCTCACTTGCTTCACCACAGCTGGAGCAGCAGTGCTTTTGGCAGCCAGGTCCTCCTGAGGCTCTGTTGTCCCAGGTTTGGTCTGATGTGACAGAGGATGCTCATTCAGCCCATTGCTGCTGCCAGTCCCCCCAGAGGACCCAACACTGGCAGTGGGAGAGGAAGGGCTGACTAGGAGACAGCACATCCAGTTCTGTTCTGCAGATTTTGAAGCACAGAATAAATTCCTGTGGGGAATGGGTCACTGAGCAAAGATATCCATGTGTGGGTTCCTATTCCATGTACCCTGCTGTAAATGCAAACCAACTGGCTGAGCTGGAAGGTCAGGCTGGCTCCTGACCCCTCTTTCTGCTCATCTTTGAAAGGGCATCCCCCAAGTGATAGCTTGGCAGTACTTGGGAGAGTATCAGCAGTCACAATAAGTAACTGATACTATTCCCTAAGTGTCTGTATTTTCATTTCTATGGAAAACATTAAGCTGATCTAGGAGCACTTAATTTGGGAGATGCAACTCAATCCCAGCAAAAAGCGGCACTTGGAAGACCACCCGTGGATTTCAGCAGATCAGATCCCCTGCAGTTAAACTAAATGTCATCACACTGTACACAGCTGCTGACTCCAGGTTTGCTAATTTGTAAAACAACGTGAAGAAGATGCTGCAGTTGTGAGCAGGGCAGCTGAATTATAGGTACTTAAGCAGCACTGTAGGGATATGAATTCTGTTTATTGCACAAACCTGCCTCTATAATTAATAGAAATTATACCATTCCCTTGCTCTGTTTTCATTAATTCAGACTGATAGCTTCAGAACACCAGAAAATACTAGGAAACACATTTTGGAAGAACAAGAGAGAACTAGAGGACTTTCTCAGCTTTTCAGCATCACCTCAGATCTCCTTCAATGTGTAAGGAGCAAAATTACTAGCAATGCGCTGGGTGTGACAAACCATCTGGCACCGTAATTGTAACCTTGTTTTACTTTCCCCTGCTCCTGGGAGGAAAGATCCAAACTTCCCTGGCTACCTGTCTAAATTGAACATTATGAATCGTACTTTAAACCCTCAAGAAACAGCCACACTCAGTCCAAAACCTTCTTAAACCCCAACTGCTCTCTAAGACCAGCGCCAGCACGTCCCAATAAAAACAGGCTGCAGGGTTTACCTATCAAGCTGCAAATGAACTGAACAGCCCTGGCTCCTTTAGTGGGAGTTTTATAGGCCTCTTTCCCCTCTCTTAGGAGGTGTAAACACATCAAGGTTTAACATTATGCTTTATTTATCTCAGTGGTGTAGTGTGTTATTGTTCCCACGGAAGCACTGGTGATTCTTTATCGTAGTAGAGAGGCGGGCGCTGCATGAACCAGCTAAGCAGGAGCTGGCTTAGCCATGGCCAGTGACATCTGATACAGAGCACAGGCCTCAGTTTGGGTGCTGTTCCATTATTTGGGATGCTCTGGGGACTGGAAGCAAAGTGTGTCCAGAAATGAGCATGAAAATCAGACGGCTGCACAAACGGCAGTGGCATTCCCCTCTCGTGGCAGAAAGCTTTGCCCCCAAAGCAAAGACCCACAGGAATAGGTATGTCCAGGATGACTTGTTTTCCTCATGATTCATTGAAAATAGAATTAATCCTAATAGCTTTCTAACATAAAGTGACCACTGAACTGCTCTCACTAAAGAGGGCCCTTTATTGATGTGACTCCGTGGCCAAATGTAATGCAATTAAATGATTGGATTTGGTTACGTATATTGACATGGTGTCAGTGACAATTTCCATTCTCTCTCTTATTTCTATAAATAAAGTCATCTGCCATAATTAGAAAATATGAATGTGCTAAGACCTCCATTAATTCTTCTCCATATTAATCTAAGAGCTGGGCAGATGTTTATTAATACCTTGTTTCACTGCGTTCATCAGCTGTTACCAAGAATAGAAAGATTGAGACCTGATCTCATGCTGAAGGTTAAACAAGAGCAGATCTTGCCAAATCTTGGCTTCTGATTGATATTTTGACAATGTCTTGTTTTTTTATCAAAATGCTTTTTAAATTTTGACCCTCTCTCTGTCTTTCTTTCCCTAAGGGTCCTTTGGACCATGTATGAAACTCGGTGGTGTTTCCCATACTCCAGGACTGTCTGGTGGCACCTACTGATGGGTGCTTGGGGATGGGTGTGAGGAACAGCAGGTATGGATGGACCTGTACCAAGCTGTGAGGAGGGCTGTGAGCACCTCTCAGACCCTCATCCTGTGCTTGGCCAGTTTCAGAGCTGGTCTTTGTCCCAAGTCATCTCCTGTTGTTGCTTTCACTGGGTCTTTTGCCAAGAAGCTCCACAAATTTAATTATGTTCTCTGTCAAAGAGAGTGTAATTTTCCCTGTTTCTTCTAAATATTGCGTGTGGTATCCTAAGGTCGCTCCTGATCTTCCTCTTCTTTCCCATTTGCCTGGTGTTTGCTGCCTCTCCCCACTCTGTTCTGTCTCACCATCACAGGGATCTGTTCTCTTGGTTGTTACTGCCTGGGGTCAGTGTCCATCAGGGCATCTCTGCTGACCTCACAGTTTGTACCAGCAGTGACTGCCCTGTCACCTCTGCAGAGATGGCAGCTGCTTGGCTTTCTCTGTGTCCACGTGGCTGTACCCAGGAGGTCTGGTGTTCAGCCTGGTGCCAAACTCCTGCTTGCTCATGTTCCTGGTGTGCTCAGGGAGAGCAGGAACTTGGTGGCTGGGGTGAGCCAGCCTGGGATGGGCCAGTGCTGGTTCACCTCTGATTCTCTCAGCAACAGTGCACAAGATGTATGTCTGTTCTAGTGAATTGGGACAGCAATGGAGCCTATTTCTTGATTTAAGGAAAAGTTTAACTCTTTCTGGCAAAACCTGATGAACTTCTGAAGGACTCAGCTTTCCCAGGCTAAACTATTTTTATTACCTGTTAATTATTGTAGGTTTTGCAGACTCTAAACACTAAAGTGGATGAGATGAAAAGATAGGTCTTGTGACCTTTTTTCCCCCACAAAAGCACACTATTGCCATTCCTCATTCAAAACCAAGCAAAGCAGGGCTGTTCACAACTGGGATTTACTTTATAGGGTAAGATGTAATGCACTGAACTGGGTGAGGCAACACTTGGTCTGAACCTGGCTGTATATTTTTGTCTGGGCCACACCTGAAATTAAACTAGAGCATGTTGTGAGTTATTCAGGGCTGAGAATGGCCTTTCTTCACTGCTGTAACCAGCACAGTCCAGTTGGAGCTCCTGGAATTCATAAGGCCTTGAAGAAGAATTTAAATAATTTCAAGGTTTTGGGATAAGCATGACCCAAACCCTACCATACAGTCATCAGCAGGAATCCTGAACTGATGAACTGGCTGATATGTACTTTAAAGATTATTGGCACATCCCATCCCATCCCATCCCATCCCATCCCATCCCATAACATCCCATCCCATCCCATCCCATCCCATCCCATTCCTTGGCAGATTCAGAGACAACTGAACCAGATGAAAACGGCTCAGCAAAACAGAAACAGGTTTCATGTCAAAACTTATCTTGAAATCAAAAAAGAACACGGGTACAAAATTAGACCTTGTTTTGTACAAAGTAATTTTAAGTTAATATAAATCACAAATAATTGAAAAAAAAAATTCAGTGTTGCTTCCACCACTTCCTAGCCCTTATCCATCTCCTTTGCTCTGGATGTTGCTTATCTCTTCTCTTGGCTACCACCTTGAAATTACCACTTTTTGCACTCCTTTTTTCTTTCTTGGAATTGCATTTGAAGAAATGCACATAAAGAGCTATTCTTTGGGTCAGCATTTCAATTAGTTTTAAGTCGTACATTTCTATTTCCTAAGCCTGTACTTATTTACTATTTGCATGGAATCTTTGCCTGAGTGTTTGCATTGATTCTGATAACTCTGTGGGGTGCTTATCTGTACAAATAGATCAGTAGCTTTTGGGCTGCACTTTCTGAAGCAATAAACTGAGAGACTTGTTTTGAACTTGAGAGCTTCTGTACTGCATTTACTAATACAGCAAGCTATTACAGATGTATGATGCCCAAAATTACTTCAATACCATGCTAAAGGAAGTAGATTTTCTACCTGTTCTTCCTGGTCATTTTTATTTAAACAATTGCCAATCTTACAGCTCCTTTTTTTCATTACAGTCACCTTGAGTTCATCAGGGGAAAGAACATCACTGAAGTCATGGTGACATTCTTTCCAGAGTTGACAGGTTTGGGTTAATTGCTGGTCCCAGCAGGCTTGAGTGTGTGGCTCACCCAAGGGACTAATCTTTAGAGAGGATCTAAGAGGAATCAACCTTCTACCTCAAAAGAGAAATGTTCCCTTCTCTTAAAATGCAGTAAAACAAACCCCACTCTAATCTGATCTGAATTAAAATCAGGAACAAACTAAGACTTTAATTTCTATTCCTAGTTTGTTCAAGTAACTCTGCACTGTCTCCCTTCAAGCCAATTTTGGGCTAAGTTAAAAAGCACAGTTCCACAAAGTCTCTGTGGGAAGGCACCAGGAATGCAGCAAGATAATAGTGCAGCAAGATAAGGGGGATTAAGATTACTTCTGGTCTTTTTTAAGACATAAGAGGTGAAAAAGTTAATGGAACACTCAACCAGGAGACATTGCTGAGACCTGCAAAAAGTGATAAACCAAGATAGCTGCGTGAAATATCAGTGAGTGGCCAGAGTTTTCCATGTACATTGCAGCCTGCTGAATTCCACATGGATTATGGCATGGAAAGATGCCTGGCAGAAAAGGACCTGGGCATACAGGTCAACAGCTGGCCAAACAGGAGTCAGTGGTGGCCAAGAAAGCCAAGGGTATCTCACCTTGTGTAGTGTGGCCAGAAGGACCAGAGCAGAGATTGCCCCCCTGTACCTCAGCACTGGTGAGGCCACACGTCGAGTGCTGTGTCCAGTTTTGGGTCCTTCACTACAAGAAAAACATTGAGGGGCTAGAGCATGTCCAGAGAAGGGCGAGGGAGCTTGGAAAGGACCTGGAGCACGAGTCCTGTGAGGAGCAGCTGAGGGAGCTGGGGGTGTTTAGCCCGAAGAAAAGGAGCCTGAAGGATGCGTGTGCAGGAGGCATTTATTGCATTCTATGATCCACCTAAAGGAGGTTTAGCAAGGTGAGAGTTGGTCTCTTCTCCCAGGTAACAAGTGAGAGGACAAGAGGAAATAGCCACAAGCTGTGCCAGGGGAGGTTTATAATGGCTATTGGTAAAAGTTCATTCACCAAAAGGATTGTCAAGCCCTGGAACAAGCTGCCCATGGAAGTGGTTGAATCATCATCCTTGGAAGGGTTTCAAAGAGATGTAGAGGAGTCAGGTAGGGACATGGTTTAGTGGTGGACTCAGCAGTGCTGGGTTAGTGGCTGGACTTGATGATTTTAAAAGTCTTTTCCAACCTAAAGGATTTTATTATTCCACACTGAGAATTTGCTTGTATTGTTGTGGAAATTAGATGTTACTTTAATCGCCGTGGCGAGTTTGAGTGGATTACTCTGTGGAGACAATATCAGCCACTGACAATCCAAATCCAGTGGACACTTGATCCAGCTGGTGTTGAAGCTGATGAAGTATTTCTATTGTAGTTAATGGGCATTGGCCTCAGCCTCAGAAGAGTGCACTTCAGATTGAACTTCTCTGCCTTTGCAGCGATTTTATTAAATTTACAGAGTTGGTATTAGATTTGCTCAGTGGTATGAGAACATTACTATTCTGTTAAATTACTTTTTCAGTTAATAATATATTATTTTCTACAAAGATTTTACTTTCTTAAGTCCTTTTCCCCTCTTTGCCTTCATCTAGTTAGGGAATTCATTCTCCCTTTCTGCCTTGAGCTACTACATGCTGTTATTTGGCAGGGTTAAACACCTCTCATCCACTTCTCTAAGGAGTGCTCTGTATGCTAAACTGTATTTTTGCTCCTTGGGCAGGCTGTCCCTTTCTAACTGGTGAAACCAAAGCAAGAAGAGCCTCTTGAACTATGAGGAAATCTAAATCAAAACAGGGTTTTGATTCCAAGTTCTTCCAGGTCAAGGCTCAGTACTAACTTCTAGGAAAGCCATCCTCATTCCTGAGCCTTTTCTGTCCAACAAAGAGATACAATCTGTGAGCCCATTCCCAATGAAATGGATCTCTGGGATCCAAACTGTATTATATTATTTGTAGTATTTACACCTGTAATACCAGCAGCATGCTAAGGGCTTTGAAGAGATCTCGGAAGACAAAGTCCCAGCCTAAAGCGCTTAATATTCATATTTTATTCACAATATAAAAATATACATACTCTGAGTCTGTAAGATACCGGATTAAAAAGGCTTTTCTCCTTAAATTAGCTCACAGAAATCTAACCCCCTGGAGAGAGAGAATGAGGCAGCTGTGGAGGGAAGGGAGCCAGCACCACTGAGTACAAAGTGTCTCTCAGCTGCCTCATCTGGAGATGCACTTTCAGCCTCAGCTTGGGGTCCTTACAGACACTTTTGATCCCTGTGAGCCCAGCTGGGATCAGAGAGCCAGGTCCACCGTGGTTCCCTGCATGGTGTTCTTTGCCAGAAGTGAGTCCCAGCCCTGCTCCACCTGGGGTGGGTGAACTGGGGTGATGTGATGGGATCGGAGCCTTTGGATCTGCCTGTTCAAACTCAGCCCTCCTCAGTGGAACAAAACCACATCACTCATCCTTTTACTTGGGAGTAAGGGGGTACAACACAGTTTCTCAGTTCTGACTGCTGTGCACAAATCACACTATTCCCAGTATTTTGACATAGTACAATTATTTGCTATTTCTATGCACAAAATGCCACACTGTCAACATTGAAATGTATTAAATTATTGAAGACCAAAGGAAACCCAAATAATAGCATGTGAAGAAATCTTTTGGAAAAAGTTTTGTTCTTGCATTAGGTGTCCTTGAAGTTTGGGGGGACTTTTGCCACAATGGACAACAGTGCCAGAGAAATGGAGCAGAGTGCTCAGGAAGGGATTGGTGACTAATATATTTGTGAGGAGAGGGAGTCAGACCCACCATTACATGTTGACAGTTCAGAAGCAAAGTGACAAGGGTTCAGAGGCCGTAAGTTCCAGTCTGTTGCAGAATTTTAATGTGTTTCCACATGAGTGATATTCAGTTAGATATTGTAAGCACAGTGCTGGAAAATTAGGATTAGCAAATGACTAAATTAAACTGAAAATTGGGTAAAGCGATTTGGAAGTAAATGTAAATGCTTCAGTCGTAATGGACTTTGCCCTCTAAGGAATATTTTTTTAAAATAGCCTGTTAATTTTTATTGGATTTAAATTTTTTTCCCATTACAGACACTAGAGATTTGGCACAGAAATCTGAGGGGGTTATAGAAGAACAGTAAAAGAACAACAGAAGAGATGTAGGTTGAAAGTGATGCAATGACCTCTCTTTTGTGAAATGCTCATCACAGATTCCTGGGAAAATTTCTGGGATTCATTCCTGGCCACAACGCAATGACAAAAATACTTAACAAAAACCTCACCAACTCACTCCTGGTTCTTAAGAAAATATCTGTTACCAAAGGCCAAAATCCACAGCAGTCTTTGCAGGACTAATTATTTCTGAAACCCAAGTGAGACGCAAAGGAAGCTACACACAGACACAGGACATAAATAACTCTGGGCATTATCTGCAAACAGGGGAAATCACTCAGAGGTGGCAGGCAAAGGAGATGGTCCATTCTGGACCCCAGGGTACACCAACATGCCTGACCAAAAACTGAATCCACATCTGATCAATGGCACTTTGAACAATACAGGAGTTGGGATGCTCCACAAACCCGCCTCGTGCTGACACCAAAACAAACCAGACAACTCAAATACCCAAAATGGGACAAGCAAGAAGTGTTAGTGGGAGAAAAGAGTGGGTGGTGCATAGCCCCAGTGACTGTCTCAGTATATTTTTTTTCCCACGAGGATCTGGAAGATCTGACACTTCTCGTGCTGATTCCTAAGGAATATTGCAAGAGAATTAGAGATAGGGGGAGAGAGATGCAGAGCAGTCTGATAACTTACCATGATAATAGCTACCGAGTCAAAATTACATCCAAGGCTTCCCTCTTCAATCTGTGAGGTTTGATGATGCTGATTTTATCAGCAAGGTCATTTTAGCACCCAAGCTTAATCCAGAATCTATTCTGATGTTTGTTTAGGAGATTTGAGTAATCTCTTTAGGAGTATTAACAAGTGCTGGAGTCCTAAAGAGCAATCTTCTCTCAGCCCTTATTGGAACAGAAGGATTTGAGGTCAAAATTAGGTGAAGGTTTTTTTAAGGCAATCTGGAAGCAAATGGAATTATCTTTAGAGCAACTCACATTTTGGAGAATAGAGGCATGAAGTTTGCAAAGGAGTTTAGGTTTGGTTTTGGGTTCAATTTTCTGGCTGCCCTGGATGCAACCCATGACCTGCTGCATGATTCAGGTATTGATAGGAGGGCAGAGGACCTTGCTCTGAGATTTCCTCTCCGAGCCATGTACAACTGTAGTCAGTGGCCAAACAACACATGAAAATTTACTGCCTTTTTCCAGTGTCACCATGTGCTGCCTGTTGGCTCTTCATGACACAGGGCTGGCCCTGGAGCTCTGTGTTGGGAGGTAACACCTAGCTGAGGGAGTGGATGGGAAAATTCAGTGAAACAAAGTCACTGATGCTCAAATGCCAAGCTGTTAAATCTTCAGTAAGTCTTGGTTCAGAAATCAGTTATTGTTTTTTATAAATAATTCTATATAATAGATATAGAATATAATAATTATAATCCTGACACGTCTCCTTTAAAATGAATGATGAGGACTTGCTGCAAGGCAGCCTGCCTAGGAAAGACAGTCAGATGTATATCAAAGGGCCTGAGCAGGTCCGTCAAATGCTCACTTGAGGGTCTTGAGTTAAATTTTAGTCCCCAAACCCACTGCCTAAAGTCACTCAAAGTGAGCTGTCCCAGCTGTCCTGCTGGGGAGGGTGCTCTGGCAAGAGCAGCAGTGCTCCTGCAGATGGTCTGACCATGCTGAACACAAGCCCTGCAGGATTAAATGCTTATCTTGGCACTTGTAAACTTTAGAAGGCTTTAGGAGAAAGCAGCCATATGCCTGAGGAGAGGCATCATGCAGAGATCAGCCTGCATTGTTTACCAAAGCAGAGAGCCCAGGAGTCAAGCAAGACAGGACCAGGCAGCCTAAACCCCTAAACTCTGACCACCTTCAGGCTCCACAGCAGGAGCTCAGCCCTCACCATTTTTTCACAGTGATTTATATTCACAAAATAAAACCTGCCTGGCTTCTTGTGAGGGTCCTCCAAGCGCCCCAAGAGGAGGCTGGAGCCAGAGGTGCTGGCACTGAGAATGCCAGGTCCCTGGATGAGGGCTCTGGCAGCTCCATCTTCCTGGGGGACTGCCAGTGGTACCTTGGACTTTTCTTTTTCTGATACTTTCAGACACTTCCCATTTATCTGACAGCAAATTGGAGAAACAGGCAGTCCAGCTCCTACAGCCTGTGAAAAGGAAACAAGCCCCTGAGCAGGGGAACAGGAGAGGAAAGAGGAATATGGCATTTCCAGCTTTCTCAGTGTGGTAGCAGACATGAGAAATGACCCCCATTGCTTAAGCCCTTAACCCTTAGACAGTTTCTTCTGTTAATCTCAGATTAAAAGTCTAGAAGTCTGGAAATGTAGATGAAATCTGCATTACAGGAAGGCATGTGGAGTTAAACAAGGCACTGAATGCTCATTTCTTCAGTTCAGTACAGATTGATGAACTGTTTGATTATGCAGACATTCTGCCAGGTCACTGGGATTCATTCCTGATCTATTCCAGGGCAATACTGAACAGGTATTGCCCAAATTAGGGGATCCATGAGATTGCTGAAAAAACCACTGAGATGAGAAATACCAACTGCTGCTGTCTGGCTCAAAGGTTTGACCAGAACTTCAAGAAGGAGAAGAGTTGGTCCTGATTCAGACTTCTGGTGAGCACATCAGAACAGCTTCAGGTCATGCTGAAGACCAATGAGGCTCTGAAAGCTCACCTAAGCATTTGGATGATTATCCAGATGGAGCCTTAAGTACAAACATACATTATATTTTATCATGAACAAAAGCCTTGTAGTGGACATCTGCAAGATCCACATTTCATGATAGCACCTGGTAACAACACCTGATAAACCTGATAAAAACACCTGGTCCTATGTCAAACTCATCACAATTTACAGAAACAAAATCAAGATGTGAAAAACCTGAAACATATGAAACCAGGAGTTCTTTGGTGTGATCTCAGAGACAGGGTGCACAAGGGTGTAAAGGGACCACAAGATTTACAGGTGAGAGTGTATGAAATGGTCATGTATGTGTCACATTCTTTCACCAGCACCTTCCTGTTGTACTATGTTTTATATGCTTTTTTATAATTGTTCTGTACCTTGGTTTATCCCAGTTCTCCCCTATGTCAGTGGTTCTGCCCCTCCTGCCTCCTCCCTCAGCCCCTCCCCGGTGTCCTGCCCGTCACTCAGCAGCCCCTCCCTTCTTCTAGAAACTTCTGTCAAGGGCGTCGAGTGATTGGTTCGGGAACCGGGGTTCCTCCCACAGCTTACTCCTATTGGTCTCCCCAGCAGTCCATCTTCCCAATGTCCATACCCCCATGGTTTCCCATTGGCTCCCTATCTTTGTTCCCGCCCCCTTATAAGATACCTGATAGCCCGGAGCTTGGTCTTTGACGTGAGGGCGTGCTGG
Organism: Peucedramus taeniatus; assembly: GCA_013400575.1. Classification (NCBI taxonomy): domain Eukaryota; kingdom Metazoa; phylum Chordata; class Aves; order Passeriformes; family Fringillidae; genus Peucedramus; species Peucedramus taeniatus. Next base: position 1,209,992 of record WBNO01002138.1, on the reverse strand, counting down.
GCTCAAAGTCCTGGTGTTAATAGACCTGGACTGATCCCTCCATTTGAGCTCCACACCTCTCTTCCACCGCAGTTTATTCCTGCCTCACACCCGAAGGCGAGAGCCTGAGCCGCCCGCCTGCCCCTCGGAGATCGGGAGAGGCTCCCCCGCAGCTGTGTGAGCCACAGCCAGCCGGGACCCCCGCAGGGACTCGCGGAGGGGCCTTTACAGCACCTTCCAGGATGTCAGCACACCCAGCTGGTTTGGTAAAGGTTAATAACCACTCCTTTCTTCTTTTACAATCACTGTGACAGCAGATTGAAACCTAAGGTTGGCCATTAGTGCCTCACATGCAAAAATCTGTTACTAGTAGTTTCAGAAATGAGTGTTGGTGTTGAGCAATTCAGATTTTGGCTGTATCATGTGAGGGGAACTAGAAAGCAGTGTTATTCAAAGGGTTATGACATCAAGACATTTTTGGCATGATGTACCCTAATGCTAACAGGATCAGTAAACATCTGTGGAAAAAAATACTTATTTTTCCTGTGTTTGAAGAGTTAGATACAATTGGTTATATAGAGCATGTGACTACTAATGAAAGTATTAATATGGATTTGCTAGAGCTTTTTATTATGAAACACTACTAATAATCTTTTTTTTTTTCTTCACTTGTGAGTGGAAGCACACGATAAAAGCATCCCTTAGGAAGTTTGTGCATTTACTCTCCAGCCATGACTCACCCCTTACTCAGAGAAGCAAAGCCCAAGTGACCCAGCTGGGGTGAGTACAGAGCCACCACAGAGGAAGTTTCCTTAGCAACAGGAAAACATCCAAAACCTCTTCCACCTCCTGCTTGCTGTTCCTTGAAGTTGTTCTAAGTAAATGGATGCTAAACTTCATAGCTGAATTTCAGAGGTAGAATCAATGTGTCACAAAGCAAATCCTTTTGCTTGCAAGCAAGTTAACTGTAGTTACCACCCTCCTTAATAAGAAAAATAACATGAGTTTTTTTATCTATTCTCTCCAAACACTGCCTGGGCTCATAAACAAATAGCAGAAGCAGTTCCTGCATCCTCAGCTGACACTGATTATCATCAGGGATCTGTTGAAGTTAATGAAACCATGGCAATTCAGAGCAATCAGCCCAACATGAGCTCTGTGCTTGTGGGTTCCAGGTGCCCATGATCAAGGCTGATGAAGAGTAGAGGAATAGTTCACCCAGGAGAGAGGGAGCCTTGGGGGTTGGTTCTGTGGTGTTTCTTTGTGAGACATTTTGAAGAAATTTTGAGTTTTCTGGGTTTTTTTTGAAGAGGTGTTGGACCAAGGAATGAGGAGCTGCAAGCAAGTGGAAAACTGTTCTTTGTGTTCCAAGGTACTGTGTCCAGTAGTTTGATGTATTTCCTATTTATATGTATGTTGTTTCTTAAAATATCTTTACTCCCTGTATTGCACTCCTCTGGGGTGAAATGTCTATATTATATTGCAACAAGATGCCATTTTTGTGTTCACTAAACAGTTCAATAAGGCTCAATGCCTGTTGTAGGCATGCAGTCATGGAAAAAGAGTGCAGGAATGAGTGCATTGATTTATGCCTGTCACTGTCTGACAGGAGCAGATGGGGGTCTGGGAGTTTCAGTTTAGCTGATGGACTGTACTAAAGCTGACCTGGTTCTGCTGCTATTACATGTGAGATACCTTTGATGCAGCTAAGTCACTTTTGAAGTATTGTAGAAGGTGAAGCAGAGCCAGCTTTGTAGGCAATAACAACAGAATGAGATTATTTAGGCTAAAATGAGTCAATATTTGGAAAATTCCACTGTTAATAATCAGACCTTGCCTGAGGGAAGCTGATTGATGCTGCCTGTACCAGATGGTTTGCAGCATGAGACTGAGCCTGAGTGCTCCTGTGGGCACCCCTGATGGGGAAGCAGCTTGGGGGGAAAACATGAGGGTGCAGCCAGAAGATACATGTGGGCACCAAGTCACCTCACTGGGAAAAGCACAGTCAGGGGTTTCAGTGAAAAGTGGAGGAAGAAAAAGGACATTTGGGAAAGATATAAAATCATACATATTTGAGCTCTGGCAGGGCATTTGAGCTCTTGACTGTGGTCATCCTCAGTGGTGGCCCTGTCCCCAGCTGGTGCCAAGTATGAGGGTGTCTGACCTGCTTTTCCAGGGCTGTGAGATCCTGCTGGCATCAGAAACACGAGGCCTTGGCTGTGTTATGCTGACATCTGTCCTATAAAATTGGCAGCAATAATGAATGATAGCCCATACTTCTGTAATGCCTTCTTCCTCAGGACACCTAACAACATGCCATTGAGAATGCTTTTTAAGGGCTGGATTTTGGCCAGGTCCTTGAAGAAGCAATAGCTTGGCTGTGGTCCCACAAAGGGGAGCTCCAGTCTGTAATGCTTCTGATCAGGGACGTGGGACTTGCTTTCCCTTCTCCCAGCCTCCCCTGAACAAACAACCTTTCCTCAGAGCATAGGCATGCCTGACTAGAGGGTGTTTAATGGTTCTAATTGCCTGACCTGAGTACCTGGTTGTTCTTGGCCTGGTGCTCAAGCTCTGAAGGTGCTGCCTCGAGCTGAACAAGTGCACGCGCTCTGATGGGCGATTTGGGGTGGGAGCAGCTGTCTGTAGTGTCAGACAGCAGATCTGATGACATGCCACTGAGCTGTTTTGGGTTAGGCTACGGCAATAACTCATTAAACATCATTCTGAGAGAGCCAATTTTGGGAGTGTTGGAGTGATCACAAACAACTGAGGCATAAACGAGTCTTCTTCCCATCCTTGGTCCGTAGCACAGCTCAGGATTTCTCTGGTTATTTGTGGACAGAATTTATTGATGATTATTGTATTCCTTGGCATGAACTGAAATTTCAGCCTCCAAGTTCATGACCATTAACCATGGCGAGAACAAGTGAACCATTAGTCTCACATGATGGGTTTGCCTGTGGAAGCTGCAGATGCTTTGACTGACTTATGAGCGTGGCTGGGTACTCGTGTCAGGTGCAAACAGAAACCCAAAAATGCCCAGTCTGGAATGGGTGACACAATGGTCCCTCCTGCAGATACTAGGCAGGGAGCAGTGCTGTGGCTTCCTGGTGCCCTGAAGAAATGTACTGCTTCTGCATTGAGTGTGGTTGTAAAGACAAAAAGGAGATGGATTGAACTCATCTGATGCTTTACAGCGAATCCTGGTAGAGCCTTTCAGCTCAAACTTTTGTCTTGCCTTCCCTGACCACTCTGACACCAGCAATCTGTTGGTCTTTTTGAGTCACCATCATAAAAGGAAATGCTGATTTGTACCCCAGGAGCAAGGATGGGAGCCTTCAAGCACCTTCTGTGCATGCAGAGGAGACTGATGCATCCAGGGCTGTGACTGCTCTAAAGATCTCTTCAGATCCTCGAGTGAGAGCCTGAGTGGAGTTTGAACAAGCTGTGTGCTTATGCAATTAAAACCAAGCTGTGCTGCTGCTTGAGCACTTCCAGCACTCAGTAGGGGTACACAGAGCTCAGGCACTGCTGTGTGGGCATCTCTTTAAACCCCAAAGGGACGGAAATTGGCCCCTGTGCTGCAGGAAGGAGGCTGTGGGGTTCTGTCTCTGTAACCACAAGCTCAGATTCTGAGCAGTGACTGCACTTTTTAGCAGCTCCTGTCCTCGTTTTGCTCGTGGTGTTGCTTATTTTTATGGATCAGGAGTCTGCAATCAGTTAAAAAAATACCAGCAGTACAGTTTGAACCGATGAGATCAGGAGTGGAGGTGTACTTTCAAGAAAGCACTGAACAAAAAAAAAAATTAAATTAATTCTATAATTGCTGTAGAGAGTAGACACACCAAGGCACTGTTTTTTCACTGAGTGAAACAGAATAATGAGGAATCAAAACTTCTATATCCCGTTCCATATTTTTCATTAACTTCTATTTGGAGGCAAACAAGTGCCTTGCTTCCCTTCTTCTGCCTCCTGTAGGAAAGGCAGAGCTGCAACTGGGAACAGAGCTGTCTTGTGTCCCTAAGACTTTGTGATAATGGAAAGCCTTGGTGAATGCTCCTATGGAGATAAAAAATGATTAATATGCAGGCATCTGAGAACACTTATGACTTAGCTTTTGGTCTTGTATCTGTTATTTCACTTATGGGGCTGTTAATCTTGAAATGCACATCAGGCCGTATCTTAATGATTAAAAAGGGTCTGTTTTATCTGTAACTGGTGAGAAATGCAATTATTTTAAGTAGTTCACTGTCTATACCAGTCAGATGTGGTATGAAATGGTTTTAATAATTTGGCTGAGGGTTTTTTTTGAGGTGCTGGAAGCACCCCATCAGAAGCACAGATAATAATGTGGTGACAGCTCTGGAGCTGGTGTGGGGGGCAGTGCAGGAGGGCAGGAGGCCATGGGATGGAGAGCAGAGGGATGGGAAGAGAGGGAGAATAAGGCAATTTGTACTGTCATATGTAGTGCCTTAGCTTGAGGACAGCTGGGGAGGTAGAATAAAGCCTGGGTGGGAAATCTAGTAAGGATGACAGAGCTGGGCGACACAGCAGGATGGAGTGTGCTGAGTGGGAAGTGAGAGGGCTGGAGATGAGGTGAGGGGGGAAAGCTCTTTTCCTTCTTCACTAAGACCTTGTGCTGACAGGAAATCCCAGGAATAACCTTTGCCTGCTGATGCTGGCCTGCTGGTCCCTGCAGTGCTGAGATCCATCAGGTGATCTGGCAGTGCTGGAGTGCTTCCCAACAGGCTCCCCTGCCACTGAAATGTCCAGTGCTCCTCAAAACCTCACAGCTTCTTCACTCAGAGACAATTAACTGTGTTGTTAGCAGGGATCAGGCTTCAGTTTTAAGCAGAGTAAACCCAACTATAAACATGTGGGTGGGACATGGGTGGGCTTAAAACATATCTGAGATTTTTCACTTGTGCTTCCCTCATATGGGATGCATTTCATCTCCTCACCAGCCTTTACACATCAACAACAGAGTTAAGAATTAAAGCAGAATGAAAAATGGAGAGTTTTTCAAGTTTGTTGTATTTTTAGTGTGAATGGCTACTCTTCAGCTCAAACCCAGTACAGGAGCTAATTGCTGAGAAACGGGGATCTTTGAAAGCTCCAATTAAAGACAATTTAGAATCTCCATTGATACTAGTTAGAAAATAACTGCTTCTGGACACATACCAGTTAGCAAGAGCAGCTTACCAACTGTGGGCTACAACTGACCTGTTGGAGAAATGGGCAAGGCTCTGCTGAGCAAGCTGTAATTAAACTGACTGGTATTATATAGAAGTTTGGCCTCTTATCCCTCCTGCACACCCCAGCAATGCAGCTGGGAGATGATGGTTGGGCAGTAAGGGGCAGGTATGTGCCTGTGCTGTGCTAAGTGAAGCCAACTTGCTCTGGAGGCAGCCCAGCAAGGAATATCAATGTGCCTGAAGCACAAGGGTTAGCAGCATCTGTGGGGCTGCATCAGAAGTGCACATCTTCAGTTCTGCACTGGGGAAGTTTTACATAAATTACATTTAAGTAATTTTCTGCCTAATTTCTGGTGAAACACTTAATGAAGTTATACTGCCTCATACTTTTTGTTGAAAACCAAATATTCCACCTGCCAGTGTTTGCCTGGACACACAGAAGTGAGTCCCTGGCCACACAGGAGCCAGAGGCAGCTCTGCCACCGAGTTCAACGGGCACTAAAGCTGTTCCTGTAAAAGTGCATTTCTACAGTTGCACTGCAGCACCTCTGCTCTAGATCTCTAGTTAAATGCACGTTAAAGTCTAGGATCAATCTGCCTGGCAGTAAGTTAATGGTCCATGGTGTAGCTACTGCTGTGATGCCTCTTTTCCATTAAGAGAGGCAGTGCTGCTCTAAGTGGCTCGTGTGTCCGCAATAATGGTGCTCGTGGCTCGCACCTCGTGGGGAGGATGCTTGTTGCATTTCAACTAGATTGCATGAGCCAAAAGGATTCTTCAGCCCAGAGCTGCAGTGCTCCAAAGGGACACTCTTGTGGGAATGGGAACTTCTGGCATGTCCCCCCAAGCATTATTTCTCATGCAGATCCCTTCACTGACTGGGTTTTGCTGTCTCTGCCTACCCTTCACCTGCAGGGTGCTGCAAGCATCAGTACCTCTGTGTTTGCAGCCTCTGAACAAGCATGCAAAAAACCAGGAGACTTCTTTGCTATCCCTACCCTCTGTTGGCACAACTTCTGGCTCAGGGTACACTGACCTACCAAATGATCCTGAAGTGTAAAGGGGAGAGATGTTGGTCCCGTCTGGATACGTGCGGTGTTCCAGTCTGCTGGTTTGCCTCTGGCATTTTGGGTAGTAGCCTGAAAGGCACTGGATCTGGAGGGTTCAGTGCTTGGTGTTAGGCTCTCCCAGCAGTCTGCACCTGGCATGCAAATTAGCACAGAGAAGGGGTGACTTCTTCAGCTGCTTTAAAAGCAAAAGTAGAAAGGGAAATAAGAAACTATTGCCAGCTTTGAAGGTGGGAAGGATGCTGAGGCCTTTTGCTTTCCTTTCCCATGGCTGAGGTCCTTGCCTCTCTCAGGGTCCATGTTGTAAATCCCATGCTCCCATCTGAAGAGCTCTGGCTGCAGGCTCCCTCCAGAGCCCATGGATGCAAACTGGATCATTCAGAGAAGGTTGTCAGGAATGATCCTGCACCTCCCTGCTGTGCCAGCACACAGCTTTGCCTTCCAGGGCATGGGAGGTGCTGGGCTGGTCCTGAGTCCTGCTCCTAAACCTGGCTGACTCAACCCACTACAGCCTTGGGGCTCGTGGGGTGATGGCTGAGGTTGGGCAATGCTGGGACACCATGCTGGGGACATAAGGAGAATACCTTCTGACATTTATCTACCCACTTGTTTGGGGTGGTGAGGACCCAGTGACTGAGGCTGTTGCAGGGCATCCCTGTGAGGCAAAACCCACCTGCCCTGCCAAGGGGCTGCTGGAGAATAAGAAGATTTCTAGTGGGGCAGTGGAGGCCTCCTTGGGAAAGATAGGATTTCCTCCAGTGGGACTGAGTAGATTATGACAGAGAGCTAATCTGTATGGCTGTTTCATAAGTTTCCCCAGTGCCTGGACTCCGTGCTCAGCAACAGACACTCTGTGTGCTGAGAATAACTGATTGCCCAGAAACACCATGTAAGAATGTGGGGAGGTCTGGAGCAAGCTCTGCCTCTCAGTCTCTTTGTATTTTAGTGTTATCTAGCAAAATCTCTCTTCATTCCCACACCAGGTTAGTAGGAGGGACCGAATGTGCTGTCAAGCACCACTGCTTGGTGGAAATCACCCTTCACCTGGCAGTTTACATTCCTCCTGAATCCCCACCTCTTTCCTTGACCTTATTTGCCACAAACAGGCAAATGTTTGTGGTGACAAACCTAACTCCAAAGCCACTGTTCAGACCACTGTCAATCTCCTACTCATTTACTGCGTCAGTTCACAAGCAAAGGCAGAATGCAGGTACTGCTCCAGCCCAGAGATCACACCACAAGGGGCTTTGCTACTGCTGGTCCCTGAGCTCAGAGCAAATGCACTGTGCAGCAAAAATCACAAGCAAGCAACATCCAAGGCTTTCCAGATTATGTTATTACAAAGTGCAAGTGAACATTTAAGTTCCCATCTGGACACTTGTTCTATCCAGCTTCGAGTTTTTATCCAAATTATTTAAATGCTCACTGCCTTAGTTTTTCTGTTTGTAAATCCCTAACCTGCCTATTTGCTATTCTTGAATTAAAATCACTGTGAATAATAATACAGGTCTTGTTCCAGCAGCTTCTGCTGCTTGTACACATCTGGACAAACAAACTCTGAATGCATTCTGAGAAATATGGATATTCCCAATCAGCCCAGGGTTGGAGTACTGGCACTGCTGTGCTGTAGCACGATGCCTGGAAGCTGGGGAGAGTGTGGAAGTTTGTGTTCTGTCAATGGGAAGTTTGTGTGCAGTTGCAGCTTCCTCAGTATTTTTCTATTTTAAATGCAAACACATACATGACTTCAAGTCCACCCTAAAATAAATGAAGATCATAAATATGAAGTCAGATAAGACCCAACCCCCCAATAAGTGCATTAAAGCTGGCAGTCTGTTTTAATTTGTTACTCCTACACCTTTAGCTTGCCTGACACAGCTGGGGAGTGCTGCCAGTGAATGGCTACTCTTCAGCTCAAACCCAGTACAGGAGCTAATTGCTGAGAAACAGGGGGATCTTTGAAAGGTCCAATTAAAGACAATTTAAAATCTCCATTGATATTAAGAAAAAAATAACTGCTTCTGGACACATACCAGTTAGTAAGGACTCCTGTGTGTGAAGTTGAAGGGGAATGGACAGTGAGTTCCCCCCTGGCTGTGAGCCACAGCCTGAAATTTCCTGACAGTTTTTCTTTGTGGTTCTGAGAGCAGCTTGCTGTCAGGGAGTGTTTCTTGTGTTCCTTCCCTACCCCATATGCTGTTTTCAGTCTCTATTGCAGCATTCTGGAGTATTTTGCTTTCCAAATGAGGTCCACAGGGTACACTAATAAGTTGAAACATCACAATATGCATCAGTTAGACATTACTGTAAACCTCTAGCTCCAGCCCACAAATGCTACCAACAGCGAATTCATTCCTCAGATGAGCAAGTGTAATTTATAACTTGAAGCAGCACTTGAAACTGTTTGACTAATAAAATGTCCTTCACTCGACTCCTCAGCTAAACCCTGGCTGGTGCCAGCCCCTTGTCAGATGCAATTGCTCTAGGAAATCCTTTTCCAGTGTGCACCTTGCAGTCAGACCTGAATGTGCTCTAACACATGCTTTACTCTCCACTCCCCAGCACTTCCCTAAGTTCTTCCACTGACCCTGTCCCAAATGCCTTGGCCCATCCAGCAGCTTCCCCCCATAAGGATCAGGTTTACCTGAGCAGCAGTGGAGCAGCAGTGCCTAAAATGGAGATTTCAATGGGATGCGACAGGGAAATTTTCCCTCTCATCTACGAACTTCTGTAGTTTCCACCTTTGGAAAAACAGCCTATCTACCAGCAGAAGGTTTCCAAATATCTTGTCTCTCAATGTGTCCAAGTATTTCTTGCTGCTTTCACAGTTCCCAGGAAGTTTTAATTACTTTTGGTTTTTAAATAGAGGCAAAGCACCAGAATTCAGCAACTACACAGAAACAAGCTGTCAGAAGGAAGTGGGTGTGAAGACCCTCTGAATAAAGTCAACCCAAAAAAAGCTGAGCTTTCTCTCTCCAAACTTTATATCACGAAGCTCCTTGTTCTCCCCACATTTATAAAAACTCTCCTTGAAATCCGCTCTGCCAGCGCATCCTTGGCTGCCGTGACTCCGCTGGGGCATGATGGCCATTTCCACGAGGGCAGGATGCTCCGTGAAGAGTAGGTGCCTTCTCTGTCATTTGGCAAAGCTCATCCCTCTCACCTGCTCCTTGGAGGAAAGCTGCAGGAGTCAGGCAGAAAAACGAGATCAGGGTTGGGGCAGTCCCAGTGTTGTGCTGAGCTGTGGCCAGGCAGCACTCGCCGGCCGTGCCCCCTCTGCTTCCCGAAATGTCAGGGCTGTGCAGGAGCAGGCGTGCGGCTCCTTCTCCAGTGCTCGCTCGTCCCTGCGTACCCTTGCCTGTGCTGGTGTGAAATCAGGGGCTTCCCAGCCTTTCCCTCAGTCACCTCCATCGGACCACTTTGTCCTTGGGTGGTATTTGCTTTTCTGAGTCAAGAACGTGCTGGAGAGGCGCTCCCGCTCGTTCCGGCTCTCACTGATTTCCCATGCTGAGCTCTTGCTGTTTGCTTCTGTGGCAAAAGGAAAAGCAGCTTTTGCTGGTGAGGTCCACAGTTAGTTGTGAGAGGTTCTTTTTTTCTCCCCTGTTTAAAATGTAAGGTCTCGCAAATTAAGAAGCTACAGCCTGTCTAGGTCTTACACCAGTCAGTCTCTGATTCATCAGAGAATCTCCTTGGTAACTAGCAGTTCCTCTCTGATGATTTGCTACTAAAAAGCTCTCCCAATTTAAAGATAAAACACAGTGAAAGCGGAGAGAGGAGCTACACTATATAGATACCTTATACAGAAACATATGCCTTGTGTGCACGCAGCTATACTGGATATTTTCTGATGTGTGTGGGAAGCAGCCTCTCTGTGAGACAGCATGGTATTACCCTATGGATGGCAAATGTGCCCCAATTGCCTCATCTCTGCTAGAAATCCTTTTTGCTGCTCCAGGGTCAGTAACCCCATCTGCAGGGTAAATAATCCCCCAGGAGAAGATGAGGTTGGCATTTAACAAGGGGCTCAGCAGTTCATGCTTTAATAAGCCAGATTTCTGCCTTGCGTGGGACTGATTGCCAAGTACAAAGATTCACAGACAGGGTGACTTTCTGCAGGAGGTGTGCCTGGTGTGTTTGATGCTGCCTGCTTGCCCTCTGGCTCTGGTAACGAGCCCCTGCTGCCTGACCCCCTCCTCAAACATAACAAAGTGCTGCTTGTGCTCTGGTGCTTGCTCAAGCTGCAGGGAAGGTGCTCACTGAAGATTTTTTTTTCCTAGGAATCAGTATTGCTGGAAAAGTTGGTCCAAGGTGAGGCTAAGAACGCTCTGTGTTTGAAATAGTGACTGACTGTGCTCAGAAAGTCAGTGTAAGTGAAGGATGCTAGAGGCCAGGAAGCTCTGGTGAGATTTGCCTGGGGTTCCTCAGGGAGGAGGGAATGGTTTAGGGCTGGAGGTGACTTCATGTTGTACATGTCTGGTGCTCCTGCAGCCAGAAAGCTCCAACTCCCTGTGCACTCTGTGTCTGTGCCAGCAGGACTGTCCTGCTCTGGGTGAGGCTTTCTGTGATACTGAGCCCACCAGCACAGTGAAGGGGACATCAGATTCTAAATGAATGGAACCAAGCTGCTTCTAATTCTTTTTATCAGATCAGGAATTAATATCACTCCTAGACTTCTTTTGCAATACCCTTCCATCAGCCCTTGGCAGAAGTGAGCAGAGGATGAAGAGCAAGGCAGGTTCACAAGGCAGACACTGGGCAACCCACATCCTTCTCTCTGTTTCCTCACTTGCCTTATGTTCCATGGCACTAACTCCTCTGAATCATTACAACAAACAGCAACAAAGCACCAGATCCATGAGATGTTTTTCCATTCCTGCAAGAGGGTTTTGAGCTCCCTGTGAAATCTTACCCAGCCCTGGGAAGCACCAGCAGCTGGAGTGTGGCTCTTCCAGGCAGCTCTGGCAGTATGGACACCACACTCCAGGGATGTCAGCAGTTTGGGACTAAATCTGTGTTCCCATTAGGTGGTGTGGCACCTCTGATATCTGAGCAGGAGTTTCAGCATCATATGCTCTGCCTGGGGAGGTCTGATCCAGCCCTGCTTAGATTCAGACCTATGGTTTCAGGGTCTTTAATTTCAGCAGGACAAAGCTTGAGTGTAAATGTGCTGCCCATACCAGCAAAGCCAAAAGTGTTCAGACCTACATTTACCAAGGAATATGAGCAACAGTAAACTGGTTCTGATAAATGAGGGCTGATGTATTCAAGCCCATTTTTGATGCAATTGAACATGTCAGGAACATGACCTCATTCTGGTTAAGGGATGAGTTTTTAGATAATCAAAGTTCTGATAAGCAAGGCCTGACTTCCACCTCAGTCAGGAAGAAAAGGGGAGATTGGTGCTCATCCTTCCCCTTCCTGCTCTCCTGCTGCCACTGTGGGTGCTGAGGCTTGGCATGGGCAGGTGAGACCCTGCTGTGTGGGGTCAGGTGCTGCTGTTTCAGGCTTGAGGGGAAATTACAAGGGGAAGCCTCTCCTCCACCTCTCTCCTGCCTTTAAATTTCCTTCCTGAAGCTTGGATGCCTTTGCTGCTACCAGGTCTGTGACCCTGTGCCTCTTGGTAGGAGGGAAGCAGATGGAGCCCCTAATGGGAGGGATGTCTGCAGGCATGTCCTGGCTGGCTTTATCTCCAGGATCCCCTCATGGAGGGAAGGATGGAGGTAGGTCAGGTCCAGCACTGCCACTCAGTGCCATTCTGTCACCAGAAGCCACCAGACTGGAAAAAGCAGGGTCACTTTTGTTTTAGCAAAACAAAGTAGCAGGAGCTCATTTCCCCTGGGGGAGCCTCAGAGCAGAGCCTGGGTGCCATGCACACCCCCCAGCTCTTCTGGAGCAGGAGATGCTTCCTCAAAGCCTGTCCTGACCTCTGGAGGCAGCAAGCAGACCTGAGGCAGATCTGACTGTTTACCTTTGCTGAACCTCTGGGGAGGCCAGATCTCAATTTTTATGTCATATGTTTTAATGGCAGTGTTGTGACTTGGACCATGTCATGGGAAGAAGTGGAAAAGGATCAAAACCTGTTTGTTCCTCACCCCCCACCTGGTGCCTGCATCCTTCCCTTGGTTCCCCTGCAGAGAGCATCTCCTCAGCTGGGCTACTGCCCACCCTGTGTGTGTTTGTTTAAAATTGATATTTATAGATATAAAAACAGAGCTTGTGTTTTGCTGTTCCTACCTCCTTTGCAATGTGTCTCTATTTTGGGAAGTGGAACAAAGGTGTCTGCAACTATTTATAGCAGGGGAAGGTGCACAATGCCTTCAGCCTGGGTGGGCACTGACCCTGGCTGAGGGTGATGTGGGGTCCCTGCTATCAGAGATGATGGTGGCTTTTTTCTGCCTTTCTGTGTCTCTTTTATTCATTTGTTGGTCTAATGCTGAATAAGATATGAACTTTAAAGGACTGTTAATGGCAAGTTAAAAAAAAAACAACGTGCAAAGCCTTGGCAAGAATTTTTTATGAATTGAATCTCTTGAGATGAAAGCTTCATTACTGTGAAACAATGAACCTGCTACACTTTTAGTAGTACAAATGGGTTTCATTTGTATTAGGAAGATACAAGCTTATTATTTTTAGTTTGTTCCTGTAGTACCAGGAATGTTTAATGTGATAATCAATGTAATTGAGGAACTGAAAGTACAGAAAATTGCAGTACTCTCAGAAGTGATAACAACTGCAGCCTGGCCAAAAGGTCTGGGACAAGGGTGTAGCAGTGGTTAAAACAGCCTCCTTTCCCAAGTGGGGATGATCCATGATCCCTTGTTGTGCTGGGATCTGTGGGAGGACAGTGCAGCCTTTGTAACCTCCCCAGTTCTGGTGGGATGTTCCCAGTCCTGAGCACCCAGCAGGAAGCTCAGAGCTGTGGGATGCACTTGGGATGGCTCTTCTGGAAGGACACAGGGAGAAGGAGTTTTTGCTTTTGTCCCCAAACCTGAGGACTTGGGAGAGGAACTTTCCCCTCCTGGGATCTGGGGTTAAGGACATTTGGGAGCAAGCCTGACTGCAGAATTTGGCACCTATGTTTGAGCGGGTCTTTACTGAGGATTTGCAAAGCTGGATAGGTCACAATTTGGCCAGTTTGGCTTGTTTTTCTTTTATTTTTCTTCTCCCCAGAAATAGCAAAAGGCACACATTTGACATCAAAAATCTACTGTCAAATTTCTAGCTCCTCTTCCTAAGTACAAGGTTGCTAAAGATATTCAATTAAATGCTTCAGAGCCCTGAGCACAGAGAAAACACAGCATTTCCTCTCCAGGCCACTGCTCACAAAATATGGTGCTATTTTGTGAAACTTTCACCCCAGAAACTCAGCAGCAGGCACCCACCACACAACTTCAGCCCGAGTTCTATGAAAAGCAAAAGCAGCAAACTCATGGGAGGACCCAGCAGCAACAGGTTGGTCACCTATAGCTCAGCACCATGGAGATCCTACTCCAGCTTTGGGGAGCTGCTGACTCCATGTACCAAATCCAGCCTTTCCTGCACCTTCAGGCAATTTCCCTTCTCATTTCATTCCCTCCTTGATGCAGCTAGGTGTTTTTTTTTTTTTTTGTGATTTACTGTGTATGTTAGTCCATAGAAGAGGGAAAGAGGAGGAAGGCAGATCCTTGTGTCTGCCCTGGTACCTGCCCCTGGGGCAAGTAGGATGTGTGGGGCAGCTGGGCTCCATTGTGGGCTGCTGGACATCAGTGATGGGCAAGGAGAAATGCATAGAACCCAGGGCAGGCTAAATATATTTTAGATGCAGCCTCTGAAGCTGCTAAATTCAGAGCAAGTCTGAAAGAAACAACAGCTTGCAAAGGTGCAGCCAGGTTTGTTTTCAGCCTTCTCCATTTTAATTTGTTTCACTTTGAGGAGGGAAATTTTCTGTGTTAGAAAAGTTTCTTTTTCCTAGTGGTCTCTAATAAATCATGACTGTAGACACCTAAAAGGGTTTGATGCCCTCTGGAAATGCTGCTGGAGCTCTTTTCCCATGCCAGGACAGGCCCCCAGCTGGCAGCATTGGAGCTGGTGCCCAGCCTTGCCCCACAGTGCAGGGCTTTCTCCCTCTTCCATTCTTGAAGAGGTAACCACAGAGAAACAATATTTGTCCATTACATGAACTCTTTTTAGTGCTTGCCATGAGTTAGATTTAAGTCTATTGCAGTCAGAGTGTATTTTGAGGGAAATGACTGAAGGCAGAGCTGAAAGTGCAGCCGTGGTGATGCATGGGCTGTGGTGCTCATGCTCATAATGCAATTGCTTACTTTACAAAGCAATTACCAGAGTTTAAAATTCCAAAAGCATTTAGAAAGGCATATATGCTCGGGGGTTTTCCATTTGTAGAGATGTTTCTTTTATTGTACTTGCCTAGTAACTTCACTGTTTTAAACACATCAGAGTGTTTTAGAATTCTATTTGTGATCTTTGTTGAAAAACAAAGGCAATCATGCCAGGCCCATACAAAACACTTGCTCCTTTGCAAGTAGCTCCTAAAGCCCAGCTTAGGTTTTGTGAGGTTTAATGAGGTAAAACCCCCTGTACAGTGTTTCCTGCTCCCTTTGGTAAATTTTGGCAGCACATCCTTCAGCTGGGGCAGCGCTTCAGTGCTCTCTCTATCACTGCAGTGCCATCAGCTTTTCCCTCTCTGTCCAACTCCTCCAGGAGCAGCAGTCACTCTTGCAGTAAATTTTCGCCTGGAATAGCACATTATTCTTGTGGCCTGCTCCTGGTGCTCTGCAGACAGGCTGAGGGGGTGGGAAGGGCAAACCTTCTCCATCAGCTGCTGCAGATGAAGTTTCTGGCTGATAATTCAAGGTGGTGGCTAGCAGGGCTCTGGACAGCTACAGTCCAGCCCAGGAGGGCCAGAACTGAACTGGGATCTAGTGGAGGAGGTATTGCAGACAGCCCTTAGCAAGGGACTCTCTGCAGAGAGGAAGATGCTGGAACCTGACAATTCTACAACTCCCAACAGTGCTGCAGTTCCCTCAAACAGCATCAACAGACTAATTGTTTATCACCATTTATCATGGGCAAAATGCAAGTGAAATTGTGTGAGTAATTTCCATAGTAACCATAATCATCACCTTCCCATGTAGGGATTGGAATGTCAGGACACTTGAGAGTACCCCATGTACCTGTGTCCTTGTGTGAAGCACATCCTCTTCTGGCAGCCAGCCTTTTGTTTTTGGGCTTCCACTGCTTGGCATATGAGCATTTGTAAAGCCTTGATTACTCATCAGTATCCTTGCACTAGACACATGCTTCTGTAATGTCTTTAAGGTTATGTGGAATTCTATTTGCAATCCCTTTCATAAAAAAAATTACACAAACCACTTGCTGCTAAATCTGGCTGTCAACAAGCAAATGCCAGAAACCAAAATGACTATTATTATTACTGCTATTTGCACCATTCCAAAATCCATTAATTTGCTTGTTGCAGTGTTAGGTAATGAACACTTCTGCAGCAAGGTCACACCTCCATTTTACATCAAATAACTATCTTTACTCATGTTTGATATGTGAAGCCTATTTCTTGCTTGGGGCATAATGTTTTATTAACATTATTTTCCTTTGTTCTTTCTTACAGATTGTCTATTATGACTCTAAAGATTGCCTGCATGACATCTCTTTTTAAATTCAATGCATAATTACATAAAACAGAAATTCATTTGATGCTACATTAATAAAGCTCTCATAATTTTCTTTGAACAGGGGGACACGCTGCTATTATTTACCAGAAAACATGGATTTAGTTAAGCTTCATGGAATTTTGCTGTCACTGACACTCGTATTGGATATGGGCAGAGCAATGATGGAAATAATGTGAAGGCAAACTGCTCAGTTCAAGCCAAAAAGACTGATGGAAATAGTAAAAATAGTAGAAATGTGAAAGCAAGAAGTACTGAAATAAGTATCTGACATGGGAACTTGCAGGGAAGGCTCACTGCAGCTGCAGCTGTGCCTGGCTGAATGTCAGCCTGGGTTAATTTGCAAGGTGACAGATGTCTTGGGAATGGGCAAATGCTGAGGAACAGACCCTGGCCAGGTCTGCTCGTGGAGCTGAGCTACTCTCAGGTGCCCTTGGAGCATCAGTGACTTACTGCAGCTCTGGATTGGGTCTTTAAGGATGATTGTGCAAGCCTACACCTTCACAAGGAAAATGTCACCTCCCCTCCTGGCAGCACAAAGTTTTGACCTAATGACCGTATTCTGCTTGATCTGCTTCACGCACTTCAGCTGGTCTTGGCTCACCTCTGACTCCTTGAGCCCAATTTTCCCCCGATTGGCTGTAACCACCCATTGCTGGGCTTCTGTGCTGCCAGCCACTGTGTCCAGGTGTTTCTGGTTACCCCAGCTCCTCCTCCAGAGGGTTGCTCCTAAATACCTTCCAGGTGACCTTGAGTTGCAATTTCATTGTCCCCTTGCTGTGGCTGAAGGAGTCTTTAGGGTCTTCACAACCGTTACAGAATCCGCTGTGCAAGGACAGAGAAGAAAAGAGGACCTCACACCCTAAACTTGGAATTTGCAGGAGGTAAGAGCTGCTGTTACTGTTTTGTAGATAGAAAACCTGCTGGTTGGCAGATATTAAGTGTTTGGCTCAAGGTCACAGTGAGTATCTTTGAAGTCACTTGATAAACACTTTGTTCTCAGCAAAGGATGTGCCTTGGGCTGTGATCTTATCCTGTAACAAAAGCTCGGATACGTTCCTCCTCCTTTATTCTAGTCTGGTGGTATAAGTTGCTCACAGTTAATAATAAGTGGAAGACCATTAATTGTGCCTTCTGATATATGTTTTTAATTTCTTTATTCATAATGAGCTCATTGCTACAGCAGCAGGAGTGAAATATGTGATACTACTGGAATTTCTTTGCAATTCAGCATTAATTAATGTCCACTTCTTGCACAACGTTAATAATAACGTGCCTTATGTTTCAGAGGCTGCTGTGGAAAATTCTTCTCTAGCTGGCAAGAGCTGAGATTTGCATTTTAGCCTTTTGTTAAAAAATGCCTCTGAAGGACTTTGAAGTATTAGAGTGAAGTTGGATGTAGCACCCACGTCCAACCCAGCACTGTGTAATCAGAATTCTGGTCTATCTGCTCCCTTTGTCTCTTCACATTTATAGGTGGTGCAGGGAAGGACACCTCATTTCCAGAAAGGCCATGATGAACCTTTTTGTTAGCAGAGCATGTCTGTCAGCCCTTATTCCAGCAGAGTTTTGGTTAAATGCCCTGGCACTTGCTACCCTTGACGTCATTTGTGTCCCCTTGCATGGGGTGGGTTCCTGGGTCTGGGTGGTGATTTTCCTCATCTATCTGTTGCAATAACAACCTATTGCAGGTCTTGCTGGTCTTTGTCCCTCTGGAGGATTAGGCATGTCACTTAGCAAGACTGGCCATCCAGGGATAAAAATATGCCACTAAAATTAAGTTGCTGTTTGCCTGTTCTGTGAGATTTGTGTTAATAGCATTACAAGGTTAAACCCCTTTCTTCTCAGGTTAAAGAGGATGCATTTACTGGCCTGAAATGTTGATTTTTCAGAATACCTTTCTGCTGTTTCATGCATGTTCATCTCCTCAGCCCTGTCCAGGGGAAGGGAGGAGCTGGGTGTTGACTGTGGCTTTTGGTAGAGACTGGGGAATGGTCAGACTGGTGGTTCATAGCTTACACATACAGTGTATCCCTCTACATTTAATGATATCCCTAGTTTAGTAGCAGGACTAGGTAGATTTTTGGCCCTCACCACCACAGTGAATGTCTCTGCTGTGAGGATTAAAAGAGTAACTTGCTGTCAGAAGTCAAAGACTGTTGCATTTCCTATTCCTGACCCTTTAAAGTATGATGTGACCTTTTGCGTGTACAGAAAGCTGAGAAATTCATAAATGCACACAGATTTAAACAAGAGATGCTGCTTCCTTTTCTGAGAGCCCTGTCAGGCTCTTGTGGGAGTGGGATGATGTTGCATGGCAAACTTGGGAGTTTCTGTGTGACCTTGCTGCTAAAAGCTTCATCTTGTGGCACCAGGGGATAACGCTGAAATTGTGCATGGACTCTAAATTTTTGCAGGTTTTAGGCTGCTGAATGAGCAGATGTGGAAACTGCTGCTTCACTCTGCATGCTTGGAATGGCATTTCCAACCTGGGCCATGGCAAGAGCTTTTGGGAATAGCCTTATCTAAGGGCTGCCTGGGGATGGAGCAGCCTCGTGGTGTGGAAGGGTGTGTTAAAGGTGTGTCACCTTGTTCCTCTGGTCATCTCTGACACCTTGCTTGGTGCACCTTGAGTGTCTGAGCTTGAGAAGCAGCTTTGCTGACTGGGACAGATGCAGCTGGGAAGTCCTGCACCCCAGCAAGAGTCACTTTGCTGCTTCTCTTCCAGCCCTGCTTTGCTGCAGGTTGGAGCTCACCCAGTGCTTGTGCAAAGCAGGAATCACAAAGCCAAATCCTGGGTAGGCTGTGGAATGGGAATGGGGAGACACTCTGGGTTCTCCATGCACAGGGGATGTACCAGGGACTGTGGCCACTTTGGCCCACGAGCACAGCTGGGGAAAACTGTTCCTTTTCTGCCTCTGCACTGCCACACTGGAAAGGAAATGGGAGGTGACAATTATTGCAGTTCCCCACCCTTGCTCATCAAGGCTTGGCAGGGAAATAGCATGCATTGTCACAGCCAAGCCTGCCATCTCCTGACTCAACAGGAGGGTGGGAAAGCTCAGAGGGAGGGATGTTGGATCCTGCTCCATCCTGCTTCACTGAGTTGCCATTAGGAAAGTTCCTTGCTTTTGGTTTTGTGTCTAATTTGGAATATGTGCAGATCTTGGCCAAGAAAAATGAGAAGTGAAAACACTAATTACTGTATCCTGAAGGTAATGGCCTCAGTGTCCCCATGTTGCATCTGACTTTGGGATTAAGTGGGGGGCTAAATATAAATTCAGGTGGTAGTACAGACTCTTCAGTAATTTACCATTTCACTTACAAATGTGCTTTGCAGAAAAATGACTACTTTAAACCTTTCTCTTTGCTACACCCACTGACAAATATAGCTCTGAATCAGTATAATGCTGTCTTTCCAAAGCTTCCATTCACATTTGTCTGTGCTGAATTCATACGCAGAAGTTTTTACAAAGAAAAGAATTGCTAAAATTCCTAATGAATGTGGTTATCAGAGAGGCTGTTCTAATAAAAATAATATACATTAGCAGAGCTGGCAGGTTTTTATTGGGGCAGTTCTTCATTGAGTCCAGAGTAGATGCTGTGTGATGAATCTTGTTAGTGCTGTCACTCTTGGTCCTAATGGTGTGAATAGCCATTTAGCCTGCAAAACAGCAGGGCCATTCAGTGGCTGGTGGCTTTTTTGGCTTCATGCTCAAGTGTTCTCCAGCCTTTCCGGTCTTTTGCCAGTCTCTGACTAATTCACCAACTCTTTTATAATGCATGTGTTGCTCCTGCAATGTATCTTTTAACCTCTGATGTTCAGTCTTTTATGGTGTGTGCTGCCTGCTCTGCAGTGTGAGCCCCACTGCAGATACCTGGCTCCATCCCCAGAGATCCAGGTGACACTTTGTTATTAGAACACCTGTGTGGTTTGTTTTATAGCTTTCCCTATCAAAACCTTTTGAGCTGGATTCCTCTCTGGCTTTCACAGACAGTTATAGCTCTAGACTGAACTGGAGACCAAGAGATAAACCAAATTCTGTGGGATTTTTGTGCAAAGAACAACTGGTTCATTCATTATAGAGGGTGCTGCTGCTTGTTGAGCCACCCCCAACCAGTTGGGTATTCCTGTCTCATGGAGACACCCACAGCCTGTGGCTGTGAGTCCACAGCTTCAATCTTTGCTTGCTATCATGATGACAATGACCTTGTTTCCCTGGCTGGGTTGAAGCTGTGGCTGTGTCATGCAGGGTGCACACCCTGCAAATAGGGACAAGCAGGAATGTGGAAACAGCCTGTACCTGGGACTAGTACTTGTGCTCTTTCCTTGCCATGTGCTGTGCAGGACCACAGGATCTCAGTCCCACTGTGCCAGCTTCACTCTGGAAGTGGTGGAAGGTTTTTTTATATTTCTTCTTTTAAAGTATCTATTGCTGATCTTATGTGTCAACAAACTCAAGTGTTTGCAGCAGAGACAGATCTTACTGAGTTGTTTCGCATCAGTAGAGATCTCAGCAAAAAACAAAACAAAAAGAATAAATGCCAGAGAATTTAGTGAGACCTGCACCAGCTTTGTCTAATACTAACCTTGCAAGAAGTCCTTGGATGATGTGAACTGGCTGTTATTGCTAGCAGAGAAAATAAAGTTGCAGCAGTTTATACCAGCTGAGTACCTGGTCATTATAGCTCACGTTGTAAAAGCTACAGTGGAAGCACAGGTTAAAATGGCCATTCATCTTTGATCTCTTAGCAATGTGAGAGTCTGTAGTAATCTCTAAGATTAGGGTAATAGAGAGCTCAAATTTTATACGCAGCCTGCTAAACTGTGTTTACAAAATGCTTCAGTTCAAGGAGGGAAGTGCTGCACGTGCAGTGTGGAGTGGATCTCCCCTCCTCCCTGTCTCTGCTGGGTTTTTAAACGTGTGTGTTGCCCTGAAATTCTGACTTGGCAGTGCTGTGGGTGCTCTGAGCTGAAGGCTGGCACTGCTGGCCACAGCACCTGGTATTTCCAGGGGAAAAAGTGTAGCTGAGTACCACATATTTATGGAATTACCCATTCTTTGGGAACAGACATGGAGCCAGGCTGCATTTGAGAGACAATGTAAAACCAAGTCAGAGGAATATACTGTCATGCAGGACTGGAGCCAGTGGCTTTGCTGTTGCTCATGTTTCCAGGTGACTTTAATTGCACTCCTATGCAGGGGAGGGTGTAAAACATGATGGCACAAATAAACAAAATCATCCAGCTAACAGGAGGCACAGTTGCAGGTTCTTAGTTTCTAATCCAACATATGCTCCAGCCACTGTTTCTAGGTTCCCTGTGAATTAATACAAGTCTTAAAAAAAACAATGGGAAGGTTTTCAAATGCCAAAGCAGAAAGTTACTGAGACCAGGAACCAGCTAATTTTTGTCTGTCTTGGGCCAAGCCTGGGATTGCTCACCAGGCTTCAGTGGAGTGATAGTGAGTTTGCCCTGGGAGGAAAATAGTTTGTCTGACCATCAAGAGAAGACATAATTCAGACTGCAAAGCAGAACAGAGTGAATTTGTGTAGCTTGCTTGCTGAAATCTTCTTCTTTGAAAGTCTGCTCTAGTGTTGTGAAGGAGATGGCAAAAGAATGGATTTGGTAAAGGTTGGGGTGCTTCACTGATGAATGGAAAATTTTCTTCCCTCTCAGCTTGCAGTAGTAATTCTATGTATCTGTTCATAGGTTTCTCAGAAAACTCTTTTCATCCTTCCAGCAATATTTGATACCCTGTGTATCCTGCAGACTGCAGAAAATGTTTACTCTGTCTTATTTGCCCTTCTTCCAACAATGCACACACACAAAGGACAGTTTTGAAGTGTTTGTGCCTTTTGATTGACAATAAAAATCTTTTGCTATGAATTCTGGCAAAAAGTTCATGGTCCCCCAAATGCTTTACAGTTAATTCTCATTTCATTTGCATGACTAAACAGTGGTTCTGCATCACTTCATTACAAAAAAATTTGCAGAGCTTTGAAAGTGTTTCATTGCTGGAGAAAAATCCAGCAGTAAATCCAGCTTCCATGTATGGTTGAATTGCTTTAGGCTAAAAACCTCAATAAGAACAATTCTTTTTCGTAGAATCATAGGATGTTTTGGGTTGGAAGGGACCTTAAAGATCGTCTTGTTCCAACCCCTGCCATGGGCAGGGTCACCTTCCACTAGCCCAGGTTGCCCCAAGTCCTGTCCAACGTGGTCTTGAACTCTTCCAGGGATGGGGCAGCCACAGCTTCTCTGGGCAACCTGTGCCAGGGCCTCATCTCCCTCAGGGTCAAGAATTTCTTCCCAATACCCATTCTAAACCTATTCTCTTTCATTTTGACACCATTTCTCCCTGCTCCATGTCTCCATTCCCTTGTCAGAAGTCCCTGTGCCTCTCCCTTGCAGCCTGGGCAACGCACTGGAAGGAGCTCTAAGGTGTCTCCAGAGCCTTCTCTTCTCCAGGCTGAAGAACCCCAACTCTCTCAGCCAGTCTCCATAGCAGAGGTGCTCCAGCCCTCTGAGCATCTCTCTGGGCTCTCTCTAACAGGTCCTTGTCCTTCTTTTGTTGAGGACCCCAGAGCTGGATGCAGCACTGCAGGTGGGGTGTCATGAGAGCAGGGTAGAGGGGGAGAATCATTGCCAGGTCGTGTGGAACTTCTTGTCCATCAACACTCCCAACTCCTTTTCCTCAGGGCTGCAGATGCCTTTTATCCTTTCAAATGCAGCCTTAGGGAAGAGGAGACAGTGAAGCTTCAAGCCCCAGAAGAATGTGGGTGTGGATGGTGGAAACAATGAAAGATGTCTTTGTGCAAGAAACAATCCAGGTTACTGTCAGCACGATGATGTGAAACACTGGTGATTCACTGCTGGAACTTCCTGCCACATCAAATGTATTGCCATGAATTATTTAGCAAGCCTAATTGAATGTAATTTTGCTGTTGGAGATAAGTAGCCACTAAGCTTAAAAATCAATTTGCATACGTCACAGAACTGGTATCCCTTAGAACTGGCCTGGGATCATCCATAGTGCTGCTTCCTTCATGCTGCAGTTTTATGCCCTTCTTTTGGTGTTAGTTTGGCCTGGGATGTCCAACAGCTCACGACTCTCTGGGTTTTACATGCAGCAGGATGTAAATCTCCCTGAATTTCAGAGTGACACACATCTCAAACGTTTCCTTGTCCTTTCTGGAGGATTTCTAATGTCTTGGGGCAGTATGGCAGACACACCCAGCTCACTGAGGGGTGCAGAAGGGCTGGGGTTTGCCCAGAGCAGCTGGCAGGACTCACAGTGGATGTGCCATGGATTTTCTGAGCAAGTGAAAGCAAGCCAGGAGGTAACAGCTGAAAGTATCTCTGCAATGGGAGCTAGGAAACACTGTAAAGGGGTTGTGTAGGCCAAGAAACCTAGATTTGGTGTATTGAGGTCAGCATCATCTACTGGGGATTAGGTAGGATCAAGTAATTAATGAAAAGGATAATTCATACCAGTTTTCTAATCCCTGCAGATAGTGTAGATGACACACTTCTGCTTCTGACCCTTCTAGATATGTTTTCATTGTAAAGATGTGCAGAGAGGGAAAGAATGGGCAACAGGCTGCAGAAGCTGTCACTAACTCTTTCCAAGTGGAATTTTTTCAGTGGAATTTTTTTGCTTCAGTGTTGCTCAGACTTTTCACAATAATGTCCTAAGTCAGAGTGATGTTTTTGGTCACAGAATTTTTTGGTTCAGAACTTCCAAAACTGTTTCTCTCTCTGTTTTAAAGCTCACAAGATACTGTTTCAATAATTTCAATTAAACTCTTGGACTCTATTTTTGAAATAATTTTCTAGTTTTAAAATGTCCCTTAGCTAAGAAACACCTGTATTTAAAAATATTTAAAGCAGACTTAAAATGAAATGTGGATTTTATTAATTACATGGAAAACATCATTTTTGGATCAACTGCAGCTAAATTTTTCCTCTCTGACCTACGTTGTTCATCAGACTGGAAACTCCATTATCTATCCATTTCTACAAGGGATGTTGGATGCTCAGCAAATGGAAATGCTGATCTCCAGAAATGGGTGCTGCTTCTGTCAGTGCCCACCCTGGACTCAGAGCTGGGAGAGAGCCCATCTGGGCTGGCCACAGGAGGAGTTTGCTCTGGGGAATCCCTGCTGGTGTTGCAGCAGAGGTGGGATGTTCCAGTGCCCAGCTGCATTGCCTTTCCTGCCAGAGCAGCTCTGGTGCCAAGGAAGCAGAGCCTGAGTGCTCTGGTGCTTGCAGTCTCAGTTTGGCTCTCTAAGGTTGTTTCCCACCATGTTCTCCCTTTTACTGCAGAAAGATGATCCTTCAAATGACTCCACTGAAGGGTCTGGGGCTGTTTAGCTGTGTGGGAGAGAGATTTCTGGGTGCACATTGCTGATCTCTGCCATTGTCCTGTGTCCTCCAGTGGAAGATGGGATGGAGAGGGAACAGGGAAAGCTGTTCACAGTTTTTCTGGAGCAGGTGCCCAAGCAGCCAGAGTCTGGCACGAAGTAAAAAGAAGAAGAATTGGAGAAGGTGGAGAGGAAACTGTAATAGCCCCAATCCTGTTTTCATAGATCCATGACTGATTAGGATTGTCCTGAAGAGCTAATGGGGGGTTGAAGCTCCAGGAAATCAATCCACAGGCATTTGTGCATTGATCTGTTTGGAAACATTAACCTGAGGAATTTCTCCATCTACACTTGTTTTTGTCTGGGTGCATGTTCACAGGGATTGATTTTCTTAAGATCTGAGCATTGAATCAGATGTTTTTCTGGATGCACTGCTTCAACCTCAGCTTTTGTAAGGAGGCAACAACTGGGATTTCACCTAATTTGGCTTTGTTTTTGAGATTCACCAACAGTAAGCAGTAGATTTGTGACTGCATTTTCCTCAGCAGCCCTTGAAAGGGCAGAGCGCTGTTTTATCTGTAAGGCTGAACTGGGTTTTTACTCAAATGCTGTGGGAAGTGAGGGCCAAACCCAGCTGTGAGACTGGGTGGGTTCTTACCCCAACAAAACACAGTGACCTCTTGACAGGTAAAGGAGACATTAAAGAGTCATCTTTTCTTAGGAAAAGTAGTGTCTCTAGGTACATAGGTTGTGCATGTAAATGTATGTGTGTGTTCCTGTATTTTCTTATCAAACTGCTTTGTTGCCCTCTGGCCATAGAGGAATGAGAGTGAAGCCTTAGATAAGGTGAAAGCCAGGTGGCCCAATGCTCTGCAATTCTGGTGAAAACATTTTTGGGGAGAGAAGGAGGTCTGAAACTGCACCAGAGGACTACAGGAGAGGCTCCCCATTACATCTGATGGTGCTGCCTGTCTTCCAGCTCATCTCACATGGGTGCAAGCACACCTGCCCTTTGCTGTGACTCTGTGCCAGTGCCAGGCCCCTTTATTGAGAGCAGTGGATGTCTGTACCCAAATTGCTAAAACAGGCAATGCTATGGGTTTGTTTCCTCTGTCTTCACCTTCCCCATGGGATCTGTGCACTGTTTGCCTCTTAGCCCAGCATGGACTGCCCTGAATCACAGAGTGACTGCTCCAAAGCCAGCTCTAAGTGGAGCCACTGCAAAGTCACAGAAATAAAAGTGGCTTTGTCCCCTGCAGGCTTAGAACCTCTTTACCTTGAACCTGTGCAGAACTTGACTTGCAGGGGTCAAGTCAGAGTGAGATAAAGTACAATTCATTACACTGTTATTTTGTATGCAGGGACTGAGCTCAGGTGCTCTGTGGTTCCAAAAGCTGATAACAAATAGATATGAAACACCTTTGAAATGTTAACTTATCCTAAAAAGCCTATTTCTTCAACACTTCTAAGAAGCATAAAGCTTCATCCTAGACAATCTGCTACCTTCTCACTATTTTAATAAGCAAGAAGCATAGCATCTGTCTGGAAAGAATGCAACAAATACTTTAACATTCACACAGCTCAGGAAAGAAGAGATGTGGCAAAACTTGAAGAAATTCCAGTTTCAAAGTACAGAGATGAACAGAGAGGTTTCAGGCAGGATTGTGCTTCCTCCCAGCTGTACTGTCCCATCTTTTCTCTATGGGCTGGAAGGGGCTGCTTAGGCTGTGTCCTTCCAGGGGTTATTTTATTTTTGACCTGCATGCAAGAGCAGCCAGAAGCTCAGGTTTCTGCCATAGCAGGCTCTGTTTAGCACAATATGCACTTTCTCTCCCCAGCTGCATTTTCCCTGGGCTCCCTCTGAAGTCAGGTTTGCTGCTGAACTCCTTGTGTGGGTACACTGTGACCCATTTCAGTTCAAATGAACTAGGTTAGCTAAAGCAGTGGAAAATGTAGGTTTTTGCTATTTTGCCTCAATTTGAGTGAGATCCATTGGCTGTGGAAGACCAGTCCCTTGGCTGATGTAAGTCAATGCACCTCCTTTGACTTTGATGGAGGCTCATCTCTTTGTTCCAGCTGCTGATCTCCCCTGGCATCTGGTACAATCTATCCTGTGTGGTGTTTATTTTAATAGCCTGATAAAACTATTATTCTCAAGGGGAGATAGAGGCTGCTGGCTGTGTGTTTAGACAAATCTGCACCCATACAGATTCCATAAGTGTTTGCTTCAAAGATGTAAACACCACGTTACCCAATTAAAGGAGTGTCCTTAATAATTTATCAGGCAATTAAAACGTTCATTGCCCTTTATCCCAGAGAGCTCCACCAGTGATATATAATCTGAACCTAAGTTAAAATGCCATAATAAATGAACAGTGATGCAATGTATCAAACATAATGGGAACATTAAGGCAATGGAGGGTGGTTTGTCAAGAGTGGAAGGTATAATGCAGTTAGTGGAACTAACTTAATTTCTGGAAATACTACTGCTCCTGAGGAGTGGGGCATGGCAGGGGGATGTCTGGCTAAAAAAAATTTCAGTAATATGTTCCAGGGAAAACTTACCCATTACAAAGTTAGAGACAGAAAAGATCTCTGTCCCCAGTTATTATTAATAATCCTCTTGAGAATGTCATGAGAAAAGGAAATGAGCAACTGAAAGAGAGGGATTATAGCAGGAGAGGTGTTTGAGCTTAGCTCTGGCTGCTTGTTATAGTACAGTATTGCTTCATACTTGTGTAATGGAAAATGCAGAAGTAAAGCGGGGATAAAAAAAGGCAAATGCTTTTGTTGCTAATTCTGATCTGGATGTTTTAAAAAAATGACCCCAGAAGCTGGGAGTACAATTCACACCGAGCTAGAATCAGATTTGGACAGTTCACTTCCCCTTTGAAAATCTCAGCCATTATTGTAAAAATGCCAGAGCCTTGGTGGTGCCCAGTCCCCTGCCTGTGCTGTTCCCTCTGCTCCTGGGAGTGTTTTGTGGTGTGAAGCTGTACCCAGAGATGTGTGGGTCATGTAAGCACACAGCTGGTACGTGTTGCCCTGTGGATAAAGGAAGGATGATCATTTCATCTTTCCTGTTTCTAATAGTATTTTAAGGTGGGAGGATGATTAAGGGCCACTATGACTGTTTTTGAAGAACTCCTCTTGAAGCCTTTAATTGTGGATATGAAAAAGGATGGGATGGAAGTGAATGGCAACATAAAAATTATGGTCCTGCAGTTTTCCTTTCCATGCTCTGAGGCTCAAACATTCCAAACAATTTTCTTCAGTGGGGAAAACCCAAATGTGACTTATTCTGTGGGCAGAGTTTTGAAGCTTCACAAATGCCCACAGCTGCTTTGACTGTGGAAGTGGAACACTTTGAGAACAGGCCCCCATAACAGGGCTGCCTCTCTGATCTTTCCTTGGGCACACACATCCTCTGCCACTTCAGGGCAGAAATGTCCTGTTCAAGATGCTATTCCATGCCTGCTGGTTTATTTACCAGCCTGTACAGACCTGCCTGATGCCTGTGGAAACTGTGGTCATTAGTACTGGAGTCTTAACACAGCATCTTGCATCAAGTGGAACTGTGCAACCAAAGGGCTGGTGTGGAGCCCACTGCACACTGCAAGGGCAGGAAGGACTTGGGATGGGCTTTATGCCTGCCTCAGTCACTGATGTGCTGCCTAATCCTGAACACTTTGTGCTGCTATTATTTCCCTTTGCCTATTTGGTCCCTTGTGGATGCTTTGGAGAGGGAGCAGCTGCTTGCTGCAGGACTGAGGGCGCTTAGAGCTGTCACAATACAGCAGCTTGTAACAATAGCAGGGAGGGCTATTGGATAGTGAGCTTAATATTGAGCCATTTGGAGGGGATTATATGGACTAGAACAGTGTAATGGAATGCAGGGCTCATCCTTTCCCCACCACTTGCAGTATGCATTGGATCCATTTATTTATACTGCCACTCTTTCTCCTTCATTTGGTGCAGAGGAGAGTCAGCCCCCTGATACAAACTCCCCAAAAATTTCTGGGGCTAGGGTCTGCTCTTTACTGCATGTAGGAAACTTCTACACAGTTTTGGAAAACACAGCTTCCAGCAGCACATGCAGCTCTGCCATCCTAGCCTGCACAGCAGCATCCATGCTGGTGCCCTGCACTCCTGCCTCCCTGGAGTAACAGCCTGGGGAGCTGGACACTTCTTGGCAATCCCCTGTCCTAGTTTAAAGAACAACCACATCTGTCAGGATAAAATGTTTTGGTTTGTCACATCTCTTCAGACTAATTTTTTTCACTGAATAAAATTTAAGGACAAAAGAATACAATTAAGCAGAAGCACAAGCCACAAAAACAACAGCAAAATGAGCTTTTATAGGGATACTTTACTCAAATAGCTTTTTATTAGTTTAACTCTGCCAGTTTTTAGTTCTTTGTGATAAGTTAAAGCAGGCATCTCCCTCTCTTAGCCTCGGAAAGGCCCACAGAAAAACTGATATCCCATTTCTGTCATCAGGCACCTGCATGTCCTTGTACTTTCACTCTTGACTTTTGTGCTTGGCTCCCTTCTTTTTGCAAAGGAGCATCTGGATGCTGTTCAACCCAATGGGGGACTACAGCTGTTCTTTCTCTCCTCATGGTTCTGGTCACTTGGCTGACACTTCCAGCACCTGAACTTTCCCATTCCTGGGTTCACTGTGCTTTTCCTTGCACGCTTCTGAAGGCAGAACAGCAAGACCTTTGCATTGTCATGAGAATTTAAAAACCAACCCAGTCTTTTTAGGACACTCATAACTATTTTCTCTTGACTTTAGATGCTTAAATGAAAAGTGGCTTGTGTGGTTTACTGGTGCTCCACCTCATTGTAGAGTTATAGGGACTGCTGAAGGTCCCTCTGCAGTTAGATGCTGCCAGTACTTCCTTTGTATAAGTGCTATTTCTTGGCATAAAACTTAGAACACCTGAAACAAAGCCAGAGATCTAATAACCCATCCTCAGAAAATCAGGGAAATGTCAGCTCTAAATTTGCTGTGAAAACATTTGATTTGTGATGAATTTCTAGAGGAAAATAAAAATAAAAACTGCTGCCTTGCAGAAACCACAAGAATTTCAGTAGCTTACAAGAGAACTGTTCTTTTTGATGACTGCCTGAATCCTCCTAATGTCATATAATTTATGTTAATTAAATGCTGATGGAATCTGAATAAGCATATTGATGGAAGATGTATTTGAGATACTGTTATTAATTCATCATTCAGTAGCTAGTGTGTGAAATAATGCATTCCTAGGCTCTGATTTAGGACATTTCATTTTCAGTATTACCAAGATGTCTGTTTCCAACAGAAATAACCCTTTAATCTACTGAAAAAAACCCAACCAAAGCACAGCACAACAACAATTAAACAACAACAAAAACTCACCAAAAACCTTATTTGAGGCAGCTGAATTAAACAACTCTGAAGCAGTAATTATTTATGCCTTTTAGGGCTATAGCACATAGTGACCCCAATTCTCCAGGCAATGGACATAAAAGTTATTTAAAATAGTTATAGCATTCAAGTATGAGCAAGGAGCACCTCTAAACCCAACAGCATGTGCTTTATTGCACCCCAAGCTGATGTTCTGGCAAGTGTAAGGACATGGCAACCTTTCTGGAACTGTGCTTTGTACCTAAATCCTCACTTTGGTGGTAGTGAGATGTGGGCTCAGCATCCTCCATCCAGGGGAGTGAGCTGAGGCTGGCCAGAAACTTCACCTGATGGCAAAGTGTTCCCCACCATGCCATGACTTTAATGGTGCTGGAGATGGTTTCACAGGTCATCTCTAAATGTTCAGTAAGTCTCTTACAAATTAATTTTGGGAGTTAGCAGTGCCTAGGGACCTAAATTCTCTCATTACTCTGAGCTTTACTGGAGGAAGGGAAGCAGTGTCACCTCCAGAAGTTACTGTCCTTTGCTAAAGGGTGGCTCTGTAACCTGTCCCACCCAGCTGTGCTCAGTGACCCCGGAGGAAGGGGGGTCATGCACACTGATGTTCCTTCAGCTCAGGGACAGGGGAGGTCTAACCCCAAATCCAGGCAGAGGCTGGGACATACAATTCCCACCAACACTGTGGTTTCTGTGAATGAACTTGGCTGGTTTTGTGGAATCATGTGGAATCTGGGTCCTGATTTTTCTGTGAAGATTTTCAGGTGTTCACCCAAGGCTTACAGCTCTGTCCCCTCTAGAAAGTCATTGCCTCAGGAGGTGGGGGAGCGCTGATGTTGGCAAGAGCTGTGTTAATTCGTGAGGCTGTTCACACTTTCCCCATCGCTGCATTGAGCCCTGGGGAGGAGTTCAGAAACAATGGAGAAACGTAATGATGAGCTTCACTGAGAGAATTACAAATGTAATAGGGAATGGAATGAGGTAAACAATGAAAACCAAGGTGAAATTTCCTGACTAAGTGAAGCTGAACTAACTGTGGGCACTGCTGAGGAAGCTGTCTCATCTCCAAGTTCTGCAGGCTTTGCCACTTTCTTCACCGATGCCATCACACGGGGCAGGCTGAGTTCTCTTTAGAGCTGTGGGGTTGGTTTTCTGGTGGATCACTGAGTGTAAATCAGTGGGGGATTTCTGCTCACACTTAAGATGAAGTGCAGTGGCAGCCTTGCCGAGCTGCTGTACAATTGGGAGTGTAATGTGCAAAGGGGTAATGCTGCAGTTTGGATATATGGGCACACATGACAAATATGCTCTTTCTCTGCAGTGGGGAAATACTGGTTTCACAATGCTCACAAATAACTGAAAGTATATAATATCAGGTTTTAGATTTCAGTGACCTTTCTACTGCACCATCAAGAGAGAAATAAAAATCTGGGAAGAGATTTCTTTGAGCATCTGCACAGACAGGACAGAGGTGCTCCAGATTGCAAACAGCCACTTTCCCCTTCTGCTCCCCAAGACTTAGCAATGCCAGACTCATTCCACATTTTCCTCATAACCATTCAGATCAGTGAATTATTTAAATATTATGCTTCTCAAATGGTAGCTGGAAACCTTTCTTTGGGTTGTTTGGAAAAAGGTGCTTTTAGAGTGCTGTGTTTGCTAAGGAGATCCTGCTGTTCAAGTAAAAGGGGTTTGAGAACAGTCTGTGTGTTTGTGTACAGCAGGGAGCAGTGACTGCTCACTTCAATTCCCAATTCAGGCTGTACTTGGGGGTGGCTCTGGCTACCCCAAAGATCAGAGGTACCTGTGCCTATAACCTGCTGCTGGGCTGCTTTCTGCTGATGATGGTGTCTGGCCCAGCTGTCAGCAGTTAAAATTCATGCACTGGTCTATGTAAGAGGCACAAAGCTGGAAATACTCAAGAATTGCTCTTTGCCCCCCCTAAACCGTTTGAATTCCTGGAGGATTGACTGAAAAAGGCCCATGGGAGACATGGCCAGGAACTACCTGCATCTCACACTGGTTGCATGGATTCAGGCACCTCTGAAACCTGCAAATCTGTGCTTTCCTTCCTAGCTGTCATTCTTTAATGTTTCGATGGGTTTGACAGTAAGGCTTGTGAATATTTCCTGCTAGGGCTGGTATTTGCCTTTGGTTTTGTTTTCTCCTCATGCCAGGGCAGGGCACAGTGCAGCATCAGGAGCTGTGAGCTCTGGAGAGCAAAGCACAAGAACCTGTAAGCTCCTGCCTTCACATCCTCTCTGTTTTTACATTACTGTGGGTTTATGTACATCCACTTGCCTGGGGACTTGTCATCTTATTTGTAATCTATTGTTTTAATTATTTTCTGTGAAGGTGCCCAAAGACCTTGGGGTATTGAGACACAAAGACATTATTTATTCATTAATTATTCATTACTGACCTCTACTCCCTACAATGTAGCTGTCTGCAGTAAGGAGCCTGGGTGAGCCCTCTCCCCTGGATAGGAGGGTAGCTGCTTTATTTGCCAACTATTCCTTGGTCAGGAGCAATGTTGTTAAAAAAATGGAGGGAGAAATATTTACACTTAGCCAATAAAACATTTCCTTATGTGAATCTCTAAGAGTTGACCTGAAAATCATCAGATGGAATGTAGGCTTCCTAATACACCTCTGGGGTTTATAACCTGTTGCTAATTTATCCCAGAATTGCCTGGAGGGGGATTTACCAGGTGGGTAAAAGTGATTTAATTTCCTTAGTTTTCACTGGTTTTTCCCACTTAAGAAATGTCTCCTTCTGCAGCTTCACCTGCATCTGAAACCACCCCAGTTACCTCAGCAATTCAGTGCCCAGCTAGTTGTCTGCACTGCATTTTGTTTGAAAGGCAGAAATAAGCACAGAAACGTTAAAAATAGAAATAACCCTGAGCTGCAATGATTTCCCCTTCCTGGCTGGCTGCCTCGCACGCCAGGCTTCAGTCATAGATCATCTGAGATTGTTAAGGCTGGAGCTGCCCAGTGCTAATCTCTGCATTAGTTTTCTCAGAGAGATACCTGGTCCCAATTTTTCACTCATTCCTTGTCCCTCAGTGATCTTTTTTCTGTGATTTCCCTACACTGATTGCAACAAAAGAGGGGACTGCAGCAAACCTGCAGGTGCAGGAGGTGTTCTTAGACAGAACCAGTGACTCCAGCCTTCCTTCAGTGCTGCAGTTCATTGCAGCCCTTGGCACCATGGGGTAGCTGTGTGGTTTGAGCTCAGATCTTGCTGTGAGATCTATCCCTGGTGGGGGCTGGAGTCCTCTCCCAGCCCAAGCACTGCACATGAGGCTGTGGGTCAGGTGGGGTGACACCTGGTGAGCTGCTCTGGAGATGCTTCAATGGAACTCTGAGTGACAGCTTTAAAGGAGATCCTGTGAAACCCCAGGGAAACTTTAACAGGATTTTGGTGTTTTGTTTAAAACAACTAATAGCTGATGAACTTTTGAATTTTAGCTTGGAAGGAAACCCTCAAGTCATCTGAGAGCTGGGTGATCCTTGGGAGTCCTTCCAACTCAGGATACTCTGTGATTTTCTGAATTGTAAACTTCTCGATGAGCGAATTGACTGGTATCGGGTCAGAGAAGTTGAAATACCTCAAATGGATTGATAAGAGGAGACTTTCTGGGATGGGAATGCAGACTGGAGAGTTTGAGGTAGAGGAGAGCTCTGTATAATATACAGTGACAGTGTTTTGCCCTCCTGAAAGACCATCTCCTCAGGGACTACTGCAGTAACCTGGCTCTGTGTGAGTTCTTCTGAAAATAAAGTTCACCCACTCAGGAAAATCAATGCATTGCTGTGACTAGCAGGTCTGTAGAATTTTTTTTATGTCTTAAGATAATTTCTGGAAGCTCTAAAACTGTGTACAAAACCTCTTTGGCTTCATAGTCGTATCAGAAATCCCCTGGGACACTGGTCACTGTGACTGTCTGCTCAAGAAGTTTTTGTTTCTGCTTGAACATTTTGTTGCTACACACTAATGTTGTGGATTTCTACAGTAATCAAGGAAAAAAAGTGGTATGGAAAGATATTCTAACAGTCCTGGAGAGGACAGATGGGAGGTTTGGATAAAAAATCCTGATGTTGGAAGGGTAAATCAAACACCCAACACTGCTGTCAGCCTTTTAATGGAAAGCAGCTCAATCACTGGCAGGATCAATCCCTATAGACTGAGCCCATGGCTATTATCAACTTTTCCTATGTCCTTGCTGCTTGTAAATTTAACTCTACGTCTCAAAAATTTTAAATGACAGGCACAGCAGCACTGCAGAGAAAGGAAACAAAGTGCTTCCCTAACACACTGCTCTTTGAATACATCTCTTCTCTGTATGAATCTTAGTTTTTGTTTGCTGCTTATACTTGAATTTGTACTCCTCTTTGCTCTCTGCTGTGATGGAGAGCAGTCCCAGTGTGATAGACTGGGGGTACCTGTCTGGCCTCCCATAGTCACAAAATCTATTTTGAAGGAAGTGTTCTTGGGAGAGCAAAGCCCATTGCACAGTTCTGAATCTCTCTAGCAGAATGGCAAATATTAAATGGCAATAATCTTAGATGTGTGGCAGGGTAATTCTCCCTCTGCTGCTCTCTGCAGTGCTCCTACCCTCTTGGAGTTGTGTGGAAGTGGGACTTGAGTGCTTTCAGTCTGCTGCTGATCTGCCTGGGGAGATCTGGAAAGCAAGGTGGGAAGGTGTCTATCAGGCCTCTTGCTTGCCCTTCCCAAGAGGTTTGGAGCTGTGCTGCTCATCTGCCAGCTCCCTTTGAGAGAGCCACAAAAAGGAGTGTGAGTGACCCTTCCTAAGCTGTCAGGGCAGTGGCTGAGTGTGGCTGGCTCAGATGCTGGGAGGAGATAGCCTGGAGCTGGGGTAAGAAATGACACAAAATCTGCCTAATGCAAGCTCCAAATTTGGCAGTGAGTATTTTTAGCTCTCACACTCTCCCCACCACTTAGGTGTTAATTTTACAGCCCTGCAGTGTTTGCCTACAGCTGCCTGCCTCACACAGCCTGCTCTGAGCACAGGCACCACGCCAGTGACTGGAGCCACTGGATATGGCAGCAACAGGAGCATCCTATGCCAAAGCCACCTCCTAGGCCTGGGTTAATGGAACACTGATCAAATGCTTGCTCAGTTTAACAGAAAAGAACCCAGAAATGTCAACATGTGCTGGCAGCTGAAAGCCTTCATGTGTGACTGTATAGTGACCACAGCTGTGCAGAAAGTGACAAACTCTGAGGGTGTCTCAGCATTTATGGGAACAAATGCACATACATTATTACTGGACATTATCATATAAATTATCACCTTCTCTATACTCCCCAGTTGTGCTATAATCTTCCATAGTGCTGCTCCTTACTGAGCAAGGAGCAACAAGGGAGCTGGTGCCTGACACTGCTGTTGACAGAATAGAAGTGCAGCATTATTGTGACAGCATTTGTAGAGTGTCCCTGTGCCTGGAGCACATCCAGAGCCATCCACCCCACACCTGGGAGACCAGCAGAGCTGATCTGACACTGCATCTGCCTGCTCTGTCCAATGCTCCTCAAACACAGAAACAATTCACACCAACATCTGTGGAAACTGGATCTCACAAGCCTTGCTGCCATTTGTATTTCAGTCTTTGCTTAAAGGAGAGAGAAGCAGAAGTTTGGAGACTTCTGTCTCTAGAGACAGAAAAGATCCTGCCTTTGACGCACGGTTGCCATAGTAAAACCAAACTTGTTTTGTGCAAAGGGTGTGAAAAGGTAAAAGTCTGAACTTGGACCAAGTGGGTTCATTATAGGAAAGAAAATAATAGAGGTAAGAGCTGCAGGGAAGGAAAATAATCCTTCAGATAGTCTCACTTGATCCGTGATGAAATAAGGAGCCATTGAAAAAGGTTTTAATGCGTTTCAATTATCTTTCAACAGAACTTGCCAAAGTCTGAAACTACAAGGTTTCAGTAGGAATGTGATAATGATGGAGATGGGACTCAAAAGCATAAACAAGGGAAACTGAATCTAATATGGGCAGTTTGCTTGAGGTTGTTTTTTAGAAGCAGAGTTTCTTTCCAAATCCTGCCTGTCTTA
The DNA here is from genome assembly GCA_013400575.1 of Peucedramus taeniatus. Classification (NCBI taxonomy): domain Eukaryota; kingdom Metazoa; phylum Chordata; class Aves; order Passeriformes; family Fringillidae; genus Peucedramus; species Peucedramus taeniatus. The sequence continues at coordinate 1,174,206 of WBNO01002138.1, read as the reverse complement.
TTCTGTCAAGAAGATATATATGTGTGTACAGGATGTGCTCAACAGCAGCATGATATATCACTGATGAATAAAGGACTGTAGATGGATACCTGCAGATTTAACACATAAACAAACCCTCTTTCCATAGTCCCCTGCTACCTGTTGCAACCTAATGAGCAGAAACATGTCAGGGAATGCCAACAGCTTTTTTTCCAGGGGTTTGTCTTCAAATGCATAATTGGTACCAAGTTGTGACAATACAGAAGCTTGCAAAAATTGTAACTGGTGATCAGAAAGCAGTTGTAGCTGGTCACCAGTTGTAACTGGTGATCAGAAGCAGGGGCTACAAACCCCTGTTGAGTTAATTTAACTGACCATGTAGGGTGGGTGAGTGCTGCAGCACCTTATGGCTCCTCAGGTGCATACAGAAGCTCTCCATGTTACTCTCTTGACCATTTCTCGTGGCTAGTTCGGTCCCAGCAATATTTTGCAAGCCCTTGAGGAAGTTTGCAAAGTGACATTGCCCCATACTCAGGAGAGATGCTTGCTTCCCCTGCTTGCCATGGGAGCACAGGGATGCAGGAATGGAGTTGCGAGGACAGTCATGGAGGTGTCTGGGGAACTTTCCATTAAAAAAGCAAAATAGCACCCATCCTCAGGTCTTTTTTCTTTATGAAGGCAATTTTTATCCAGTTTTTATGTCACAACACATCAATGAACCCATCCTCCCTTGGCACCTCCTGTACTCTGAAAGCCATGTGCCACTCACAGTGATAATAAGGCCACTGAGATTTTTCTCTTTTTCTTATTTCATGGCAAATGTTTCCTTGAGACAAGCCATGTGTACTTACAGCTGAGCTAATGTTTCCACCATTCCTCCAGAAGCTCTCTTGTTTCCAAGCCCCTGGTTCTGCCTTGCAGAGTGTGCCTGGCTCAAAACCTCATTTTGCCTTGGAGGAGCTCGAAGGAGGCCAAGGGGAGATGCTGTGATTTGACCTGACTCTAGCTGAAGCCAATGCAACTTTTCTTCCTATCACCCTATTCATTTAACATGCATCAGGGTAGGGTTTTCCATGTGGGGATGATGTTTGCAACAGTGCTGTGGTGTGGTCAATAAACCTAAGCCCACTATGACTATGGAAAATTAAATTTATCACACTGAACTCGCTGTGCAGGGCTGAGGTAGCTGTGGTGTGCTGTAAAAAGGTACCAAGTACAAGGACCTGGAGGTAAGAATAATAACCAAGAAACTGCTCTGCATGTATATTGGAGATTTCTGATCAAAAGCAACACATATTTGAGATATGGAAATTATTTATGAACAGTATCTGGGGAATTCTAACTGGTACAAATGAAAGGAACTTGTCCTCCCCTCCCTGCAATTTGTCAGTCTCTAACTTCTCACCTACTGGCTTCACAGCTGAAAACTAGGCTTTTATCTGAGGAAATGAATTTAGTAAAAAATATTTTTTAAGAAGTGATCTGATCCTTGAGATAGGGGAAAAAACATTACAGCTGCAGTATTTAATATAATTTAAAAGCTGGTTATTCTGCATGTGGAATCAGTACTTTTCATAAGGCCTTCTACTACATCTGGTATGCACTCTAATTTGTATTAATGGCTCCTAAGGAGCTATCATAGTTTATCAAGAAAGTAATATGCATTTTAAAAGCATTCAAATAAAGATTTACATGATAAACCTTAATAACTCTGGAATGCGTTATTAGCTAACATATACTCCCAGAAGCAGTCACTCACTTCAGGCAAATTAGATAATTCAAGAAGCCATGAAAAACTTCAGGTCAGAGCTAAGCTGTTGCTTGGTCACCCTCTAAGATTTATTCCATGCATTAAGGGGCACTTTCCATCTCAGCCTTTGTATGGTAAGTGGCTATTTTGTGCATAGGAGAACTGCTATGATTTCTTCTGAAGAAAACAACCTGTTAAGCTTTAAAGCTCATTATTTATCACAAAATGGCCTTATATCTCTGGCAATATTTCCCTGCAATTGTCCTGTCAGCCAGATGCTAAGTAAGATATCAGTATAAACCACTTTCCCAATATCTGTGAAATATGGCTGGTAGATAACAATGTTACTGTGATGATGCTTTTAAATCATGAGAAAAGCTAGGCAATAAATTGATGGCTTCCATAAAGCCAATGGAAAAATTAATGCTGTGGGGGAGAGGGGCTGAAAACTGCATTTATTCCAGCAAGATGAGAATAAAGCAGCAGTGCAAATGAAAATTCAATAACTTTTAATTGTGTTGAAGACTGGGACCTCTCTGATACAAAAACTTGCAGGGAACAAGAAAAAAAATACATCCTAGGGAATAGCTATGTGCTCCAAGTAAAAGGATTAACTGACCTTTCCCTGCTGTAGTTGAGATAATTTAACTTTAAATGTACTTCTTAGTGAGACTAGTCATGTCCTTAAAAATGAGCGATTTACACTTTTTTTTTCCCCACTGAGTTCTGAACTGACATTTTCATGCCATCAACTCCATTTTCTGCCCGTTCTGTGTTTGCAATTATTCTTGTATGGACAGCCTCAGCACTAGGGACTCGTTTCGTGCTCCTTGCTGGTCAGCTTCATGGTGCTGGCTGGGCAGAAAAGGCTGCTGCCCAAAAAAGAGGAAATATTTAACTCCCCAGACCCATCTGTGTTCTCTGTATTGACATGGTAGTGCCTGAAAGTGGGGTTTGGCTTTTCTTGGTCTTTAGACTTTGCTTGCCCTGTGGGCTTGTGCTCTGTGCTTTATCATCTTTGAAACTTTGGAGGGACTGCAAATGTTTGTATATTCCACTGCTAGTTGGGATTAATGAGAGCAAAAGCACAGGTCTGAAGTGCACTGCATTTTTTAGACATTTAGATGCCAGAGAATCTTAGCTGGAGCAAACTCTGATAGTGAACAGCTGGTGAGGCAAATTGTTCTGAAAGATTAAAGGCCTCAACTTATCTTGAGTGGTGCTGTAAATGTCCACCCACCTTCGTGGGGCACGTGCTGCTAAAGATCACTCACTGTGGTCAGGGGAAGGACACAACAAGGGAAAAAGGGATGGAAGGAGAGAGGGGTAATTCTACCCAAGTGATCTGCTTTTTACCCATTGTCTCTGAAAGTGTGTGCCAGGGTGAGTCACAGCTGAGCAGGGGCTGGCACAGTGCTGGCCTGGCAGGAGGGGCATGGATTGCACTACCAAAGGCATTATCTGCTGCAGTGCAGAGCAATTGCTGTGGCAAAGCCACATGGAGCTGGGCTGTGCCAAGTGGCCCAGGGCAGGGCACCACTGGCTCCTCACTGGGCTCCATCCCAGGCAGAGTGAGAGCAGTGCTGGGTGGCAGGGCAGAGCTCAGCCAGCCCTTGCTGGCAGCAGAGTCCTGCTGCTCACACGTCTAACAGTGAAGGAGAAGCTGGAAAAGGCTTTTCTGGGGATTTTCTTGGATGGTTGGTTGTTTTTAAAAGGCTGTACAGCAGGGTCAAATTGCTGCCTGTGAGGAAGGGAATTGTGCCATCTTTGTTCTCTTGAACAAAAAAGCACAACTTTTGGGGAGTCCTGTGTATCTTGTAGGGCAGAAATAACTTGAGTTATCTGGAGCCCCTCTGACAAGATTGCTTTCAGGCCAAGAGTGAGTTCACTGCAAGGAGAGTTTTACTGAGGGAAGGAAGCTGCCCTGGCCTGACCTGAACTTGTTACTTTTTTACAAAACTGTTAAATGTCCATGGGTGAGACTGCAAATCTGAAAAACTGGGCTGTCCCCAATTAAGCCGCAGCTGCCACTGGGGAATATGACACACAACTTTGTTTCATGCTGGGGAGTGGAAGGGAAAAGGTTTGGGAAGTGCTGCACTCTCTGAGATCTGTGGAACGTGGCTGGGAGCTGTCCCTGCCTCCCTTTGGACAGGTTGTCCCTGATCCACTACAGTTCTGCCTCAGTCCTTGCCTCATTTTTACTTTTATTTTACATCTGTATGTCTCTAATGAGGCACCTAAGAGATGTCTTCTTCATGGTCTTGGCCATGTCCTTCTTCTTCTTCTTGTCCAGTGAATGCCCCTTACAGCCCAGGCTTGGGGTGGAGAAAACCTCCTGGTGAGACCATGGAAACAGCAGAGGGGGGAAAAGATCACCTGGGATATTTGGAGGTAGCTGGGGAGGGAGTGGTGAGGACAAGTGAGGGCAACAGGGTGGGTGACTCCCACCCTGGGCTGTTTTTCCTTAGCACAGGAAGGGGAAATGATCCTCCCACTGATATTTCTGTCAAATAAGTCACTCAAGACAGGGAAACACAGAGTCTGGACTCATGGTCCCCTTCTTTCCCCTTCCTGTCTCACTAACAGCAGCCTGGGGTGGATTCCCAGCTGGTTAATTACCTCTAATTGCCTGCAGCTTTCTGGCCAGCCTCACCTCTCCCCAGGAGGTGGTGGCCCCGGTGGGAGCAGCTGTGGTGTGATGCCCCAGGAACTGCTCCTGCTGCCTGTGGCCACCTGCACACCTCTTCTCCCCTGCTCAGCACAGAACTGTTTTGGGCATCCATGTAAATTCAGTTACCTGGGGGAAAACAAATGTTTTGGTTCCCACTAGTTTGATAAAAACTTTAGAAATGTGCCTGTAAAAATAGTGGGTTTTCCACATGGGTTTGTTGTCACAGATTTCCTTAAGCTGCCTGATACAGTTCATCTCCACTGCAGCATTGTGTAGTTTCTGGGAGTTGTTATGGGAAAAAAATGACCCTTGAAAGAGAGTTCAAATATTCCTATAAGGACACAACAAAGTTCTCCTTTTCTTCCTACCCCAAAGCTAGGCTTTGTTTTGTGTGCTTGGGGAAAAAAAAAAAAAAAAAGGCTGATTAAGAGGTTTAGGTGCATTTGGTATCTGTTTACGCAAAATCCAGGGCTTAGTTGTGATGAGATAAAAGCAAATCTGGCTTTATTGTTTCTCTTCCACGTTTAAGTGATCACAGAAAGAGCAGCCATAGCCCAACTGCTCAAATACACTATTTTCACGTTCGGTTGTTGCTTGTATTAGTGTTAAGTCTGACTTTGAAAGGAATTTTCTGCAAATTTGTTTGTATGAAGTTGGGCACAAAGCAATTCAAAGCTTGGCATGGCAACAGCAAAGGGGAAGCAATTCAGAAATCCAGGGAAATGAGGCTGGCAGCATTTCAGTGTTATTTACCTTCCTCTGTAATCTCACTTGTGAATACTGGGACCAGTCAAAAATCTGTGTGCTCCTCTCCGTTCTCCTTCTTCGTTAACCTGTGGTACTAATTAACCAACAAACCTCTGGGTTTCACATGCTCCTCTAATGTCCATCACAACTAATTGTGCTAATTAAATAGGTGACAGAATGGTTCAGATGGGAGTGCAGTTGCTGAGATGGAATGGACACGGCTGCGAGCTGTGAGAGCCCTTTGAGTAATAATATTTAGCACTAACAAATTAAATTTTGGAACTCCATAGAAATTCATGCTTCAAGGCTTAAAGTTAATCTCTGTCGGGGTAAGACCACTGTTGGCATAGATTATCCTGTGTTTACCAATTAAGGAATTTCTTGTAGCTTCCTCAGAGGGCTGTTGCTGGCTGGCTTTGAAGGCAGGATTGCATTTAGGCAGAGCATTTGTCCTACTTGGGTGGCAGCTCTTATTCCAGGTGCACTGACCTGGGAGAAAAAAGCAAAAATGGGCACGATTCCATGAATATAGGAGACATCAGCTGGGGTTTAGTCATTGTGCTGGGGTTTGGGAGACTGACTGCTAACTTGGTTTTAGGCTTCCTATGTGTTTGGGTACAATACAGGCAATTTTTCTGTGCCTTTGTTCATCTGCTTTCAAATAAGAAAATACTTCACTGAGGAGGGGTCAGTTCTTCCTGTGGCCTGGCACAGCCAGTACCTGGCTCGTGGAACATTGAATTTGAGGATTTTCATTTTTAGCTCTGATGCTGCTGCCATTCTTGATGATAAGGATGACAGCTGTAGCTTTGCTTTTTCTGAAGTTTATTGGTTTCAGCATTTATTTTTATGCTTCATTTTCTTACAGTAAAAACTACTTTTCACATATAACAGCCTGTTCGTTTGAGTTTTCAGTTGTGAGGATAGATAGTAAAGACAACCAGGAGTTAGCAGAAGGTGAAGTAATTTGACAATATCTCTAGAATCTGAATGAAGAAATGAGGGTTAATTTATGATAAAATGCTTCTTTTACAACACTTATTCTGTCTTATTCACACAGATTTAGTGAAAGAGCACAAGACACATCTGAAATCTCAGGAGCTAGGGAGATGCTGTCATATAACTTGTAGCTGTTTTTTCATGTCTGGCAATAAAATAAGTTATAGATGAAAAAGATGAGTTAGGAAAAGGAACTCCATTTGGATAAGCAACATTTCCTCATCATGTGCACATGAAAGCCAGAAATATAACATATGAAAAAACACATAAGAATAAGGAAAAAGTGCTACCCTGGGAAATGAGAGCTTTAGTGTCTGAAAGGCAGTCACTGCTTCAGAGAGGGAATGTTTGTTTCTGCAGTTACTATGAAATCTCATGAATGAAAATGTCATTCTGCTGTATTTGTGCTATTATACAGTGCAATTTACTGGCAGGTAACCAGCTCTTTGAAAGAAGAGCTGATGGTCCTGTTACTGTGATGCTGTAAACACACAACCCAAAAAAAAATTGCCAGAGAGAAGGAGCTAGAAAATGGTATAGTCCCTAATTAATTATCCCCCTGCCTTTCACTTTCCTGGCCTGACTTTGCTCTCCCTCTTTCTACCCCAGGGCATTACTTATCACCCATCCAGCCTCTGAGAGCAACAAAATCATCATTCAGTACCTGTGATACTGCAATTCATTTGCAGCTGCTACTGTCCCAATCTTTCATTCCTCTCTGCTGCTCCCACCAAGGAGCTCAGAAATCTTCCTCCAGGAGACTGAGGCAGGCAGAGAGGATGTGTGTGTGTGTGATGTTGAGGTGCTGGGGTCTGTGCAGCCCCCCTTTTCACCCTGTTCTTGGGCTGCATGTTGCTCTCATGTGCAACCTCCTAAATGCATTTAATTGATCTTTATGGCTCCATCTTTGTCTTCCACCTGGCTCAACACAGGGCTTTAATTGGCTTCCATGTCACAGGCATTAATAATGAATATGGCAATTAGCTAAACTTGTACTTGTTATTTGGGTAACTCCTCTGTGCTGTGTGTCATGCATGAAGGCATGCCAGGGCTGCTGCACAGCCTCAGAGCTGAGCACATTCAGTGCTGGGGATGGGCTCCTGTGCCTGCAGCAGTTCATGATGCCAGTGCTTCATCCCAAAAAATAGAGACTTTGGATATCAGGTGACACCTACAGAACAGGTTTGTGTGAGACCGTTTGCAACTGTGAAATCCCTTAGCATAAAATCACTTGCCCACATCTCCTGTTTTCTACCCTGCAGGGAAGGTGTGAAGGCTGTTTGTGGATTTGTAGGCTGGGAATGAAAGAGCAGTGCCCCTGTTCTCAGCTGTTTCCCAGGGAGGTCTGAAGGCACTCTTGATGATGAGCTGCTTTGAAAAATGTAGCTCTTAATTTTGGCAACTCTTTGAAGATAAAATGTTTTTATTGTTGGTGTTTCCAGCTTCCAAGAGAACCCAAATTTGTGATACTGTATTTCTGTCTCCCACCAGTCAGAATAAGGCAGGCCCGCAACCATCTTGTAATAAATAGAAGAAAGGCAAGTGGCTTTGTCAGGCCTCTGCTGAAATACTTGTGTTGGATTTTGTATCAACTTTGAGATGGGAATTGGGCTGGTTTTTGTTCATCTTTAGCTGACAAACAAGATTAAAATCCTATTTGTGCTCAGTATCTGGCTATTGTTGACACTGTCCTGTATAATCCCTTCTGTTGGGTTATCAGACTCCATCAGAAAAATAGTCAGGGTTTATTCCCCTGTCACTGAGAGGTGCTTTTCATATTCTAATCCTTTTAGGGTAAGGTGATTTGACACCTAATGTTTCAAGACAGAATCTATTATGAAAGCAAAATTAAGCAGCAACATTTATTCTCTGATTTCCTTTATAAACTCCAACATATCTTGGCACACTTCACTTTTGTATCTCTGACTTATGCATAAGAGATGAAAGTTATCACTGTAAAAAATGTTAAAATCATTAAAGATGCTGTCACAGGTGACTGTGATATTTATTCATGCTCATCTGGGGGACTTCTAAGGCTGATGATGTGGTTCAATAGAAATTACAGAGTGGGAGTTTTTTTTAGCATTAACAGTTGTTAAGTGTGTCAAAGCTGGTGAAGTCAGAGGAGCTTTACAAAGACAAATGCACAAGAAGCATGACAGCTGGTGAAGTTCATTGATGAATTCTAGTAAGATTGATTGGAGAGAATCACCTCAACTTCTTATGTGTTGGCAGATTTTAAATTAATTATATTTTAACTGCTTTGGAAACAGACCTGAGAACAAATTTGTGGAGCCCAGCATAAGTGGTGGTTCAATAAATGAAAGATGTATAGAAAAGTAATCATCATTTTAGCTGTGTACAGAATGAAAAAGAAATCAAACACTGAAAATATTATTACAGTGCCATTAACATAAATCAATTGCATGCTCTATCCCCAGAATCTTTTTTCATTTCTGGTCATCCTATCTCATAAAGTCTTAAATGGTTATAAAAAGAGTGCAGAGATTGACAGTAAAAATGATTAGAGACGTGTAAAGATTTTTGTAAGAGGGGAGGCAGCGGCCTGGAACTGCTTAGAAAAAAAGCTTTAGCTGCACTAGGAGATTTGAGCAGCTCAACAGGACCAAGGCAGGTTGTAGGTGCTGAACATGGTCCCCTCTATCCCCTTGTCCACCTCCACCCTAACCCTCAGGGCCCTTGAACTCTATAAACCATGGGGATTTTAATTCAGGGTTGTGGAGCTGAGTGGCAGTTCCTGCTCCAGCTGTGGCTCACACTCTACACTGGGGACAGGCCAAAAACTACAGCCCAGCCTGGGCTCTTCCTGAGACTGGGGGTGTGGAGACAGCCAAAAAAGGACCCAAATGCTATTTTAAAATGCACAGTTCTCTAAAACACAGACTTAAGATTTCTGAGAACTGGTTCTATGCCACATACCCCTTGGTGGAAATGGGATTTTAAGCCTTTCCTGTCAGGTCCTCGCCCAGGTCCCTTGGTTTGGGAATGTCCAGCACAGTGTGCCAGTTGGCTCTGGGGATTTTCACTCCCTGTCCCCTCCAGCACAGACTGCTAAAATGAACCTGCTGGAACCTCTGTATTATGCTAAAATATTTGCCACAGGATGCACACTAATTGCTTAATAGGATTTTAGAAAACCCCTGGAAATTTCTGCAGGTAAAGAGAGCATCTATCCATTTTATTGGGCAAGCTAAATATTTTCAAGGATATGCTACCTCATGCTTTAAGGTATAAGTCAAACCTGCAGCTACAGCAGATTCAGGCAATGCTTCCCTTCTTGGCAGGTTGCTCTGCAGTTTTGTGCCATTCCTGGAGGAATGTTGGGACTCCCAGACATGATGCAACTGGGAGCTCCCCAGGGCACACTTCTCATGGCATTTCAGCCAAGGAGAAGGAGACCTGTCTCCCCTGTCATTGCATTTGGGGTGGGCTCAGCCCCCCACTCCTACATGTGCTTCTGGCACCTTTCTACCTTTCTCCTGACAAAATGGAAGAGAGAAACAACATTTCTGAGGTGTAAATAATGTTTAACAAGTGGGCCTTGGAGTTGTAAAGGAACTCCTGCACTTATGCTATAATCATTTTGGTGGTTGATTTAGAGCCAAGTCCTGCTGGCCTGACTGAAGCAATTAGCCTGATTACTGCCAGAGGGATGCTCATGCAATTAAGGTGAGCAGTGTTTGCTCTTTATTCTGCAAACCAGTTGTCTGTATAAAAGTAGTTGACACAGTGCAGCGGTGCTGAGGCAGGAGGGTGATGGGCTCTGAGACAAACCTTCGAGCCCTGACAGAACCTGGTGTCTCTCACAGGAGAAGGACGGACAGATGGACATTGTCTGACACTGCTCTGAGGGGAGAGCTAAAACCTGACAGTGAGAGACGTGTCCTGGTGTGTTTGCTCTGTGGGATTGCACCTGTTGTTGTTTCCCCAGCTTCTCAAAAGGATGGAACTGGCTAATTAGATCTACAGTTGCCATTTATCAAAAAGCATCTGAAGTCTTCAGTGATATTTTTCCCCCCCTCTCTCCCTGCTCTTTCTAAGGCACCTATCAATGTGGTGCAGAAATACCATCTGGATACCTGGCTAGTGACCAGCAGGCAGTATTTGAGGGTTTTAAATAGAGACAAGAGAATGGAGAGTGGAAAGGGTAGACAAACAGCATGCTTTCATGGATGCTGAAGAGGGTATAAATGAACTGAAAAGGAAAGAAAGGGAGAAAAATACCTTTCCTTCACATTTTCACGATGAAAGAAGCAGGGTATGTTAAATATTTTAGGAACCTCCCAAGGAATATTTAAACTGCTTGGGTAGTGTTTCTGCAGATGAGCAGGGCTGCTGCATTGACTCTGTGGATGAACACTCACCAGAGAGCAGGAGCACCTCTGCAGATGAAACTTCTTCCTGCCCTGCCAGGAGAACCTCTGCACCTGGCTCTGGATGCCAGCACTTATCTGCATTCAAGCTCAGATGTTCTACTAAGGCCAGGCACAGCTTTGGGGTCAAGAGCCCTGACTTATCCCTCCCCCTGAATACAAGGAAATTTAGAGGTTTTATTTGATTTCTTAGAAATCAAATACACTTTGCAACGTGGGAATTTGCTTTTTTGATGGATCTGAAGGGTCTGTGAATAGCCTAGTCCAAGGTTTTGTGTAGTCTTAGTGCTGATGAATTCCACTCATATCAATGGAGTTTACTCTTTGTGTTAGTACTGTCCCCCAGGTGGGTGCCTGTGTGTCCACAAAATAATGGCTCAGTCTGGCAGAACATCTTTGCTAAGAAAACCTCACTTGTCAATTACTGGGGATTTTCCCTGAACTCTGATGGTTCTGGAGCAGAGTTTGGGCTTCTGGTGTTATGACAGAATTTTGCAGGTTCAGTGATGGCTTTTGACAGCTCAGGTCCCAGCAGGGTAAGACTCCTCACTTGAAATCAATCAACTTTATCACACAGGAAAAAAGAAAATTAAAACCCCCTTGAAACTCAAACCTGCTTTAACAGGGGCTCTTCTCTGACTGAGCTGTTACTGCACATCTCTCTACACAATGAGTATGTTTATGTGGGGAAATATCAAAAGGTAGGTGCACCTAACAAAGACATCCTGATCATGCTTAATGCACTAGATAAATTGTTTTAAAATGCAGAGGGTTTTTTTTAGTTTTTAGTGAAAAAGCACATCCACATATGTATCTCTGAAGAGTTTTTTAATTAATTGCTTTCAGTCATTTCCTTTCATAAAATTAGAACAAAGATGGAATAGACTGGCTGTGGAGTTTGGCCGAGGAAAGATTATACTAATCCACTTGAAATATGACTAAAACAGAAAGCAAGGAGAGATAAAAGCAATTTTTTTTCCCAAAGCTTGTTTACCTGTGACAAAATCCTTCCAAATCAGCTGCACACAAAATACTGGATCATCTTAATTAAACTCGACCAAAGGAAATCTTGCTTTGGACTTTTTGGGATATTTCATATCCAAAGTTTGTCCCATGATGCTTTTAGCAAGATGGAGGAATATGTGCTTCATGCAATTAATAATTAGGAGAGCAGCAAAGCTTTTAAAGAGCAGAGTGACACCCAGATCAACTTGCTATATGGAAGCAAACAAAAAGGGGGAATTTGTCAGAAATTTTTTATATACCCTGAGGCATCTCTGAAAGTGGTTTTCAAGAGTCAGGGGACCTTTCATTTGCATATTCTCCAGTTAATAAAAGGCTATGGTTACAAATGAACTTCCTTTGTTCCCTCCATGGGTTATTGCTCCCTAAGCCTTGAACTATATATTCTTTGTTGAAGGAATAAAAAGATGTCCTAGTTAATGTGATGCTTTCCACTCAGACTTTCTTTCCAAAACTCTTATTTTCCAGAGCAGCAAACTTTGCCAAACCACAGCAGCCCTCCATACTCCATCTCCACAAAGACTGGTTTTCACAGCTGAATCAATTCTTTCCCTATCACCACAACAGCAGCTCTGGAATTCCACATATAAGCTTAAAAATGGCTCATTGATGACCAGATGGGCCCTGAGGATCAAAGAGCAGTGAGTGCAGACACACTGCTGTCCTTCTTTGCCCTTCAGCCAGCCAGTCCTGGGCTGTGTAACACACTGCTGTGGTCAGCCTGTGCCTGTCTGAAGCCTGTTTCTGCAGGTCATTAAGGCAGAGCAGCTCAGGGCTGTTCAGCTGTGCCAGGACTGTGGCTGCTCCTTGCTCCCTGTGCCTGCACCTGACTCTGCTCCTCTCCTGCTTCTCCTGCACCAGCTCTGGGGCTCACTCACTCCCAGGGGAACTCCCTCACAAGTCAAGAAAAAAGCACAATTTTCAGGAGGTTCCATGAGCTTGGAGGGCCAGGAGAGCCTGGAAGGTGCAGGAGTGGGTGGCCAGATGGGAATGGGAAGGCTACAAGAGAACAAGGGGCAATGCCAGGGGCTGATGGGTTCCCTGAGCTGTCCCCCCAAAAAGGCTCATAGACTCCTGGCTGAGGTCAGGGAGTCAGTTTATTTGGCAGCTGCACTGAGGAGCACCTGGACACAGGTCTCCAGGAGGATTTAATATTCCTTTGTTCCCTCTGACTTTGATTTAACCATGGGCTGTGATGCTTTAAGTACCAGATATTAATTATAAGTGGTAGTAGGTCCCAAAGGGACCATACTCCAGATCTTCTCACCATTCCTAGTTTGACTTATTTCAGGTTACTACTCTGAAATATTATTTATGCACCCAGGAGCCTGACATTTATAATGCCTAACTAAATTTGCAAATAACTAAAGGCTGTCAGTGAGGAGTACCACTCTGCTGAGGTGGAAAATAGCTTGCCCACGAGTAAAACATAGCCAAGCATATTGGATGTTTTCTGCAGCACTTCTTTAAGGCAGGCAAGTATCTTGTCCCCTCTTAGGTATCACACCTAAACAGGCACAAAGGGACAGTGCTACATGGAGGGTCCCACCAGGATGGCAGCCTTGGAGAGATGAATCACTTTGGGCTGAAGCAGAAACTTCACTCTGAGCTCTGACCTTTGGAAGGGAAATGGGGAAGTGGGACAAATGCTCTTTTGGCTCCTCTGGTCTTCAAAATCCTTCTGGCAGTGGTTGATTCAGGACAGTGCAGTGGCACAGAGTGGGAGGAACACTGAATTCAGGCAAAATTGCTGGGTACCTGTGAATGACTGGGGCACCCCATTTGGCACAAGCAGAGGTGAAAGTTATTTGTGAGTAGCAGGACAGCTTTGTATTAAGAAAGAAAAAACATCTGAAGACATAATAGGAGTTTTAACAGTATCTAGGGGGAATTTCAAGTTGGGATTTCATTCCAGACTACATTGAGTCAATTTTTGTCCTAGCAAAGATTCTCTGTATTTGCTCAGATTTTAGTTCCTCTAATTCTTCTCATTCTCTGACTCCCCCCAGGCAGTATCAGTCTGGTGTTACGTGTGCCCTGACAGAATATGAATACACGTGTGTTGCCTGTAGTGACTCTGCTGTGTGACTCACAGCACTTGCGATTTACGCCCACTTCTATTTTTAGAATAAAAAAAGGATATCTAGGATCATTGGACTTTAAAATCATTGAAAAGGTAAAAAGGGGCCATCTGATGGGGGTGTAACTGCTGGTTGCCTCTGTGAAGTCTTAGCAACCCTGTTGATTTAGCTCACACCAGACTTTCTATATAAAGTACGTGGACAATAGAGCTCGCTCAGTGGGAGACATGAGGTTTCCTCCTATATGACACAACTACAGTGCAAAAATATCTCAAAAGGCAAATATATTCATGTTTTATAACCTTCTCCCCTTGATTTGTTTCTGAGTAAAAGAACTTGGTGTTTTGACAGCTGAATTTTTTTTGTGTCTGTGAGGAAATATGTTTGGCAGAAATTCTTCACCCAACTGGTTCTGACTGCTTTTAAACCATATATCAGGTGTTAGTTTTCTTCTCATCTGCCATTTTCACAACTCTTCCATATCTCCATGGCATGTTTACAGTGCCCTGCATGACAAAAAGTAAACTCTGTCACCCCCTTGCTTGGTAGCAATTTTGGTGAGCACAGGGAGGGACTGAGAGCAACATCTCCAGGGCTTGCCATGGGCTGAGTCTGGTAAGACCATAGACCTTGATGTTAATGACCCAAATTCACTAGATTCACTGTTAAAAATTGTACTTGTATATTAGGTGCTCCTGCTATTCCCATCCCTACCTGCTCTAAGTGCCACTGATCCCTCCTTCTGCCAGTCACCCTTATTTTTCCCCTCTTTCAGTTTTCTCCAGCACTCACTGCATCACTGTTGATGCTGTCTTGCTGTCCTCCCTGTTGGCTGTCTGAGTGTCACAGAATGTGCAAGACAGGCACAACAGGAGAGGTTATAATGTGGAAAATTTAGAAATTTCCATTATGGTGTTTTTTCCTTCTAAATTGGCTGCACAAACAGTTTCCACTGGCACTGTGGACTTTCTCTGGAGAGTTGGGGAGACCATGGGGACGTGGCAAGTGCTGTGAGAGAATGGCCCATGCAGTGTAGGATGGATGATGCCGACTGTTCATTTGAACAGAGCTGCAGGAATCCAAACACTTTTCATGAATATTCATATGAAATTGAAAGCTGTTTAACCTGGCTCTCACATCTGTCTGGTGGGAGCATTTCAGTGCTTATGTGTTGCTGGTATGACTACTTGCAAGATGTGAATTTTAAACCTGACTGTGATGGAAATCCAGTATGAACCAGAACGCTTGGTTGTGAAATTTGCTATTCGTTTTCTGCCAGTTAGCTGCACAAATCAGCTAATCAAGGAACACCACAGGATTGAACCAAGCAACACAGTATGAATTTGCAAACATTTGCCATTCCCAAAAGATCTGTAAGCCAAGAGTTGTTTGCTGAAGAAAGCCCTAAATAATGTCAAATAAATAAATTAGAAAATTGCATGATCTCCACAATCAATTCATAACAGAAAGGGCAAGTGAGATTCATGGCAAAAAGTACTCATTGAGCTTCTGAAGAGAGCAGGGAAATCGTTGCTCAGCACGGTGAATCAATCTGATGTAGTTTGCTTCACTATCTGCTGCCCATTGATGGAATGATGGGAGATTTGGAGTCACTTCTGACAGGCTCTCATACGAATGAGTATTTGGTCCTGGCAGAAGTTTTTCTTAGTGGCCAATTTGTCTGGGATAGTTTTGAGAGCAGATTTAGTTTTAAGATCATGGGATTTGTGTTGTGTCATATTTTACAGCTGAAAATTCCTGAAACATTGACGTCCTTCTGCTGCACAGTTTGGCTTTGCATTTTGCCCTATCTGGAGCCCTGTGTTCAGCCTCATTCCCTGAGCACCACTGTCTGTATTTCCATTGCATCATGACCACATTAGCCTCGTTGCACTGCCCATTTCCCAGAGATGCTGAGGGATTTGCCCAAGTCTCCCAAAGAAGTCTGGGTACAGGTTGAACACAGTCTCCCACCTCCTCATGGTTCTACCCCTTCAGACCCTTCTCTCAGAGAGGCACTGCAGTAAAAAAAAAAAAAAAAAAAAGTAAAATTGTCTAAGCTTCTGGACAAAAGTGAGATGGAGAAGAAAAACCATATACTTGATTTCCGCATGC
The DNA here is from genome assembly GCA_013400575.1 of Peucedramus taeniatus. NCBI lineage: Eukaryota > Metazoa > Chordata > Aves > Passeriformes > Fringillidae > Peucedramus > Peucedramus taeniatus. Next base: position 1,158,444 of record WBNO01002138.1, on the reverse strand, counting down.
ATTGCTCATTTCTGGCACAGATTTCATATCTCTGTGTAATAACTCTTTGATCCATATTGCAAACTGCTACAACAATTTCTTTGGAAGAAAGTTTCCACTGTTATCTTTATGTACTCAGTAGAGTACATAACACGGGTTGAAATGATTTCCCCCCAAATTTGCAATGCAAAGTAATGCAGTTAACTGAAAAGTTCTTGCTTGGATCAAATGGGGAATATTTATGTTTCTTAAAAGGAATTCTTACCATTTCTGATCCAATATTACTTCTTTTTGGCACAACCAGTATTCACTTAGACTGAAAGCACTTTTGTTGTTAAATTGTCATTGGTGTTTTGCTTTTAAATGAATTATATCACAACCTATTTACAATGCAATATAACACACTGAAGTTCTCCTTAAAGAGAACATTAGTTAGGACGAGTAAATTCAAATTACTTGATAGCCCCTGCTATATAGGAATTCTTTTTCTGATGAAAATTTAATGAAAACAATCAGTCTAACAGAATTCTTGAAGCTGTGAGTTTTTAGCAACAGTATTGTAAAGCATCCTTAGTGACATCCACATTAAAGTAGATTTAAAATGGTATCATAACCTTAATTTTAAAATTTAGCACAGCAAGTGACTCCATACCTCTTGCTGCAAGATATGACTCTCAGCTTCTTTACGTGCATTTTAATGGGTCCTGTGAGAAGCATTTCCACAAGAAGAACATTTTATTGTTACTAAATACCACTCACTGAAGTCCCTCTGTTGTTTGGAAATGAAACTTTAATGAACAAGTCAAAACAATTCATCAACCCAGGGAACATCACGCTCAGATCAAACACACCAAATGATAAGGGCTCTGCATATGCATGGAAATATGATTTTCATTCATTATGTTCCTGCTGCTCATCCTGGTGAGGGTCATACACACAAAAAACCACAAACTCACAGCCAGCCCTGCCCAGGACCCCGTGCAGACCCCACTGTCCTGTCTGGCCACGCAGACCTGACTCTGATGTTTGAACATTTTCTTGTCTAGTGATGCTAAACAGGCACATCATAAAAAAGTACATGAGGCTTCTAACTTTGCCTATCACCTCTTGGACTTCTGGCTAGGAAGAAACAAGCTTTTTCAAGGGGAAGTCTTCCTGTTATCCTAATGAGTGTTCATTCTCCCCCTCAGCCCTTGCTCACAGCCCTTTCAGCATCCAACTAAACGCTCTGTATATCCTTCCCCACACTGGCTTCTCAGGGGGAGGAGGGTGTCAGGGGGCTGGCAGTGACACGGGAGGAAATCGTGCCTTTTTCTGCCTGAAACTACATTTCTCATCCAGCAAAACAATGCCAACAGTGCAGAGAAAGCTTTGATTATGCAAAATGGATGGACACATCACGCCTTCTTTTGCAATAGGTTATAACCTAAGGAGTCCCTCACCAGGAAAATTCCTCCCACCACCACCATCCCCCGCGAATGTTTTCCCCCTTTCAAATGACATCGGTGGCACTCCAGACACATTTTACACATTAATAGCATGTCTCCCTCGTCTTACAGGCTCCATAGCTTTCCTCTTCCCCTATTATTTTTGGGCAGCTTCCCCCTCTCCCTTCTCCCATCTCAGAAACAGTCGGGCTGGCTGGGTAGAAAAGGAGTAAAGTGTTTTCTTGCATGACCTCTATGCGTTTTACTCCGCGGGAAGAACAACGTGGAATACACACTCAGCAGGCAGCGAGGTTTGAACCACTTCGTCCTCGAGGCATTTCTGCCATCAAACACAGGGCTATCCACAGTAATTCCACCCCCGGCGCTCCCCCCATCGCAGCGACCCCTCCCCAGCGCTGCCGCCGCACCTGGCCGCGCTCGGGAATCCGGGCAGCCAGGCACCAACAGCGGGCACCGAGCAGCAACAGCTCCCTTTGTTTCCCATGCAAATCCTACCTCCGATAGCTGTCACATCTTCCTCCGAGGCGAAGCCTAATTATTAACAAACAGAGATCCAGCGGAATCCTCCGAACTGCCACCGGTTGTTAAGTGCTGTCATCGTTCCCTCCCGGTGCTTAAACCTTTTCGGACCATTAATGTCACAACCCCTGCTAACTCATCGCTTAGTACTCGCTGCTCAAAATGTCTGAAATAGTTTGGAAGGATAATAGGAATGACAGGCACACTAGACAGCCATGCTTGAAATTAGTTTTCTCCAGCGGACTTAAGGCTGTTTCGTAGTGCTTTTAGGCATGCACTCCGTAGGGTTTATTAACCTAGGCTAGACATGCCATTCCTGCTTTTATTCAGGGCTGTAATAGGATGGCTGCTAGGAATGCAGCGATAGGTCTAACTCCATTCATCCCTCCGTAGTTCTCAAACCTCCCTGGGAGAGGAAACAGCTTCAGTCATCCTTAAACTTACTGAGGCTACTGTTTCTGCAGAGCAGGCTTTCACACATTGTTTTGAAACTAAAGAGAAAATCCCTCCCGGGAATGGAAGGTGCCGTGGCTCTCCCGGCTGATGAGAGCAGCGAGAGGAGCCGGCAGCATCCGCCCCCGCTGCAAGCTGAGGCTGGCGCAGGACTCGGTGGAAGTAGTGATTGGAAGCTGAAAGTTCTTAAAACTCTGTGAGGCAGCTGTGGTGTAAAGAGAACGAGGGCGATGTGGGGACCGTGCCGTGCTTTGTGTGCAGTCACAGATGTGCGCTGCGCTTCTCAAAAGGCAAAGTACTCTTTGCAGATGATGGGGACTCACAATCCGAATTTCCAAAGTAAGCAGCACCTGGGATGATGGTGGGCAGAAGAAATGAGACCAAAGCACAGCATTCGAAGGGAGGTGGTGAGAGATGCTACAGGACACTGCTGTTTTCAGTAAAGCTGGCTAATCACCAAATCCCAGCTCAGAGATATTTGTGCCCTGCAAAGATCTTGGAGCATCTTTCTTCTTGGTGGTCAGTTAATGACCAGCCCAGGTCAAGATGCAGAAAGGTTTGTTAACATCTGCTACCACTGGTGTTGCTGATGTCAGTATGGTCCCTAGTGGACAAAAGTAAGAGCCACCAGCACAGAGGTGTGTCTGCCAGCAGCAATGGCACACATGGGCTGAAGGACTGAAGAGGCACCCTGGAGCCAAGGCAGGCTGGGACAGAGCAAGTGAGGAGTTGGTTCTTTTGCTGCTTGTTCAATACCTGCCTGTTTTTTAGTACCACCTGGTTCACAGCCCTTTGCTCTAAATGAAAATACCATTCAGGAGACATCTCAGACGTGAATGGTGTTGGGAGAGATTAAGGAGGAGATCACAGTGAAACCCCAGCTATGGCTGCCTCAGACTCTGGGAAGGAGAGGGTTAGGATAGCCCTAATGGCAGATTTGCTTTACCAAACAGCAAGTCAGTGTTTGTGCATAGCATGGGCCACTGGTCTCTCCTCCTTCTGCATTGTCCTTCACTGTAACTATGACAGCAAGCTTGTTGCTGGTGCAAGCCAGCCATAGATGGGGACATCTGGAGGGACCACGAGCATGATGTTTGCTTCTGAATCAATGCTGCTCCTAGCAGAGCTGCCTTTGCTCTCTGTGCTTCCCCATGCCTGCACTTGCTGCTGCTCTTGGACATCTTTCCTTCTTTCCCTCTTTACCCACTGCTCCTTACACAGCCAGTGGGTTGGAGGGGAGGGCTCAAGGCTCCAGTTTACTTTCTCAGTTTACAGTGGGGTATTATTAGCACATCAAGCTTCTCCCAGAACAGGTGGCAGCAAAGGGGACTTTGAATTTTGTAGGCAGGAATCTCAAGGTGGGCAACTACATGCTGACTGATAGCAGGGCTGACTGAACAATACCTGCCTTCTGAATAATTTAAAGAATTTTTTTTTGTGTCACCTATCTTGCATCTTTCATGTGGCCTTCATTCACCTTCAGGCAGAAAAAGAAATGAAAAAAAAAAAAAAGAACTCTTTGTCACATTCTTTTTCAGTAAGGGTCTCACTGTGCCACTGATTTGTAAGTGGGATGACACAGCAGTTCAAGAGACATAAGAGTCTGGTTGGAGATACCCAGGTCTAGGAGTCCTGACTTTGCTGATGATCTTCTGAGAGATTTCAGTGCTGAACTGGACACAAGAACATTCAATGCCAGGTTGAAGCAGGTGGTAGTTGCTAACCATGTTCACAGTTCCCCAGTTGTGTAAGCTGAATATAAGAAGATTCATAAAAAGCTCCCCCATCCTCCCCTCCTTCATGGACCTGTCTGCCAGGGTGATCCCAAAGGCCTCAGTCCTTCCCAGCAAGTTAAAGTCACTCCACTTGGGGGTCAGCAGGTGTCAGCTGCCTGTGAGAGTTGTGTGACTGAATGGACAGGAGAGGTGCTTACCTTGAGTGGTGTTTGAAGGGGGAATAAAGTGTTCAAGGTGTGCAGTGTAGGTAGGGAATGACCAGAAAGATCTCCTTGGGGTGATCAGTTGGCATGGCTCAGTCTTGGGGAGACATTCCATGATATTCCTCCTTTCCTCAGGCTTTTTCTAATCCCTGAGCAGCAACAGCAGCTGCCATCAGTGATGGGACTGGTGTACTCCCTATCCTTACCATGGCTCTACTGCTGTTCATTTTTCTGACACACTGATCTGCTCCTTGCTGGAGAGAAGATGCGGGGAGCAGTTGAGTGGGGATCTGATCAGGTATGACAATTTTCTGTCTTCCTGCACTGCATGAATGTTTCAAAGCAGGATTGTCCGGGGAAGCAGAGGGCTCACATGTGCTTCCACTCTGCCTTCCATCAGGAAAATCCTGTTCTATAGGAGAGGAAATTGCTGCTCAGCTATACAGCAGTGGACCCTATTTGAGACTACCCTTTGCTTTCAAAGGAGGTGCAACAATTTAGAAATGCCTTTGTTGATTTCTGACCTTACTTAGGAAATGGCCAAGGATGATGAAGGACAGGAGGAATTCAGGAGGTTTGCAGTTTGTATGCTGAAGTAAGCCAAATAACGTAATGAACAGAGCAACTAATGCATAATTTCATTATGAGTCATCCTCATTATAACAGGAATTTGATAGATGTGTAACTAGAAAGTGTAACTATCAGTTACAAATACACATTTCTACTTGCAAAAGAAAGGACGTGATACAATTAAAGCTTCAGGTTGTGCATACAACCTTTTCTGCTCCTGTGGTCACAAATTCTCTAGGAACAGTATGAGTACATTTTGAAGTTGCATACCTATCAGACAGCATTCCTCCTACCCACTTGCTGAGTCTTTTTGAAACAGCAGCAGGCAGTCTCACTAATCCATAGATACTCGGTGTGAGTTGTGTATTAAAGGAATTGCAGGAATGATCTGCTGATGACTCTTCCACGCTGGGTGTCTCTGTAGAGTGTCAGTGTTCAGTGCAGCATCAGCCTGGCAGGGCTGCAGGTGTGGTGTGCAGGACAGGTAACAGGTTGTGTTCAGGATGTATAATCACAGTGTCAGCGAAAATTAGTCTAGCAGGAAAAAAGATCCTCTAGAAGGGGCCGAATTCTGTCATGCACATCTAGATACTCTTGGGTGTTGTGGAGCCTGAACTCAGGCCTGACTTTTGCAGAGGGCAGCTATTCCCTAAAAAGGATGAGTCCAGTGTGGGGGAAGATAAATTCCTAACAATTATCTTGGCAACAAGCATTAATTTCACCTCTGTCACTTAAATGAAAAAAATATCAAGAAACATTGTTGATACTACTCCCCGGATTTACAGCTCTGCCTGATTTCCCTTCTTTTTCCTGTGGCAGAACAGGCAGCACCTGTGTGAATGCAACCCCCTGTTTGACCACAGCCTTGCAGTCTCGTGCTGAGCACCACAGGACACCCAAGTGTTCATTTAACTGAGTTACATCACAGAGACTGGCTAATCGCTTCCACATGCTGCTTGATTGTCCCCCTTTGTGTGCCAGCTCTGCCTTTTTCTTGCACAGCTCTTTTTGAGCCGCTTGCCTAAGAGAAAATAACTACATCTGGAGTGTTGTTAAATGACCCAGAAGCTGCTGTTTTGCAGACTGACAGTGTTTGATGCAAATAGATGGCTCCTTGCTGTGAAAATCTCCTTGGTTGACAATCCATAGGGTACTTTCAACGATCGTTGTCTGAATTAAAACACAGGCTCCTCTTTGTATATTCACACTATCATTCTTACAGAACTGCTGGTATTAAATTCTTCCTGTGCAGTTTCAGTGCAGGCCTCTCTGCTCCCCATTTGTGCACCAGCTGCTGGAGCACATCTCTCCCTCTCTTTGCCTTCAGCTTTTGCCATCTGCCACCATTAAGTTGCCCAGGTGTCGGAAATCTTCTTGCTCTTCTCTGGCAAACATTGCTCTGCCTTCCTCTTCACTAATTCAACCTTCATTTATATGGAGGCTGATAGATCAGGATCAAACATCTGCTGCATTTCATACTTCACGGGGGCAGATGGGGAACAGAGCATGTATAGTTGCTGGCAAAAATAAAGACTGGTTAACCCTTCCTTCCCTAACTTTCCACTCCATCTCTGAGAGCTTACAGTTTTCCTGCACTTCTAGATGTGCCAATTATTTAACACTTGCCAGTTGGGATGTTACCTAGAGCAAATATATCCTAAAGCAGAGCTAATTTTCAGAAACATCAAAGCTTTCACATGCTGCAACAGTGTCTAGTCCTGAGGTATTGAGGAGCAGCAGAGTTGGAACATATCTAAGACAGTTATCAGCAAAGACACCAGAATAAACCTTTTTTCCTCTTTAGACTGCTTCTGCTGCTGCAAACAGGGGCCACACCACTGACTTTGTTATGCTTTCCACAGAGATACAGGTCAGGCATCCTTTGTGATTGCCTGCAGGGGAAATCCAGGCTCACTGATCATCTTTCACAACAATGGGTGGTGTAAACTATTGAATTCTTTTGGTAGAGATGATGAAATTAAATGATTTCCAGTGTGCCAAATCCTCTTCAGCAAATCACTGAAGATCGACTGTAAGTTTGAACAGCTACAAACCAGAATCCAGCAAAACAGGCTGCTCACACAATGCTGCTTGCTTGGCCCAGGGAATGTTTCCTGCTTAAAGGCTGGTAAAATATGTATCTGAGGATGCACACCCAGCTGCTGGGGCCAGTCTCCAGTGTGATTGTTGAGTAATTCCAACAGGATTTCACACTTCAGCAGTTTTACTCTCCTCAGCCTGGTTCTCAGTAGCAGTGCTTTCTCAGCCTGATACCGTGTGAGACTCTTGGGCAGAGATGGTTCCCTGCTCTGAGCAGTTCTGCTGAGCAGCAATTGCTGCCTGCTGCTTTCCCATTTGTTAAGCAATGGATTAGTGCTCAGACATTTGCAGGCCACATTGGCCTAAGCCCTGTGTGCAATTCTGTGGATTTACTCCTCTCCTGGAATGCCATGATCAGAGGTTGTTTCTCGCTTGTTCAATAATTTCCTGAAGCACTGCTCCAATCGACACTGCTGTGATTTCCCTGCTCTGTGGCAGATGAAGTATTGTGCCATTCACCTTTCACAGAAACACCAAATTGGCCACTTAGATGCTCCCTGATTTTACACACAGTGCCTGGCTGTTTCTCCAACTCTTGATTGCTTTTTCTGTCCACACTTCCCCCTTCCTATGTTAATATTACTTCTCCAGCAATTTTAGCAAAATATTGCTAGATAATTCCTTTGCCTTTTTTGTCACCCCCTGCAAATCATCTGCTATGCAGAACTCTCCTTTCTTCAGGATTCAAGTATCTCCTTTAATCTGTTCTTCCTTTTATTCTTCACTCAGCTGCTGCTGCCTTGCTTTGGTGGAATAGTCACTTGTCTGATGAAGCTCATGCTTCTATTTCTGTGCTCTCCCTTTTGAAAGGTCCTTTGCATCAGTGAGATGCCTCTTTGGGTTCCTTTGATGATTTGGTGCTGTACACTGAGCTCTGCACTCCAGGAGTGAAAGATCAAGTGGGAAAGATCCAGTTGTGGAGAGAATGCAAAGGGGGAGGGAAGGGGGTTTTGCCATGCCCCAGTGAGGGACTTTTCAGTGAAGCAATGAGAAGCAGACAGGTAAAAGGCCAGGCCAGCAGCAGGACTGTGGAGAGGCTGTTTTGTAGCACAGTGCCTCAGTTTCCCCATTTATAAACTAAGAATAATCCTCTGTCTTTATAAATTCCTTTGTGAGCTTTGCCTATGAGCTGAAACAGGATGATTGAAATTCAGTGTTGCTAAGCTTAAATTGTTGCTGTCTTGCTGATGAATTAAATTCAGAAGAGCAAGGACCTAAAACTGCCTGAGAAGCCTCCACATTGTACAGGGTGTTTGGTGCTGTGTGGTCACACACAGCCACCCATGAAGGCACAATGTCTGATGTCCTTTGGCTCTTCTGTCTGAGAACACCACAGACTCTCACGGGGGATGCTGTGGGAGTGCAGGCCTGCTTGGAGGGTGAAGGAGGGGTTTGGTGGCAGCTTCTCAGCAGCCAGGGAGCAGGAGGGACATTGCCTGGGCTGGATTCAAAGCCCAGCCTGTTTGGAGAAAATGCCTGCTGGCAGGGACAGCAGAAACCTCACACAAGAGGCCACTTTTTAATTTTCCTGATCTATATTCTGCAGCAGGTGCTTAGAGTGGCACATAAATCCACCAGCACAGGATTTATGGTTGTGAACACCAAATATTCACCAAAGCTCAAAATCTCCTCTCAGTTTTCCTGTGGAGTGACCAGAGGGATTTGATTATACTTACTGAAGCAGAGTTGTTTGGGATTTATACCTCTGAGGAAAAACATTTGGTCCTAAACATAACATCTCCACATATATATAGGTTTTGTACAAAGTTATTTCTTGCCCATAAAGAAAAGCTTACAGTGCCTGTACAAACTTGCCACATCTTCCCCATCACCACAGCAGCTGAGGACACAGGATGTGCTTATGAATAAATTATTGGGGGAAAAATGGTATTTGGAAACCAAGCAGACGCTTTCTAAGAGGAAATAGGCAAAATGATAAATCTTTGTTTTTAAGACAAGCTACAGGGATACTCCTCTGGCATAAACACCCACTTTTTCATTGATAAAACTGATCTCTTTCTTCCACCCTCTCTGATGAATTTTTCAATTCCTAATATGCAAAAATACCAATGCATCATCAAAAGCTGAAGTGGACTTCAGAGGTATTTAGCTAGTCAGTTATCTCTGGGTTTAATTACCTAGTGGTATTTGTTTACATCTGCTTGAAATGATTTTGTACTCATTATGGGTATTGAAGTAATATTTCATTATTTCTCCACTTCTGTGAGTTTTTAAAACAACAACAGCAACAAAAAAGGAACAAATTGTCCACAGATACACCTGTAATCTGACCTTTTCTCTTCTCTGAGAAGTTTTAAGAAGATTATTTAAGTTTTTGTGTCTGTACTTGCTCTATTTTCAGAGTCTTAGAAGTAACCTTGACTCAAAATTTGACCTCTGAGAGAGGCACAGAAGATGCATTACAAGCTGTGGAGTTCATCCCTACTGGGATGAGGGGCCATATCCTCACTGCATGAGAATTTCTCCAACAATACACAAACCCCCATTGCAGCAGCTCCCAGCTGGAGCCTCACACCACAGAAACCAGAGATGTTTTAATGGTGGGAATAGAACAGACCTGGAAAAGCAGTCCCAGGAAGTCTGTACTTCTAACTAATGTCCCAGCTGCACTGTGGCCAGCATGTTGCAGGATCAGGCTCTGGGGTGCATTTGCTGCCTGTGTTTGAGGATAAAGGCACTCTGATGTGCCTCACAGACACACACAGGCACAGCCAGTCTCTAACCCTTGGCTCACTCCTCTAATCCCCTCTCCTCCCACCCACAGCCACTGCAGGAGGGATGCTTTTCTTCATTCCATTTCCCTGCTCAGATTTCAAATGCCTCTTGGTGCAGTAAATGAGTGAAAAGCCCCAGTCCCTGGAAATGCAATCCCCTTTGGGGGAGGCATGATGGATCTGGTAGTGCAGGAACAAACATCCCCAGGGTCTCGTTTATCTCACACACCATGTCTATTTACCTGGATTTTTCCCCCTCAGAGTAGCTATTATTTTTGCACAGATGACTAAAAACAGCTCTCCCCCTTCTTGCCTCGATGCTCACTGGCTCCTGCTTTCTCCCCTGCATCTTTAACCCCTGCCAGGCTGGTGGTTAAAGACCAGCAGCCAGCTCCAATGAAATCCTCAGGAAAGCAAAGGCAACTCCTTGGAGAGCCTGCCTGGCAGACTGTGATATTTTCAGAGGAAGTGAATAACAGATCCTCAGATGTCTCCCCAAATCTAACTTGGGTCAATCCACCAAACGAGCAAAGAACCTCTCTCCTTCCTGGTCTGATATAGAACCTCTGCTCTGATCAGGTTTAATGGGATGTGAAGGGTCAGGAAGCCCAGGGAGGTCTCTGGAGCTGTGGAGACTGTGGCAGGGAGCTGTCAAGAGTGAAAGATGCTCCCTGGTATGGAGGCCTGGCTTCCTCTGTCCTTGCAGGTGTGTGTGGGGCACCGAGTGGTGCAGCTGTTGCAAAGGAGCTCTGACAGGATGCTGGGGATGGCATCCCTGTGATGGGGATTTGTTTTTCCAGGCTTCCCTCCTGAGCCTGGCACAGCCTTTCCCAGCAAAGAGAGCACTGGAACTTCCCCAGAGTGTGGGGTATGAGAGGCTCAATGCCCTACAGCCGTGACAGGCTCCTGCCTTCACAGAGCCTGCAGGATTTGAAATATCTGTGTGAGAGGCAGTTCCAAACAGGAGCCACTGGCCTCTTTGGGAGGCAGAGCAGGGCCCCTGTGGGCAGTAGTGTGGGTGTGTGAGCAGCCAGCAACATTTGTGCCATCATCACTGCTGCCCTTTTGCCTCTGTTAGAAAACTCAGGGCAGAACCAAACCAGGGGCTGCGTTCGTATTTGAGGTCAGAGACACTTCAGTGTGTGTCCAGATAGGATTTCAAGCCAGAAGGAATCCAAATTATACCTATCAAAGGGGTAAAGAAATGGTGACATGATTAATCTCTCAGCTCCACCTGTGTGTAAACACAGAGCCACCCCCCAGCAGTGGATGGAGATGCTCCCACTGTGCCAGTGTCAGGCAGAATTTGGCATGGCTGAATGCAGGACAGCATGAAGGGGCATTGATGTGGAGCCAAGCAGGAACCCAGTGTTACTGCACTGATTGCAAGTGATGTCTGTCCCACACACTGAGGGAGGAACACACGTCTGGGTCCAAAAGCAGATGTGCTTTCTCTGTCCTCTCTCTTGCAGAGAAAACAGCCCTGTGCACTAATTACTTTGGCCAGCTCAGTCCTCTCAGGGTTCTTTTCCAGAGACTGCTCTATTGTGTCAAGAGCAGTGCAGCCACTGAACAAAAAGACATTGTGTGCCTGATGTTATTTATGTGTTTTATTTCATTAACTCTCAATATTTATTTACTAGATATATTATAATATTATATAATAATAATAGATATAATATAGATATATTCCTTGGAATATCTGACGTGGAGGAATTTCATGGCATTAATTTTTAGTATAGCTATTTCTAATGACATAGAGGACCAAGATTCTTCATTTATACACTTGGTATGATATATATGTTATATTCTCTACTGTATAAGTAGTACTGTCTGCTCTAATGTCTGTCTCCAGATATACAAATGCATTTTGTTTTGAAAAACTTCAATCCTGACATTGGATTTTTCTCCAGAGATCTTTTGTCCATTAAATAATAATAGTCAATAATATTTGAGTATGATGGGAGAACCATCTAAGTGTATGAGCCCTGTTACTGTCAAGCAATATGGCTTTACAAAGGAAGTCTTAAACTTTCCTGAAGCTCTTCTGATTTCAGGGGTTTGACAAGAACATAAATGGGAAAGAAATTTCCCCCTTTGCTGGCATCTGATTTCTGAGTTAGATTATTTATAACATGAGTTCTTTTCCTTGCACAATCAGATTTGCTAAAATTTCCTTATTAGGTTCATAAAACTGTTTTGTGAAACAGAAAATTAAGTGAGGATTTTTTTGCCGCTTAGTTCAAATTTGTCTGAACATTCAGCTGGACTCTGGTATCCTATTAGAGCCTGTCTTTGATAATAATCATGTTTGAATTTCATTACTTTTTTTCCTAATTCCAGTCACTGGCCATTTTACTTTTTTCTAATAGCAGTACAAGGTTAATTACCCATGTAAGGCTGTTTGAGATGGTCCTAGAACAGCCCAAGTGAAATGCCCTAATTTTTCTTAATTTTCATTAACTCACCATCTTTATTATGTGTGTGTAGTACAAACAGTAAAAATACTGCCCAGTCTGGCTTGGAGATCTGTCTCAGTAGCTGCTGGAGCAGTCCCAGTGGATGCTGAAACTGAGGAGGAGGGAATGCAGAACCCTGGCCAAGGGCTGTGCTGAGCAAAGGAGCAGTAGAGGAGCAAGCAGTGAATGATAGACTCTATCTCAGACATGAGGACATGAAAAAGAATCATAAAGATGTGATATGACCTGCAAAACCCACGGCACTTCTGGCTCTGAAACTCCTCCAGCTCTTGGCCTTCAACCCTGCTCCCTCTTCCTCCCTCACATAAACTGCACATCTGTGGGTTGATGATCTCTTCAGGGCTTCCTCACAGACCAGAGCCATGAAAAGCTGGCACTGCAATCACATCTGGTCATCCCGAGGGGGAGGAACATCATGAAAATTGCTTTTCAGGGAGAAAAGTGAAAAAGCTGCCCTGGCTGAGACAAGGACAAGGACAAGGAGGTCCTCAGTGGGTAGGATGAAGGGAGGAGGGGAAACAGGGAGAGAATATATGGATAACTTGGTAATATAAATTTAGCACATAAGAGACCACCAGGTTCCCAAACCCAGGTCCTTTTTCATGAGTGACCAAAGGATATAGAAATGCTCAAAAATTAGATCTCCAGCCAGAAGGCTGTGAACATCTAATAGCCCATTACCTGCACCATCCAGAAGCCTTTGGATCAAACCCAAACAAAACACATGTAACATTCACAATTTCATTTTCATTTCTAATCACCTGCTTCTATGCACTTTCAAATCCTCTGGTTTCTTTTAGGGAAGAGATTTCCTCACTGCCAAAGGAAAAGATTCAGCATTTTGTTTCCACGGGTCTTGTGAAAATCCAGGCCTCACATTATTTTTCTGGAACTTGGTCTGCTTGACTCCTAAACCCATGAGTCTGTACTTTGACTCTGTAAAAGCATGATTTCAAACCTCTTTTGAATTAAAGAATGTAAAAAAACCCCAACATTTTTTAAAAGAGGGTAGAAAGGCCAGTAATAGAGGTTAGGTGCTATTCTGCTGTGGCTTTGCTGGAGCCAATTTGTGTAGAATCTGGCTCCAGATGGGGCACTGTTCCTGTCACCCCTTTGTGCAGTCCTCACTTAGTATATTTTTTAAAGGAAAAATATGATCTCTGTGACTAAAGGCTGGTTTGTCTGACCTCAAAGTTATACAAAGCTTCAGGAAGTAAAATGACTTATTTTTGAAGGAAAGAATGCAGCAAAGTTTACCGAAGCAATGTTGTGTCAGATGCATTTGATGATTTTATTTGATAGGATAATTGATTTTCTTAACAAAGCAGTGCAGTAGATCTAATCTCTCTGGACTTCTACAGTGCATTTGACATGGTGACAAGATTAGTCAAACTGCAGAAAACAGGGATTAGTGGAATTGTGCAGGAAATGTCTGGAGAACTACAGAGAGTATATTTTGGGAAAGTTTGGGGTGTAGTGGTGATCCTGGTGTCCCTTTAGGGTTGGTGGGGAGATTGATTGATTTTATAATTCTTATTTTTGTGGCACAGAAGGAGATGCTTCAAAATTAGTGGATGAGATAAAATAGGGGTGGATAAGCACAGTAGTGGAGGTTCAGAAAACTATTCAGAAAATGGGATAGACTTGAAGGCTGCAGCAGGAGAGATGGAAGTGTGAAGAAGGATGTGGTCATCTGAAGAGCAAGGCTGGGCACTGAGAGAATCCTGACATGCACTATTTCTGTGAAATGGGGCTCATCCTTTTGAAATGATAGAGAAAAAGTGAAGTCAGATATTCTGGCATGCCACAAGAGACTTTGTGAGTCTGTGATGATGCATCAGCTTTCCAGTGTGAACATCCCTGCTCCAGGGCTTGATGAGATCTTACCTGGAGCACCAGGCAGTCAGCCCTGGCACAGAAACTCAGAAAAGGTCTATTAAAACAAGAAACAGCTGCAGGGAAGTGCAGCAAATGCAGCCTTTCCTTTCTGTGGCTTTGAGAGATGTCACTGATGTCCACAAATGCAGCTTGGAAGAGGACTAATGCTGTAGGGTGGGAAGAGCTGTTTCAACTCAAGAACAGCATTGACACAAGAACAAATAGGTAGAAGGCTGGAAATTTCGTGAAGATTTCCAGCCATCAGAAGAATGAGGCATTAAATTAGTCTTTCACAACGAGGTGGAGGTAAAGAAAGTAAACTGTGTAAACTAGGTAAAGCCAGTTGTATGATACCAGCTTCACTGCTGGGTGAGGGGGATCTTATGGAATGGTGGCCTGTGACTGCAGGCAGTTGGGCTCAGTGATGCAGAACCTTCTCCCAGCCCTCTTTTTTTCTGCTCCTGTCAGGAGATCTCCAGTTTTGCAGTGATTCTGTGAAATCCTGTGCCTTGCAAGGGAGTGTCTGAGGAGGGCACAGGGAAGACTTTGCACAGTCAGGAGCACAGACAATATGTACTGAAGGCCAGCTCTGGGAAGCCATGCATGAACATCCCTGGTGTGCACGTTTGTGGGTGTCAGCATCTTTATGGCCTCTGGATGAAGGAAGCAGCTTTCCCTGAGCTGGGCACTCCAGCCAGGCAGGACAGAGCTTGGCAGGCACAGCAGAGCAGCTGCTCCCTTGTTCCCACCCCGCAGGAAAAATGGTCAGAATCCCTTGTAACTGAGGGAGTCATAACCTTTGACTGAAACTTTTATCTAAATCCTGAAAATAGAACTGGTCTGATCCTCAACTCCCAGGAAACAGCAGCAGCAGGAGGAGCAGGCAGGCATCAGCTCAGCATTGGAAGTTCTTCTCCCCTTTTCCCTCCTCAGTCCCTCAGTAGGTGACCCCAGCTCTTGCTGCTTTGCTCAGGGAGCAGCACTGAACCCAGCCCCACTCTTGGGAGGGCTGTGGCATCCCCAGGAGCAGTCAGGATTGCTGCAGGCAGGGCTGCTCTGCTGCAGTGCTGCTCACAGCCCAGTGCTCACAGGCTCCTGCAGAGACTGAGCAGCTCTTTACCCCCAGCCTTGCAGGGCTGTGCTAGCCCAGGTCTGGCCTCCTGCTAGTCACACCCAGGCACAGGGAGGGATGTGAGGGCCAGGTCAGGGCTGTGCTGGTGCATCACAGGTCGTGAGGCTGCCCTGGCACTTTGGCTGGGCTTGCTCATTTCTGTTGGAAAATGCCACAGCTCTGTGCCACGGTGATGCTTCTCAGCAGAATGACACCATTCTCATGGGGAAATGTTCTCCTGCTGGCACAAAGTAGATGTCTCTTTAGTTCATGTAAAGCATGGCTAAGATGTCATGTTGCCCATGAAAGTACCTCTTGACACATTTTCAGAGGAGTGACTGAAACAGCAACATTGGCTGTCAGGGAGTTGTTCTTGTTTGAGCAAACATCTCCTCAGTTTCCCCTTTCTGAGGGGAGAGGAGTGGTAGGCACTGATCCCTTCTCTGTGCTGAGCAGCAATAGGACCCAAGGGAATGGCTAGAGCTGTGTCAGGAGAGGTTCAGGCTGAGTATCAGGAAAACATTCTTCACCCAGAGGGTGGTCAGGCACTGAACAGGCTCCCCAGCAAAGGGGGAAGGCTTCCCCCTTTTCCCCCCAAGGCTTCCAAATCCCCAAGAGCATTTGGACAAGGCTCTCAGGCACAGGGTGTGGGTCTTGGGGTGTCCTGTGCAGGCCAGGAGTTGGACTGATGATCCTTGTGGGTCCCCTCTAACTTAAGACATTCTGTGATTTGGTGTTAAAACATTCTGAAGCACATCCTGCCTCCTGAGCATGAAGGTACTTGCAAAGCCCATACATTTACTGTGATATTCAAGTTAGGAAGCAAAAGAGACTCTGTTCCTGCAAATGTCTGGACATTTTCTTTATAAAGGCCATGAAGAGTAAGTGCACTGTGGCCAGGTGGTAATGTCTGAAATGGAAACAAGTGTGAGTGTCCAGACCCTGTATGCATTTGAGAAGTCCTGGTACTTCAGGAGAGAAGTGTGAACATTTATTTCTGGGAAGGTTCTTAATGTTACAGGGTTAAAAATTGGAAAATAAGCCTGCCCAAAGGTAGAGTTTGGACCAGACCTCCCTTCCTTTGATGCAGTGTGACACCTAACATAGTTTCTCCAGCAGAGAAATCTTTCCTGTAGCCCTTTGTAGCTGGAGCTGATATGTCCACAGCTTCTCCTTTTTTTTTTTTTTTTCCTTTTTTTTCTCTTTTTTTTACCAGAGGAACTGAAAAGACTGTGTCACATAAAAAGCACAAATCTTGTCTTTGACAAAAATAGCAGAGAGAAGAATTAAAAAGACCCAGAGGACAGAAAATTAGTGTTTAAAAGAAGGGAAAAAAATAGATACAGGCCCATTTTTCAGCTTGACTGAGTTGAGTTTTGGCTCCCATTTTCATGTATTCTCTTTTTGAAAGCCAGCCTTTCTTAGAGTCAGAGGTTCACTGCTGGGTCTGCTACCACCATAAAGAATGCAGACACCCTGGGGCAGCTCCTGCATCCCCAGGGTTATGGAGAGAATAGAATTGCCCTCCTGAAACTACCTGAGATGTTCTTGCAATGAGGAACTTTTCTAGAGAAACACTCTTCAGAAAGTGCCCATTAAGGAAATTGCTGTAGGGCTTGTGAATACCATTTGGAGTTACTCTGGAGATGAAGGATTCATTGCCTTCTTTTGTCAGTGACATACTGATACTTTCCCCCAGCTTACTCCCAAGGAGAATGCAGCTGCAGAGACAGACTGGCAACCAACCATAGTCTGTCACTGCTGGATGTGCTGTTGGATTCTTGGGCATTTCGTTGTGCTTTGATTTGCTCCTTTGTAATGCAAGTATTTTTCCTGATTCTGAGGATATTTGTGAAACCAGGTGGAGTCCATGGAATGCTCTGCATTCCCTGTCTCCACTGGAGAGGATGGAGTGCTGCTACTCAAACCCAAGGTCATGCTGACCTTGATTGCTGCACATGACTAAGCCACCTTTTTTTTTCCCTTGCTGCTAAAATAGATGCACTGAGAACAGTTCACTCACTCCTGCCATTTCTGCAGATTCTCCTTTAGTCTGAGCACTTTCTTCAAGTCAAATGGTCAAATTGTAAAAGGTTTCTGTGCATCCAGTGGGTGCCTCAGAGTGAGAGGAAGCCAGGAGAGGTATCACCACAGCAGGCAGAAGCTGCCCGAACTCAGCTATTACAGAAGACTTTTCCCCATCACCTCATCTGAGCACTAAACAGCTGAGAAGTAATTATGCCTAATGTTCCCTGATCTCTTCCCTCTCTGCACATGGCAGGATATTCTGTTTCTGAAACACTCGCCTCATGCCCGTGGCATTTGGCCTGTAGCAGGGAGGTTGAGTCCAGCCCCAGAATGTCTAAAACATTTTCTTCTAATAGATGGCTCACCATAAGCTGGAAATGCGTCACACACCAGCCAGTTATTTCCACATCATAAACTCCTAATGCTTCTTTAGACTGATGGGGTTTTGTATTTGCTAAGACCTGGAAACGTGCCAAATATTCCTCCATGCATGACGCTTCTTTTATTTCAGTCACTGCTGAGTTAATCGTTGGGTATTTCTGGTGCTTCAAAGCCCCTCCATTTGCTCCTGGGTATGAGCTTAAAGCTGCTCCACAGCTCGCAGCACTCTGCCTAGCAGGGACAGAAAACATTTGTGCTGAGATGTGACCTCCCACCCTGGCCATGGGGTTTGCATTGCAGGCATTCCCAGGACTTCAGGGAATTCCTGGGGCTGGGACCTGAGCTGTCCTCACATCCAGGTTTCCGCTCAATGAACTCCTTAGAAATTTTCTTCAAGCTCTGCGTGCTACCAATCCCATTCCCCCACTTCGTTGCTTTTTTTCCTTTTCCACCAACCTTGCCCACTAAAATCCCAGTAGATCTGGGAAGCTCAGTTTATCAGTGTTTGCTGGAAGGAGAGCTATTTGAGAGGGCAGTGAGAATAAATGCAGATTTTCAGTGATGGCTTGACTCCTGTGCTCAGATCTCTGGTGATCCCGTTGGGATGCAATTGTCTGTTCATCCCAAGACCAAAAGGCAATTCCATTCCATTAATCACTCTGCTAGCTGGCTTTTAATGGTCTTAGCAACACGCTTTCTTGTCTGCAGACTTTCCATCTTTGAAGTGCTCTGCCTGCTCACCTCTCCCTTTAATTTGTTCCTTTTATGGAAAGACTCTGGTAACTGCAGAATTTCCTCTTTTCCCCACAGACTCCAAGTCTGATATGCTTTCCAGATTCTCCAGCTGCTCAACACTAGTTAAGACTGTGCCAACTTGTCAGATAACTCATTTATTTCTACCCCCACCCACCCCCAGAGGTTTGTATGTACAAAGCTACAGGCATAAAAATTGCTTAGGTCCTGAAGCTTGGCAGACACACCTCAGGACAGTAACAAATACCTTTGCCAGGTTAAAAACACTGATAATACTTTTGACCGTATTTTTCAGTACTGAGAGTGAAAAACTAATAGTTTGTATGATGGAGGAGTGGATGATCTTATTTAACTAAAGTGGGTTTGATTTAGCATGAGGATTTTGCAATGGATTCAGCCTCAATACAGCCTTTTGCAGTGCTTTAAATCCCTCCTCTTTCCTCTTTTGAGGTTAATGTAGTGATGCTTACACAAGGAGGAGGGTGTATTCTGCAACTTGACTTTTGTTTTCCAAATGCACCCAGGAATGAGATTTATTAATACACCTACAGACCCACTTGCATATGCACATGCATGCAAATGCACACAGGCAATGCATGCATGGTTTGTTTTCTCTTTGCCCTTTCTGAAGGCTCTGACCTTGTACCAGCTCTTCTGTATCTATAGAGCTGCTCCTTCCAGAGCTCTGCACAACTGCTCCCCACAAACAAAAGCTTCAGCTCCTCACAAAGTACCTGTGAGCCTGTTCATGGATCCTGGCTTCCCTGGCTGACCCCAGACCTCACCACATGCAGGGAATCCTTCAAATGTCAGCTCCCACAGGGGCTCCTTTGAAAGGACTGCAATAATAGTGATGCCTTTCACTCCTACCACACTTCTCATCTCAGGAGAGCAAAGCATTTCCTCAGCACTGGGTCCTGACTACACAGGGGCATGCTGGCATCCTCTACCCTAAAAGCACAAAAAATTTCTTGGCTTGAGTGCAAACCTCAGCAGAAATGCCCACTGTGATTGTGGCCACTTTGCATGGAGCTGTAGAGTACACATCTGGATGTGGCTGCAGGCAGCAGGATGTCTTCCATGGAGGGAAGGAAGGAAGAAAGGTTAAGGCAGTTGGAGCAATGAAATCCTGCCTTTACTGCATCCAGGCTACGTGAATTAACCAGATTCAGCCCAAAGTATTTTCAAATCACAACAAACTGCCATAAATAATAGTAAACATAAACATCTACAAGATCACCTCTGCATCATCAGTACAACCCCCTGATCTAGAATCTTACACAGCTGTGTAGAGGTGGACAGAAGCTCACACTTCAACATAGACAAAATGTCTAAACATTTTGTGATGCCTAGAAAATAGTTTAAACAATGCAGTAAGTTTATTCTGAGTCTTAATGGACAACAATTAACGACAAGGGCACGGTTCCTGCCCAAATCCCTGAAAGCACAAAACAAAAGCCTTTTTGGTATAAACACAGAATCATACCATATTTCTTAATTCCACCCCAAAACCCTTCAGATCCCCAGTCTCACTGGAGAGCTTTATATTTATCAAAAATGCAGTAGATGAAACAAGAAGGCATGGCAGAACCCAGCCTGTCCAAATTAAAGCCTCTGAGAGTCTCTGTAAATTCATCACAGAGCATAAAAATCATTAATTTATCTCCTGGTTTCACATCCTCCTGACAACTTAGTATCCAAATGCATTGTTAGTGGCCATTTCTTTGCAGTTGGGAGCTAAAAGGGAATTGTGAGGGAAAAGGCTTGTGCTTCCCAGCACAGACCAGGGCACTCCCAGGAGCTGCACTTGGCCACAGGTTGCTATTTCCTCTTGGTCAAGTTGCTTAACCTTTTTATGCCCCATCTCCCTCTCTGTCCTGGATAACAGCTGCTGATTTACTTCACAAGACTTTTGTGAAGCTCCATTTTTCAGTGCCTGTGATGTATTATTTATTGTCAAAGACATAAACAATCACATCCTGAGGTTGCTGAGCACATCACCTGCATTTTGATTTCTTCCAAAGCCTGTCTTCCACTCAGACAAACCCTTCCTCCTACACCAGCATAGCGATATTTTATTACATTATAATGTATTTTAAACAAGTCAATATGCATGTTTAGGGCCATGAAGTCAGTTCCCAATCACTGACTTTCTGGATCAGGGAGGCTCGAGGGAAAGCCACTGGATTTGTGATGCGCTGGTGGCAAAAATTTACTGTTTGTTTTGAGGACTCTGCAAGATGCTTAAAATTGGTGGTCCTGTCAGTATCTTCAGCAAGGTGTTACTCATGTCTGAAGGACACATTTTAGGGTGAGGAAATGCTCTGCACAGAGGCTTAAAGAGCAGCAGAATAAACATATGTGGAGAAAAGCTGAACAGAGCCCAGATGAAGCACTTCTATCTCTGTTAAAGCTACATGGGGTAAATGTATCTGAGAAAAGGCACACAAGAAGTACATTTTCTATAAATCTTGGTAAAAATATTGACTTGGTTTTCATATTTGTTCTTCTGGGGATTCTGGTCTATCAGGTTTTCTTGTTCCTCTTACAAAATGTGATGACAAACTAGGCAGTGGCTAGATTTAACATCCTGACTGACCTTATCTAACTGACCTTGCACCAAAACAGCACAGTGTGCTGCCAAATTTTCCAATTCTCTTCAGTATCTGAAGTCTCAGGAGGTCCATTTCCTAAATAATTCTGCATCTGCTGACCTCATCTCATTGCCCAGAAGCAAAAGTCCCAGTCAGGCATTGGGGGCCTGCTCAGAAATTTCAGCCTGCTCAGAAATGGGTGAGCTCTGGGTGCAAAGCTCTTCTCTGGAAAGCCAGAAGCAGTCAGCTTGTGGGTGATGGGGCTGTTGTAAATCACAGCAAACAACAAAGTCTGTGTCACTAAAGTACCTTTAGCGTCCAAATTCAACCAAGAGCAAGTGTTTAACTAAAATCCTGCCAAACTGTGGAAGACTGAACATCGTTTGGATGATACAAAGTGTTGCAATTTTAAAGATGCATGGCTTCAGTTTGGGGAGAACTCTTCTCAACACTTGAAAATAAAACAGAGAAAGTTAGAAATGTATCTTGTGACTCTCCAGAAGTTTTATATTGTTTCACTTGTTATGCAAGCCAAAAATGGATTTAACACAAAATAGCATTGACTTTTCAATCATTAATGGCACAATCAACTAAAATACATAATCTGTTGCAGTGTTTGTAAACACGTGCAATTAAAGTGGAATAAGATTCAATTATAATGGATTATGTGTGCATAATAATGCAGATCATGCAATTCTTATTAGTTGGGCTGTACCCTGAGCTCGGTTCAGGAGGAAATTATATTGAAATGGTCTCTAATGAAGAGGAAATTTTAATGGGAAGACAAGGTTGAAAAAATATTACTCAAAGCAAGAGGAATGAAAGTATCCGGAGGCAGAATACAAATGACAGTAACACAAAGTCATTTGACTCCATCTCCAGTTTTTTGCAAAGATTAGGAATTCACACTTGACAGCTGCTGGGAACCAGGCAGGCACAGCTCGCCCCACTGGTTGCCACTGTTCCCAGAGCAGGTCTGTGCTTCCTCTCCAGATAAGCTCCCTACAAGCTTTGCTCATTTTAGGAGTTTCACCTGGTGCAAGAGACAGAAGAATTCAGCTCTCTGTTTTAAAGGAGTGTCTCCTTTTAGGCTGCTACTTTTTGGGTGGGGGCAAACAATACTCCCAAAGATGCCTTAATTTAATTAATTTCCATTTTTCCTCCGATCTATCAGCTTGTATCCAAGGTTGATATGCAGCCATCCAACCTTTCTCTCTGTTCAGTCATTCATGGAAGATGGTTTACTTCACATGAGTTGGTTTAATTAACTATCATTAGGAGCGGGGGAGGGCCAAACCACATTTTCTAATGTGCATAAAATTACTCCTGAAGAGAGCATAGGTGATACAGAACACATAAGAGCTGATCTCAGCTAAAACATGCAGTCCTTGTCTCATTCTGAAAACAGATAGCTCACGTGCTGCTTTACAGAACCAGCACAGAGGGCTCACGTGTACAACAGTGCAAACTGTGCTGCACTGATTAGTACAAGGCTTTGGCTTGACTTAATCAATATTTGAGAGGTGAAAGCAATACCACATATGAAGTAAAACAAAATAGATGAGAAAGCCAAGCTGCTGTGCTGCACCAGCCACACGGTCCTGAGGTGGAAATCCTGGAGAAGGATTGCCTTGGACAAGACATAAAGGAAATCTGCCCTGAGTTTGATGCTGTTGGCACAGAGCATAAAGGTGCACTACTGTAGAGTGATGACAAGTGACTGTAAGTGTGGGGGATTAAACTGGAAATTTTACACAGAGAAGAAAACCTCTGGGTATGTCTGTTCCCACGGTACCACCAAGCATTAAATCTCTCAGATAATCAAGGGGAAAATTGCCCAGGGACCAGAATCCAAATTCTCCATTCTGAACGAATGCTCACTGGAGGAAATTTGAAATTGTATGAAGGAAATGATACTGTCACCTCAGCTCACAGTGAGCAATAGTCTCATACATATTCATACATTCATTGCCCTCCTGTCACCCCCAGAGGGGGATTTGTGCCCATCCCAGGGAGAGCAGGGGCAGCACAGTGATCTCCTGGCTCTCTGGAGGACTGGGTGATCACCCTCCATTGCACATCTTCTGGCTTTTTCTCCTCCCTAACTTCTAGTGTTGCAACACATGAGAGCTCCCTTGTCAGGAATTCTTTCTGGATATTTAATCTGTTTCTCTTTCTCATTTCTAATTCTCATTCTTCCTTTTACCCCCCAACACTTAATTTTCCCTGTCTTTGGCATTTGTACCTTTCAGCACTGGATTGTAACATCTCTCTGTAGCCATTTTTCTCTGAGTGTATTACAGATTCAGTTCTTCCAGTACTGATTTAGTTCCTTTAATCTTCCTTTATAAATGAATCTCTCTATCCCCTTGATAATTTTTGTTACTCTTCTCTGAACTCACCACAATTTTTCAATATCTCCTTGCTAATGAGCTTCCCAGAACCGAGCACAATGTTCCAGGTGTAGAAAGAGCAGAAGAGCACAAAAGTGATCTGAACCTGTCCTGCCCCAAACTGCACTGCCCTTTTGCTGCCATAGCTCATTTCTAGCTTGGTTCTAACTTGTGCCTATAAGTTTGAAGAGAGTAGGTGGAATTCACCTACTATTCTGTTTCAGATGTTTAGCAGGCAAGTTCTAATTTTTTTTTTGGCAAGTATTATTGAGTATGCACATCTGTCTTGAAGACTGCAGTCTGAAAATATCACCCATGTGGAAGTCAAATCCTGCCTTATGTCTCTAACTTAGAAAATATCCAAATTGTACAACATGCTGGGGCAAAAGTGGGTTTTCATAAACCTTCAGGCTCCCAAGACTCATATCCACAGAAGCAGACATGCAAAATTACGAACCCAAACCTTCTTTCTTCCTACCAATGAAAACTAATGATCTGTTTGTTCCAATAAACAGGAAAACTGGTCACAGTCTCCTGTTCTGTAACTAATCCTGAATGCATTTTATACTGTCCTGACCCAGCTGCTTCTCTCTCTGGATCTGTTTGCATCTTTTGTGGAGGATTTAATTCCTCCTAGTTTCATCTCATCTGCATATCTTATTAAAATGTTGTTTCCTTCACCATTTCTAGATGAACAGTGAAGATATTAAATACAAATTAAGAGTAAGCTTTGTGGTTCTTCTACAGTTTCATCTTCAACTCCTTGCTTTGCCACTCCCTGTCAGCTTCTCTTTATGGCTTTCCAGCCTGTTTTCAATTAAGACAGTGTTCATCTTCAAGCTGATTAAAATTATTTTTTCTAGAAAGATTTCATGAGGCACAGTATCACTGTTGCACTGCTCAGATGCAAATATATTACATCTCCAGCATTCCCTTCATCTGTTAATTTTCTGTTTCTATCAGAAAAGCAATCAAGTTTGTCTGGTGAGATTTATTCTTGCTAGACTGAGGCTGCTGGAGGCTCTGTGCTGCTGGGCCCAGCTCTCAGGTGCCAAATACCCGTGACCAGAGTTGTGTCTGAGGCAGCTGGATGTGTCAACACCTCCAAAATTGGGTGTTTGGGGGGCACTGTTGTGCTCATTCTGCACTGTGGGCTCAGCTAACTGGCAGTTCTGTCATTATTGTGCCAATGCAAGCCCAGGTGAAAATACTTGTGATTTCTGTCCCAAAATGTTGGGATCCTGTGCAGCAACCTGGAGTGCAACTTCCCTCCTGGAGGGCTGCAGCCAGGGGTTGTGGTCCCTCCAGCTGCTGGAAGCAGAATCCCTTTTGTTGTGGTGAGGCCACTCAAGAGACCCCAGAGAGCTGTGTGCTGGCATTTCTGCCTCAGCACCACCTGCAGAGCATCCTGCTCCCTGTCCTGCTCCCTGTCCTGCTCCCTGTTCCCTGTCCTGCTCCCTGTTCCCTGTCCTGTTCTCTGTCCTGCTCCCTGTTCCCTGTCCTGCTCCCTCTTCCTTGTCCTGTTCCTTGCTCCTTGTCCTGCTCCCTGTTCCCTGTCCTGTTCCCTGTCCTGCTGAGCTGCTGGCAGCAGTGGCCATTGCCATGAGGGACTACAGCCACCCACAGCAAGGAACATTTGATGGCCTAATTGTGCCACTTGCCTTTGTATTTCTCACCCTCACCACCTTCCAGAGCAATGATAATTAGTTTAGAAAGGGTATTAGGTAGATATTCAGGAAATAGTGTTTGGGATAATTTATTTCTCATTTAAAGTGTCTATATAGCCTTTTCTTCAGTGTAATTCTTAGTCTTCTGGTGGCTAATTAGGAGGAATAATCACATGCAGCATGGCATTTTCACCACTTCCCCCAATATCACAGGCTGATCTGTTTCAGCTGATTTAGGTATCAGCTCATTTTCCTTGAAGTATTTTCTCACATGCTACTAAGGAAAGGTATTTTATTGGCTTTTCCTCATTTCTGAATTGTTCACATTTCTTTTATCTGTCTCATTAAAGACAGGTTCTAGTCATCATTATTTTCATACCAACTTAGTTTACTAATTAATGGACATATCATCTGTCTAGGATTTGTGCTTGTCTTCCCCCGATACTCATATAAGAAGAATCTTTCATATTCCCTTTAAACCCTTTGACAGCATTAATTCACTCTGATTTTTTTCCTATCCTTATCATTCCCTGATGAGCTTTAAATGAATCTGTATTCTTGTTTGATTCCCCTCCCACCGTTTCCTATTCCAGCACAGGATTTTAACCTCACATCTTTGAGCAGTCCCTTGTGAAGTGACTGTAACTGTGGCAGATAAAAAACTTTTTATGCACACTTATTAACCATGCAGACTGTGCAT
The DNA here is from genome assembly GCA_013400575.1 of Peucedramus taeniatus. Taxonomy (NCBI): domain Eukaryota; kingdom Metazoa; phylum Chordata; class Aves; order Passeriformes; family Fringillidae; genus Peucedramus; species Peucedramus taeniatus. The sequence continues at coordinate 1,132,716 of WBNO01002138.1, read as the reverse complement.
CCTGGCTGCCAGGGGGGTTGGAGGGGTCATTTCTGGAAATGGTCCCTTGTGAATTATGGGTGCAGGGCCTGGGTCAGGACAGGGACCACTGCCACTGGGTCCTCCTAAGCTGAGCATCCTCCCATGGGCCAAACAAGATAAAGCTGGGCTCCCTCCCTAAAACATCAGCCCTTAACCCCCCCACAGCAAGCTGCAGTCCCAGCAAATTCATCAGGGTCCTTCAAAGGATCCCTGGAATACACCCGATGCTCAGAAAAAGCCTCTTGCTGTCAGTAATTAGTTCCTTAAACAATTATTTCCTTAAATAATTAGTTAATATTTGTATAGTACTTTGAAGGTGTTAAGTGCTCTATAAGTGTACACATTATTTTTGGCATTTAAGAGCCCTTTCAGTGTCTGCTGGCAGTGCCTGGTTCTCAGCATTAATGAAATATGTGACATTGCTTAGGGGTAGATGTGTTCAGCAGAAAGGATTAGTTGCTATCTTTCCCCACACTCTATGGAAAAAAATCAAACAAAAACAAACAACAAAACAAAAACTAAACCCAAACAAAGTTACTGTTTTCCAGGAAAGAGAATATCCACCTTTACCACTCCCTTAGGGCAGCAGAGAGCCTCACCCTGGGCCCCTGGTCCAAACTGGACATTTGTTGTCCTGGGGGTGGGGAGCAGAGCTGAGATTGTCTGCCCCATTCTGTGTTTCACCTGTAAACCCTTCCCTCACTCCATTATTGCTTGATGGGGTAAGAGAAAAGGCAAATTCTCTTCTTCAGGCCATGCAAGTAATTACATTTTTTGCTGTCACCTCTAGAGTGGGAATTCTGAATATGAATGATTTTGTTTTTTAAGAGTCACTACATTTCCAGCAGGGACACTGGTGAAGTTATTCTCAAAGTCAGGCTATCAACATATTAAGCAGCCTCTTGATGTGATCTGTCTAAATCAAGAGAAAGTGGTGTTTGTGTTGGTACTGTTTGTGTTGTTCCTACAAACTTACTTAAAGTTCCTGGCTAATTCATTATTCTGGGAGCCTAATGCAAGGCAGCAGGTACTACAGTTCCCCTGCAGAGTCTATTTTCAATATTAATTATCTTGCTGTGCGTTAAGTAGTTTTTGTTTTTGCGTTAAAAGGTTTATGAAAATTAGATTATTAAAATGATAAAAACTAATTTTCTCAAGTGTAGCCACTCTGCAGCAGTCAACTAAAAAGTGAAAAATATGTGCACTTAGTTGTCTTGGAAAAATGGCACCACAACTAAATTATCATATGTGGAGGAAGGGAACAGTGGGAAAGGCTGCTTAATCACAAATGTTGTTGCTGTCCTGCTGGCCACACACTTGTGCTTGTGTTGATGGGTCTGCTGCTCATTTTCATTCCCAATAAAGCAGATTTTTGTCTGAGAAATTAATTTCAGTATATGACAGGAATGGCTATCACTTGCAAACTCACCACATCTGCTGCAAAGCTAAGCCCAACTGACAGCAGGGTGTGCTCTGACTGCTCCCTCAAGAGGAGTGGGCTGATGAAACCTCCCTGGGGCTGGGGCTGGTTTCAGGGCATTAAGCTGGGCTGCCCTCTGGCAGGGGCAGCTGCTCCTGGAGGATGATCTTATGGTCAAAGGAATCTCTTCTACCAACACCCCTGCTGTGCCTCAGTTCCCTTGCTGCAGAATGATGAGGAAGCTCTGAAGGAGAGGGATAAGTCCCATCCCTGCCTTCTGAGAGACATTGTTATTGGTCTGCTAATGCTGGCTGAGATCTGGTTTCACTCCCTTGCTCTTTATCCCCGGTGACATCCAGAGGGACTCTGCAGAGCTGGTACAGCTTATTACAATATATTGCTAAATTTGGGGCTGTTGGACCTCAGCAGATTTGTTGGTTTAATTTTGGCCAAACAGCAAACTCTGAGGTGAGGATTGGATGGTTGGGAAGGATATATCCATGCCCTTCCTCTTTGAGCCAGGGGGCTGCCTGTGTGATCCCAGTGGGGCTGCAGCAGAGGTGGGGGCAGCTCCCAAGGCTGCCACCCCAGGGCAGCCACACTGCAGTTTGCTGTCCTGTCACCTCTGCTGCTTCCATCACATGTGGGGTGAGACAGGACCAAGTGGGCAAAGCAGCAGCAGCACCATCCCCATCCCCTGTGCTCCTCATCATCCCCTGTGACACTGCCACAGGAGATCCTTTCCTTTCCTTTTCCCCCATCATTATAAACACAGATCTTTAAGTGACATAACACGTTTTGCTATAACAAAGTTTCCTCCCTGTCAGGCAGAGGGATCTGCAGGGAATTTGCTAATGCCAAAGCCATGGGAATTAATGTCACTCTTATCTTTAGCAGTTGTCACCCCCATTGCACGTGTGAGGGTGAAACCAAAAGAGCAAAAGGTGCTTTGTGAGATACCAAAGTAAGCCAAGAAGCTGAGGAATAGCAAGAGAATTGCTCTGATTATTTTTCATGATGCAGATATCTATTTTATGTGGTCCTGTAGTGGTTTCTGCATTTTGGAACACTTTCCTTCAATGACTAGCATTCTAAATATCATTTTTTCTATGAGGTTGTTATTGTTAGTGTTATGAACTGTTTATTTGTTGATATCATGCAGTTTTCCAATGTCCTAGAATTTATGATGGGTATTAGAGATGCCAGTGTTTATCCATTTTACACCTTCATTATCTGATCTAGCCCCATCATTACTCCAGATACATACAATGGCATTATCATTGTTGTCTTGTTTCATTATAATTCCCCTTTGTTTAGTGCTTTATTTCTAAGAAATGATTTGTTAGAAAACATGCTGAAGCATAATCAGCCCCCATATTACATATGTTTGGATCTCAGGCATTTGACAGAAAATATCTGTGACTGAGAGGTGGCACAGCATCTGTTTTACATCAGTGTTCACAGACTGGGCCAAGAAGCACAGTTAATGCCAGACCCTTAACAGCCTCTGAGAGCCTAAAATATCTGTGGTGGATACCCCAGTCTCTTACACGTCCACAGGGAAGGTTTCCCCCCATGTTGAATATAGGCTCTGTTCTCAGAAAATGAGTGATTTGTCATATGAATATATGCCTCACCTACAGTAAAAATGACTGATGTGTATTGGATATCTTTTCCTTAGTTCTTCTGAACTGAACTTCTGTGTTGTGTGAGCCTACACTCAGTGATAAAGAGGGGAAAAGAGGAGAGTGGGGTAGGAAGAAATTAAAGCAGGGTTCAGCTGCCTCTGACTGAGAGGGACACAGATGTCACCCTGTCATGGTGGCAACTGTTAGATTTTTATGCTGAGAAGGATTTTAAGGATCAACTCAATAAAAAGTAAAGCCCATAGGAGAATGCAGAACATAGAGAGGCCAGAAAGACAGCTGTGACACGTGTGACATGAGGGGACTCCTGATAAAGGAAACTGCCTGTCTACCCTGGGCAGAGAAACTGTGCTCCCAGCCTAGGACAAATCACTGAATGTCCTGCCTGAGAGAAAGCAGTGAAAAAGCTGACCTGAATCCATTTTTAGCAGTGATTGTTCTTCTGACTGAAAATGCTTTCCAGCTACAGGGAAGCTGCACTCAGCTATGAGCAGGTTCTGCCTTGCTGGATTCCCACCAGGCTATCAGTGTGAGGTGCTGGGATGGCACCAACACTTGAGGAGGGCAGCCTGGGTTTGCTCAACAGCCTGGGCTTGTTCAACAGCCCTTGCTCTGATTGCACCATGTGCCTCATGGCAATCATTGGCCACAAGTAACACAGAGTCACAGGAGGTCTTGTAAGAGCATCTGCTGCAATAAAAGCAGATGATTGTATTTTAGGGAAGCTTGCAGTGAGTCTCAGTAACCCCAAACACAGCCCTTCATTCCTATTAAAGGCTAGAAGGGAAAAGTCCCAGTTTCTCAGCTTGTGAGGTGTCATTAATAAACAGCCCTTGGAGAAAATACTAGAAACAGTGTTTTGGAACAAATTACATGATTAAAAAAGTATATTTCATCCAGCAAGTAATTATCACACCCGCTGACATTTGCTAAGATATAATTCAGTGAAAAATAGAACCTGTGTTTCTGCTATAAATTCTGGCTCAATTCCCACAGATACCAATCCTCAATCTTTAGCCAAAATTTGCTGAGGCATTGTCTGACACAGAAAATGGACTCTGAGTTCTAATGTAACAGCTAATTACAGGAGGTACTGCAAGACAGGGCAAGAGATGGTGCCTGTAGTGCTTAAGAAGACAGAGTTTGGTACCCATTCTTTCCCAGAATAAAATCTCCTAGATAGCAGTAACACTGGCTTAGATGCAGAACATGCCCACAGACACGTCCTACGCCAGTACTGAAAAGCATAAACTGCCTTCTCTCCTCTTCACTCCAACCCCAAACACCTGCAGCAGTATCAACAAATACCATAAAAATTAGAAATAACATTCCAGTTCTGAATGCAAAGAAGCTGGGGTGTGCCTGTTCACACAGGGGGAAGTGTGAGGATTTGGCTCATAGGTGAGAAGTCAAGATTGATTCTGTACAGCATAATATTTGGAAAGCCTGTCTATCTATCCATCAGGAGTGGCTTCGTGCCTGGGCAGAGATGGCAGCTGGGTCAGTCAGGGCAGCAATGCCCACCTTGGGAGAGCAGAATATCGTGGGGGGCATTATTGCCTCTGCAGGCATTAAAACCTTTGGCATCAGGTCCGGATTCCCCAGATGCCTTTTCCCTGCTTAGCACCAGGAAGCTGCACTTAGCTTTGACAGTTTTGCCTGGAGGCTGTGTGAAACTGCACAGGGATGAGGGGGCTGGCAAAGGCAGGGTAAGAGCACGGCTCTGGATTAGACTGCAGGGAAAGTGCTGCAAAATGCACTTTTGTGGGGGAGCTGCTCAGCACTGAAGGCTCAGTCGGCCGTGGCAGCTGTGGGAGCCAGCAGTGGCTGAGAGCAGCAGTGCCAGCTCCCAAACAGTGCCCGAGATCAGGCACTGAGAGAGAGCTCAGGGACCCCCACCCAGTGCTCAGCTTCCATCATCCAAGTGAGTGACTTGGAGCAAACATTACCATTCATTACAGAGAAAGCAGAAATAGAGATCTTGGCTCTTCAGCAGGTGCAAATTTCCAGAGCTTTGTCAGGGAGGTGGCACAGCCTGTGGTGTTGGCTGTAAGGTACCTCTTGCTCCCTGCTGTTTTTCATGGTTTGACATGGCAGAGCAGTGGGTAGGGGCCATTCTCTTGTAAGTTCATCTCCATGCAGAGCTGTTGTGTGTATCTGGCCAGGACCTCTTACCCACAGTTTGATATTCCTGTTGGATTGCCTGGACACTGCTGCAGCTGGATCTGTAGTTCCTGCCAGGCACTATTTTCTATATGCTGAAGTGCCAGGAGCTAAATGTCCCAAGGTTAACAAGGCTTTTCCTCCCCTGAGGTTTTGCCTCCTGTGTTTCAGGATCTGTGTTGGACTATGTTCCAGAAGAGCCTTCTTGTAACATCCTGGCTCTCTGCCACCCAACTAATTCTCATGGCATGCCTGAGACCTTCCCATCTTATGAGCAGCATCACACAACTCTCACCTTTCAGCATGCAAAGACCACCAGAGATCACATACAGGCATTAAAAGTATTTGTTGAAAGGAGAGTTCGCAGATGGAAGAATTAAAGAGCTTGTTCTCCAAGGTTTGTGCCTGAGCACGCACCATCCCTGCCCTAAGCTGAGATTAACATTTCAAAGGAAATACAGTGTCCTGTGGGCACTTTCAGAAAGGTCCTGCAGGCCAGCTGAACCAGGGTAAACTTATAAGAGGAACAGTCTTCTTGCTTCTTTCTCTGCAGTACATACGGGAATAAAGCACTTATGTAAGTGTACATGTGCTCTCAGGGATGCAATGTGAACTTTGATAGTTCTCATTACCCAGGGACAGGGAGGTCTGTTACCCACTGTTACAATGCTAACCAAATTTGTGTGATGGTGTTGAGGGTTCATCTGGCCACAAAGAGCTCATGCTAAGTCCTGCACAGCATGGGACTCACACAGGAAAACAGTTAATACAGCATCTCTGCATGGTGGGGAGACAAAATCCTCTTCCTTGGTTGGCACAGCTGGCATGGGATCAGCTGGGTATGGAACACCTTAAATTTGTGTCCCTTGGGGCATCAGGAAAGGAGCAGCAACACCTTACCTTAATGCAAGGTGAAAGTCATTGTATGGCAGTAAAGAGGAAAACTGAGGCTGCCCTTGGGAAACAAGGGAATATTTGTCACTCATTTAGGAAACAGCAGGGTAGGACTTGCAGGTTGGTTAAATGTCTGAGTAAAATTCCTGGAGGAGAAGGGATTAATGTGCTTTCTGGTACATGTTCTAATTTTCCATCACACTCTGGTAAGCTCACGGTGCTCATGACATGCTTTGTGATAGTGATCAATACCTAATTAGTCAAAATGCTAATTTGCTAATGTCTGAAGCCTTAAACCTCACTCTCCAGAATCAGCCCCAGGTGCATTACTGCTATTTGTGACAAATCACTTGTGTCCTTGCTCTTGACCTGGCAGGGTTAACTCCTATCCTGACAAAGCCACTAGTTCAGTTTAACCTCTTCTTTTTCCTTTGTGTGAAAAGCTAAATTACAGCTGTCCCTCAGTCAAAAAGTGGTGCAGGGGGTGATGCTCAGCTCGTCCCTGCAGGAGATGTGGAGGGATAGCTCTGCCCCTGGTGTGCTGCTTTACACAAAAATTAACCCCATGCTTTTAAAAAAGGCACATTTTGGTGATCCAGAACTGCTGCAGTTTCCTCCTGCAACATGAAGAAGTTACTGCCATCCCTTTCCCGTTTTTCCTGCCGGGAAATCCATAGCTGGTAGTATAGCAGCACCTAGAGGTGGATTCCAGGGACAGCCCTGCCCAGGGGGGTCTGCACGGAGGGGGCTCAGAGGGCTGAAGGGAGGTGCTGCCAGGTCCCAGGGAGCACCCACAAAACTGCAGGGCTGTGGCAAAGACTGTCCCAGAGTTTTCCCAGTGTCCCGGAGGATTTGGGGTCGAAGCAGAATGGACCCAACCTTCCTGGATCTCAGGACCATTCCTACCTTCTGTATCACACCTGCCAGATCTGTGAGACCAAAGAGAACACCAGAAATGATTTCTGGGGAATCCTTCTGATCACTCACCTTCCCAGCTGGCAACTCCAGCTGTCAGTGCAACTCCACAGCGTTTGGCTTGCACCCCTTGGTCAGGCACTGGCCATAAGGCCAGAGCACACGTGTGCCACAGGGGTGAGCTGCTGCAAATTAGGGGCCCTGCAGAGCCCCTGCTCGCCAGATGCTTCATGGAGTCCATGAACTGCTTAAAGAACAGCAGATGAACTGAGGGTTTCCTCAAGAAACACAGAAAGAAGTGGAGCAAGAGCATTTGCAGTGAGTTTCACCAGCAGCTGGAGCAGCTGGTGGGCAGCAGGTGGGCTGGGCAGGGGAGGCAGCAGGATGGGCTCTGTTTGCTCCCACCTCTTGGCATGAATCAAATCTGCTGGGCTTCTCCTTCAAAACTTCCGTGGGAGATCAGGTGTGGCATGTCTTTAAGTCTTTGAAGGTGGCAGAGAGGCTTGTCTGGAAAACACACTAACAGGGAAACCCACAAAGCCTGTCCCTTGGGTTTGCAGACTGTAAGCAGCCTTGCCTGGTTTTTTAGTAGGTGTTGGGTCTGATAGTGTGCTCCTTATTTTCAGTGAAAGGGACACAAGAAATAGCTGTCTTGCTCAATGTCATGAATGACTATTGAAGTCAACATTGGCTGTGAGAGACATTTCCCTCATTGAATTAATTCTGGTGTGCAAGGTTTCATTAAGTACATGGAACAGATACTGACCAAGTGCTGCAAATCCTCTCCTAACTGCAGTTATTCTTTCTTGTCCTTTATTTATAAACTGAATCCATACTGGAACTGTACAAGTGACAATTCACTTAAAAATTGACAGTAACTGTTCTGGTTGCAAACTCACAAATAGGAATTATTTAGCCTCCAGAGAGGAAAAGGCTGCATTTTCCATCCTACAGGAGGAGGTTTTAAGCCCAAACCTTGCCTAGGGTCTCTCCTTTTTCTTAAGAGCTAGGAGGCAGCTCTCCTGTACTCCAGCCCAGCTCTGTAACTATGGAGCTATTCTCTAATCTCTTATTCCTGAAAGCCATTACTCTATAAACATGATAAATAGACTGGTAGAAGTGTTTAGCACTGAATATTCCTGAAGCATAATTATTCCAGCCTCCCTTGGCAGCAGAAACATTACTCTTATGTCAAAGATGAGGAAACAGGGGCACAGTGCTTTGTCCAAGCTTGTAGGGTTGTTCAGCCCCAGACTGGGGCCCCAGGTCAATCCTGTGAACTGTGCTCCAGTCAGTGCCAGCCACTGCCAGTGAATTAAATAATAGCTCAGTGGAAGAGGGAAATGAAGCAGTACTGCTGAGGAAGAAAAGGTATGGTTTTCAATGAGATTTGACAATTGAGACAGGAGTTGATTAGGTGGATATCACCGTGCAATCTAGAGATGTTAAATAACCAGCTCTCCACAGGTGGGAATTGAGGTGGAATTACTCCTCCTGAAATGCAGTTACCTGCTAGTACTGCAGTGCTGCTTGGAGGGGGTCTTATTCTGTCATGGAAGGGAGGAAATAAACTTTTCCTTCTCTGACTCCCAAATTCTTAGGGAAACCTGGTGCAGTAACCCAGTACTTGATTTTTCCTTGACTGCCTCACAAAGAAGATAATTGCAGAGGAGCAATGGAGACACAGTGGAAGAGAGAAAGTTTATGGGGATAACTATTAACAATACAAGGAACACATCTGTAGTGTCAGGCTACATCTACTCTGCAATGGGAAAATCTGCAGGAAAGACAATATTTGAGTTTGCTGAGTCCTTAAATGTGATCCCTCCTGTCCCTGGCACAAGCTGTGCCTTGGCTCTGGTTCAGATGGGCTAGATGGAGGAACCAGGGGGCAAAGCCCCTGGGCTGTGCTTGCTCTGCAGCCCTGTGGCTGAATGACAGTGGGGCAGATGAGTGAACTTGGGATTTCCCTTTCCAGACTGTAGGGAATGTCAGGTGACAACAGGGGAGGGTGACACTGACAGAAGGCTGAGAACTGCAATGAGCTGACAAGGGTGTGCAAACACCCACACCCTAAATGTGCAAGACATAAGACAGAGAGGGAGGATTATGGATGCTGAAACTTTTGAAATGCTAGTTGTCCAAGAATGTCTATCTTTGCTCTGATGCTCCCTCTCCAAGTACATTATTAGTGGTTTGTTACATGAAATCCAGTTCCAGCTGACTGACACCTATCAAACAAGGCACACCATAAATTGTGTATCAACCTGGTGAATTGAGGAGGAAGAAAATAAATCCTCATTTCTGAAAAGTGTCTTTAAAAACACATTAAACCCCACACAAGCAAAAATACCAAACAAGCTGCCTGTGTACCTCATGCTTCACAACTGTATGGCCAAATACACCTGCTCTTTACTCACACATGTGTCTGCTAGTTCTGCCTGAGTTAATGGGGTGCCTGGAGTCCAGGAGGGTCCCCTCATGGTGAATCCTCTGCAGTTCACATTATGAAGTATTGCCTGCAGCTCTATTCCCCTTTACACACCACACTGTTCTCCATACTGGCCCAGTGGGATGAGTGACCTGGATAGGGTTGCACTGCTAGTGGAGGTTTACCTGCTCCTTTCCAAAGTGGAAAACCACATTTTGTTTGAATGGAATTGCTTAGGGACTTTTTACAAACATTCCAACTCCCAAGGGTTTGGGAAACTTTGCTACAAGTTTATTTGGTTGCAGTGTGGTCTCTGTCAGAGCACCCAGCCTCTCTTGTGCCCTGCTCTGCCTTTAGTGCTGTTGGAATCCTGTTTCCTCTGTGATCAGGAACCTGCAGAGAGCAGACAGGTTCCTTGCTCTGGCTGCTCCCAGGGATGCTCCTGCTGTCCAGGAGAAGCCTGGCCTCTGGGAGCCCTGGAAGGGCTCTGCTTGGGGGGCTTGGTGGCCGAGGGGGACACAGCATGTGGAGTTGGAGACAGTCAAGTACCAAAGGTTTCGTGGAACACCAGCAGGATTTCTGGATGGCTGTGCACAGTGGTGAATTTATATGGATTTTCTGCTGCCTCAAAAAGGAGAACAGGCAGAGAAGCAGAGATGAGGGGGAAAGGATCAGCATTGATTAAGCTGACAGCTCTGCTAATGTCACTGTGGACACAGCCACTTTCCTTTCCTTTGCCAGCAGCAACTTCAATAATAAGATGCAGAGGGAGAAGGAGGGAACGTTACTGCTCACAGTGCTGCTGGCAGTATTTAGATGAGAATCTGGTGGTGTGATGGATGGCCACGATGCAAAGATACATAGTGATCAGTGCTCTGGAAATGCAGGCAGATTAAGCAGGACTGTGCCTGACTGGTCTGAAGGTGACTCTACTGAGAGCCAGTGGTTAAATGCTAATCTCTTTTTGCTCCCCACAAATAATATTTGTGCAGAACTCACAACAGTCCTTGCAAATATGTTGGCAGGTGCTGCTGTCTCACTTTGGCCTAGATCTGCTCTCTGGGCTCTGGGGTTCACAGGCAGGGGAGAACTTGTTTGGTCCTGATGAGCCAAGGTGCACATCAAGCCTTGGCAGAGCAGTGATGCAGCTGTCCTGTCTCCTGCCCCTGGTCCTGCACCCACTGTCCCCACTGAGCAGGATGGCTGAATGGCTCTCTGGTCTCACCATGGTCTGCAGACAAACTCAATTCTTGAACTCTGTACTGTTCTCTAGGAGTCTTTTTCCTAATTTTACTTTCCTTCTGGCAGCTAAGGGGGATTGATACAGCTCTGCCCAAGCACCTCTAGCTGCAGTGTAAGGCAGTGTGCTCCTGGTGTGTCTGGAATGTGCTTGCAAGCTGTGTGAGATGGGACAGTCTTTGTCATCTTTACAGACACCAGTTAGGGCTTGACTGAACAGGGATAAACCACAGTAAGGAATGTGAATCATGGTGACTGTGCCCTGTACCTGTATCAGCCTGGTGAATGAAACAAAATCTTTTTACAGCCACAGTTTTAGCCCCAAACCATTGCTGTAGAAAAGGAGGAGGGTGATGTAGAAATAGTGTCCAGGCTGGTTGGTGTTATCATTATCATCAGCACATGGGTTTGCACACTGAATTTAATTGTAGTTACAGTGTCCACCAAATCTTGTACCTCACATGGTGACTCTTAAGTCTTGACCGCTGGACTAGGATTTAGGGCTCATTTTGCCATTTTCATGGACAGATTCAGATTAAGTAAGAGGTGTTTCTGATTTTATAAATTTCATGTGTATTTGGCAAAATTAGCTATGATGGGCAGCTCTGAGAAGAACCACTCGTATAAATACCCAGACATTTTTATTTGGATCCACATCTCCAAGGTCATTATGAAGAGGTAATCTTTTACACCTTTCAAAACACCAAGTCAGGCTATTTCCAAGCAGGTTTCTTCTTGGAAATGAGTATAAAGCTTTAGTTTTAATTCTGTAGGAGTTAAACTGAAAATTATTAACATCTCCAACACTAGACTTCACATATAGAGCATTGTGGATATCTATCTCATGTCTCCACTTAGCCAGGGGCACTGTCTTTGCTGTCTCTTTCATCCAAGGACAAAAGGAATTTGTTAGGATGGCAAATGTTCTCCCATTCTTCCAAATTAGCATAAGAGCATCACTATAGAAATACCCCGTGCTATCTGGATTATGGCAATTAAATTTCTATCAATGAAAGCTGGTTTCGAAACTAATATTTAAAGAAGATGAGAGAGAGATGTCTACACGAGGGGCATTACTAAACAGATTTCAGTATTTATTTTTCTGACAGAGATTCTGTTTCTCCTGAAAGGGTAATGTACATCTATCTTGCAAAGAGTTTCCTTAGAGGGTTTAAATGAAGAGTGAAGCTTTGAGAACAAAGTGAAAATGGAAGAAATATACTGCCACAGAAAGATCAAAAATGAGGCACTTGGGGCTTCAGAGAGTTATCATTAATCCCCTCCTGCCCAGAGGGCATTCCTGTGTGACCATCAAAGTGACACACATGCAGCAGTCTGGCAGTTTGCCACATCTCTGGGTTTGATGGACTTTGCTCTGGGGATGGCTGAACCTCCAGCTGTTCAGAATGGCAGCTTGTTTTCCTCAACAAATTCACTCCCATGTTTATCTGACCTATCTGGAGCCACAAAAGTAGATTATAAATCGTTTCAAGTGTGTTTTCAACACCTTTTCCTTACCAAAACCTGGAAACACAAGCAGCCATCAAAACCTCAGAGCTTGTCCTGCCTGAGCACAGCTTTGCCTTTAGATTAGAATTGATGTTAAGACTGGGCTGTACTGCCTAAGATTGCTGTTGTACTTAAGGCTTAACAAAATGTGTAATAATGTTCACCTTATTACTACAGGGGGGAAATGCAGGTGTGTGTCTGTCTGGTGGGCTGATGAGGCTGTGAGGGTGACATTTACCCCCAGGACAGCACAAAGAAGTCACTGGCAGGTTCTGTGAGGCAGTACTGCCCAAGCAGTTGCATGGCAAGAACACATACTTCAAATAGGTAAAAGGAGGCAAAGGTCAGAAATGTACCCCAAGAGGCAAAGTGAGCTCTTCAGAGTGAGGAGGAGCTCAGGGATAGAGCTGAGGGTCTCACTGAACCAGCAGTGCCTGAAAGGGTTTGGTTCTGTTCACCTCATTAGCTTGGGCAATCTCCAAATCAAGGGATTTAAAGCACTGAAAAACTGTTTAATAATAACTGACAAAATGTAAGCATTGATTTTGAAAATGCTGCACAGGTATGATAAAAGAGTAGGTACGTGATGGATGACAGAGATGTGGGAAGCACATGTTTGGCTTTGTTTGGGTTGAGTAAAAGATGAGAGAGGGAGAGAGAAGAATCTCCTAAGAGTAGCATGAATATGAACAGTGTAAGTCACACTCAGACCATATAACAAATTTCAGAGCCTCCTTTCCCACCCTGTGCAGCTGCACACAGATATAGGGATGGTTACTAAGACAATATCTGATGCCTGCAGATAAAATGTTTATTTGCTTTTATATAAAAAGGGAGCTGGAAGCACAGCTCATGATTGCAAACTGGGAAAGAGGACAGATATTTCCAAAGCTACTGCCAATCCCCTTACAAGGACAAGATTTGACTCCTGCACGTACTGAAGAGGAACCCGTGACTCAACACGTGGATCTGGACTGAATTGCATTCACAGGTTTTTATTCATTATGACTCCTAAGCTCCAAAAACAAGAGCCTTTAAAAAAAAAAAAAAGACACCAGGGGATGATGCTAAAAAACTACCAACAAACTAACTCTTCTGAAATAATGGGAACAACTGTACATATTTCTCAGAATTGAAAGAACTGAAATGCAGGTGTATTCTGACTCAGATAAATCTTAAGTTTCCCCTGTGTGCAATTGAGACTGAAAAGTGGAGAAAGACTGATGTGGGGAGATGAAAGTTTCCTTGCCAGATGAGGACTTGGCTCTTCTTGCTCAAATACACTTATTTTCAAGACTATTTACTTTGTGATAGCTCAAAATCCAGGGCTTTCAATCTCTTAACAAAACTCCTGAGCCCAGTAAATTCAGGGGAAGTAGGATTCAGGGAAATTATCATCAGCAGCTGCTGCTGCAAGGGATTCCACCCAGTGTGGATGAGAGTGGAATGGATGGTGTTTCCTCTCCCTTTGCTCCTTTTCCCAGTGCTACCAGGAACACACAGACCAGTGCTGCATCATTTCCAAGCAGCCTCAACACCTGAAACTGGTGAGCTCATTATCCTGCAGGCAGGCAAGGCCAGGACACCAGCAGGAATTCAGGGTTAACTGCATTAACCTGGCTCATGTTTGAGCACACTGACAGCAGCCTCTGAAGAGACCAAAGTTCTCAGGGCTCAGCTGGAGGATAAGGTCAGGAAACGACTTTTTTTTTTTTTTTTTTTATAGTAGTTTTTAGAACTTCTGCCTCCAAACATACAGATGAAGTCCTCTCCCTCATTTAAAAGTCAATATTGTGACAGGAATTCTAATACAAAGGAGGAATATGTGTCACACAAGCAGTACCACAGACTAGGGTAAGCAACTGGGTATTTTCTATAAAAAGCTGTGAAATGGATAGTGTTTGCACATGCACAACCTTTTTTTTTTTTTTTTGTGCAGAGAGATTTCAGCTTTTCAGTTGTCTGAGAACACAGACAACAACTGGCCATGCATGGAGCCTGTTAGCTCTCCTCCAGAGCTCATGGCTGCTCATAAATGCAAACAAAACAGCCCAAACTGCCCTCCTCTAAGCCATCCTCCATCATTTGTCTTATTTGTTGACTAATACAGGGCCAGCTGTCTAGTTAGGGAGACAGAAGCATTAAGGTAGAGAAATCATAGAAAAGAAAGAGTAGGAGGCCCCTCAGGGGTCACTTGGTCCATTTGCTGCCTCATGGCAGGTTCAGCTTTGCCTGCACCACTTCTCTCTGTTTTGCCTAACCTGTTTTCCAAAATAATTTCCAAAATTCCCAAATCTCAGACCACTCCACTAGGCATAAAATAAAAGATGTGCGTAATGAAAAATACAACTGTTCAGCCAGCAGCTTCTCCCTAGGATGTTAATCTGCTGTACAATATCCACTCTGGGGTTTTCCAATGCTTTTAGGAATCACACTGATCCTTTGAGGACATGCAGATCTCAGGACTGGAAAATGGGAGATACAGGCAAACATTTGCCTGTGAGGTGGTTATTGGTAATGTGCATAGGTGAATTTTGGTTGGATGGGGTTTTTGGTCTAATGTATTTATGCAGCTGCCTTTAAGATCTTAGCTGGAACAAAAGTGATGAGGCACATGCTGAGCAGCTCTCAGGTAGTGCCCATTAGTGATCTCACTGAGGTTACTCTCCTCTTTTCTTTATCTTCCCAGGGCATAAGGTAAAATTGGATTAACTCTCTGGTTCTTCATCCTTTTCTTTTCCTTTTGCTTTTCATCCCTGAACACATTTTTATGGATTGCATAAACGTGCCCCACAAAAGGAACCCCCCAGGCTCAGTGCCACCATCACTGGGAGAAGGTTGCTGCTTGTTCCATGGGGAGCCTCTTCCAAACTTCAAATCCAGGGACTTCTCCCCAAGACCTACTGGAAATGGCCCCAAACCTGCTCCCTGCAGCCCAGCATCCCACCAGTGCTGTCAAACTGGCACCATCACTGAGCTCATGCCAGTCAGTGCCAGAGCAACAGAAGCATTTAAAGATACCACCAGCACATAATGGATTTTAAAAATTGCTTTTAATATCTAATGTCCACATCTTAATCCCAGTCAAATCAGCTGAGCTCCTAAACACTCTTGTAGGGACTGTGAGTGGGTGGAAAGGAAGAATGTTTGTGAATGGATGTGAGGAAACAGCAGGGAGATTTCACAGAAGAGGCAATTGAGAGCTAATCCCAGGCTCTGCTGTGTGACAGTGCCTCTGAATGCTCCCTTATTTACTGATGAACAGCAATTGACTGAATTGTGCTATTTATATGTTTTCAGCATTTTTCCAAAACTGCATACCTCATAGGAGTGTGTGGGACAAACTGGCAACAGAAAGGAGCAATTCTAAAGTAGTTAACAGACTGTCATTTTTATTCTGCCTGTATATGTAAAGCTTTTTAAAAGTAGTTTTAAAGAAAATGAGAATCAACACTCTTGAGCTTGCATTGTCTCTTACAATTTGAGGAGCTAGCACAAATCTTGCATTCCCTTCTTCACGGAATATAAATCAGAGAATATTATACTTTAAAAAATAATTCTGGTCTGGCTAACAGCAGGAAAATCCATGATTCCAGTGATGGAGAACAACTTATTTATTCATATCAGGTACTGGAGGTTTTACCATCAATTCCTGACTTGCCAGCAGCTCTCTACATTACTGGGACTTTCTTCACAGCCTCATATTCCAGTACTTTCCTAGACTGAAGATTCCTAATTTGAAAGACATGGCTTGATGTTGGCCAGAAAAACAATCTCTTCTCTGGCAGATCAAAGCAGAGCAGACACATGCACACCCCTTGCTTCCTAGCCCAGGACTTGTAGAGTTTCAATTTTGGCATCACTTCAGAAGCTTTAAAATTAGAGAAGGATGCAAGTCAAAAGATTTGAGGCTCTGAGGGGTTGCACTGCAATCTGGGTGTTTGTTGTTCAGGTTTTGCTGATTTTATGTGTTTATTTTTCTTTTTTTGAACTTTATGCAAAGTACTTAAATGGGGTGGAATTACAGACAATGCCAAATTGCTGGCCCAACATTTGTTACATTTTTCTCCCTGCAAATTATGCTCCTGTTTGGTAATTGCTCTTGTCTGAGAAGATTTGTTTGGGTGTAGCTTTTGTTTTGGGGTATTTTAAAATGCTCTGAGAATAAGGCCCCAAAGAGAAAGCTGAGGAAGAGGAAATTATGGGGGGTAGAGGAATTGAGCTAAAATACTATTCTCACATTTAGAACATTCAAGGATGTCTTTAATATCATATATCCAAAAAAGAAACATATCTACCGGGGGTTACCTTTGCCACTATTTCTCAACAAATCTCCAGAAGCTTTTGGTTATGCAAGAAACACCACATTTTTAAACATCACAGTATAATCCGAAATAAATAGATTTCTGTTAGTTTCAACATAATTTCATGCTGTCCAGAAATGAGATGGGAGAAAAGCCTTTTAGGTAAAAGCAGAAATTTCATTTAGAAGCAACATGTGAAACACTTTCTTTGTTAAGCATAATTAGCAGTTCAAAGACACTTGCCTTTCAAAGTGTCTGCTTTGATTCCTGTCAGATGCAGAGGCAGTGATATATGACACGACATTCATCAACTAACTCAACATAAAATGATGTGATGATTTTTCTCTAATTGAGGGGATGGGAAAGCAAGCTTCTTTTTTTTTTTCTCTTAAATGAGCTTGAGAAATAATTTAAATGGCTGTCAGATCTCCAGCAGCAGGTAGTAAAACACTGGATGGAAGATTTTCAAATTCAGTTTCTGCCCATTGCCAATGTTTTTCTTTTAACAGTATTTTACTTTCTGACATGTCAGATATTACTTATAGGAATGGTTTTCGCCTGTTTTTAAGACATCTGCTCAAATTTGCCTGCTGACTTCAATTTGCCATTCTGACAGCTTTCTTTGAGACTAGGTGGTTCTTCTGAAACATATTCCAACTGAGAGGTTTCAAAGTAGTTTCATTTCATTTTTTATCTTCCTGTGACTATCAAGTCTTATGCTGGCCTTTTTTTTCTAGTTGGCTGCTCTGGTACTTCTTTCTCTTCACTCTCCACTGACTCTTCAGCACATTTTTATTTTACAGGTGGATATTTTGTGTACTCTTCCTCAGATGCTATTTTTCTTAGTCTTTGGATTCTACAATTAAAATCACTCTGCTTTGTTTTTTCAGAGTAGAATAATTATTAGAATAGTCTAAAATAACTAATATAATAGCCAGTTAGAATGACTCGGTAGCAGAAGGGCTTGGGAGCATGAACTGCTCACAGCAGAAATCCAAGGTCTGTGCTCCAGCTGAGAGCTCAGGAGAGAAGGGGTGACTGGTCCTGCATCACCTTGAGTACCTGGATGTAGCTTTGATGACTGCAATAGGTTATTTCCATGTGCCCAAAACCTGCCCCTTCAGATTTTACACAGGCTGTGGGCAGCATTTCAAGCTGTCCAAAAAGAGAAAATGAAAAACCAGTAGAAATACTCCCTTACATAAAATCAGGTTGTGAAAATAACTATTCAGGTTATTTTTAATTCTTTTCTCTGTGTCTGTGGTTCAAGGTTTTAAACATAACCCAGGCCTCCCTTCTGGGTTTGCTCCTGACACAGGACTTTCTCTCTTCCCTTGTTACCAAGTGTGTGATTGCCTGTGTTTTTGTCTCAGTGTAGCATATGAAAAGCAAAGTTCTGCAACAAGAAGTGTCCTGGAAGCCTTGGTGAAAGAGGAAGGTTGTATTTTGGAAAAGCAAATGTT
The DNA here is from genome assembly GCA_013400575.1 of Peucedramus taeniatus. Taxonomy (NCBI): domain Eukaryota; kingdom Metazoa; phylum Chordata; class Aves; order Passeriformes; family Fringillidae; genus Peucedramus; species Peucedramus taeniatus. The sequence goes on along the minus strand of WBNO01002138.1, from coordinate 1,114,711 downwards.
CAAAGCTGCTGTTTTGTGTGAGTGACTCAGCTGTCTGGGCTTGGATTTGCCAACAAAAAGGCAGCTAAACTCAGTGTTTCCATGAAACCAGTGAACAGTCATACTGTCAGCTCTGGTACAGACATGTGAATTCTTCCATCAGCTGCAGTCAACTCTTTGCTATGGAAAGGGATGAATAAAGCCAGAGCACTGCATGAACACCCAGTCAGGGGAGGCCCCTGCCCCAAGGAATGTTGGGTCTACATGGGAGAGGAGGGAGAAGCCAGAGGTAATGACCAAGAGAAAGATAATTTTTATATCCCCAGTTCAAGTTTGTCCCTCTCCAACACCCTTGCTGAGTTAGTGTCCCCTCAGAAGTTACATTTCCTCCATGCACCAAAACACAACTCTGCTGTCTGGTACTTTACAACATGAGGAAGCAGTGTCTGCTCTCTGTGAACTGGAGAGGAAACTAATCTAAAATTATGTTGATTCTACATTATTAGAATTGTTTGTTGATTCTACATTACATCAAATATTTTAGGAATATGCTCATTCTGTTTCATATATGAACTAGCCCTGTGCTCTCTGACCTGCAATTGTTTGCTATCAGTATTTTCCTAGAAAACTTTTAAACAGACATAAGATTGAATTATCAGCAAACAGGAAATAACAATGTTTTCTTTTTTGGAAGTAGAGTCAGGAAACCCCATGAAAAAACAGCAAGAGACCAACATACCATAGGTGTGCACACAAAACTAATGTAACCTAAAAGTTTGATATTAGAAAAACTGATTGAACAGTAGAGAAAAAACCCTTCCATCTCAGTAAATGTCAAGATTCTTAAAAGATACCTTAGAAAACAGAAAGAAGGAGTGTCAAAAATGTTTAGTCTTTAATTGCCTATTTTTGACTCATGTGGAGTCTTGTTTTTACAACGCAGAATCATTTTCATCCACCCAACTGCCAGGTATGACACCCTATGAGTAAAAGATCTGCATGTCATCAAATCCTGTACAGAGTCATTTTCCTTTAAATACACCATTTTCAATTTATCTCAAAGTCCAGCTTAGCTCTCAGTACCACATTTATGCCAGTACCACCAAACCAGCATTACAGGATTATGAACTGGGATCACTTACCCTGTCAAGTCTGGTTTCACACTGACACTTCCAGCAGGGCAGGTGCTATATTTTATTAGTTACAGAGATTCACTGTGCATCCAGAACCTGCCCTCTGCACCCTGCTTTTATAGCAGGATTCAATACAGCTGAGCAAATACAACCTCTGCATTATATATGAGGTACAGGGAGGTGATGGGAGCAGGGTAAATGCTCTCATCAGGTGTAGAGTGCACAGGGAGCCAGAAACACAGAGACACTGAGAGATCAGGGAAAAGGAGGAGGGAAATGAGTCTGCCATGAAGGCCCAGGAAAACCTGCTCAAAGGGTTTCTGTCCCAACCAACTCTGTAATCTCTACCCAAGGCCTGGATGCCATTACAACTCCACTATATTTCCATGCCTGACTTTAGTTATATTCTCAACACTGCAAACAAGTAGGGGGAAAACCCCAAACAAATCCAATGTACTGGTTGCTAATAACTTCTGAACAGCAAACCAACAGCAATTCCCCAGCCCAGAGTGGTTTCTACTCACCTCCATTTGTCTCGGGGATATTTAAGGCAAAGGCTCATTTTTGTCCTGCAGATTCCGTGCTGCTGCTCAGGGTTATTTTGCCAGGTCGTAAAAAGGCTCCTGAGCAAAAGGAAGAGGAAAGCAACACGTAAAGCAAACACAGAAGCCCAAGAGGAAAGCTACACCCTACAGAGCAGCACTAATAGCAACGGCGAGACTCGGAAGGAGGGAACACTCCCAGTTAGTAACTTTTTCCATCGATACATCTGTTACAAAACAATTTAGCTGCAAACTTCTCTTCCTTCTTGCAAGCAATGTTTTGCTATAGAGGAGACCTCAGATAAACTACGTGATGAATGTGGGGTTTGTTAGGGTTTTTTTTGGGTTTTGGTTTTTTTACCATGTAAGCAGATTTTTGAAATATAAACTAGAAGCTCAGCTGACTGCTTTAAAAATACACTGCTAGGCAGTAATTATGACAAGGTGCATTTGTCCATGCTTCAGTTTTTTTTTTTAATTCAAGTCTTCAACAAACAGAGTCATATTTGAAATAACCACCTATGGGAGTTTCTGGCCAGCAAGTGCAGCAGAGGTGAATGTTCAGATGATTAATACCTTAATTTTTTAAGAGCTTGATGGGCAGACAAGGAAAATATGCCAAACTGTCCTTGCCTCAAGAAGGATTTTTAGTGCCAAAGCAAAACTGCAGTGAGAAGGAAAACTCATGATTTCACCTCTAAAGACTTTGAGGGTAGGGAGATGTGTGGAGGGGCAGAGGGATTTACTGCAGCAGCAGAAGCTGCTGGGCCCAGCTGTGTTTTCACATTCTTGCCTCAGTGGATTTGAGCTTCTCCAAGAGCCAGGGCTGCTCCTCGGTGTAGGTCATAGGGTAGCTGCATGTGTGAGCCCACAGAGGCAGTGTGGAAAATTTTGTGCTGACAGTTAATGTGTGGCTTGAAAGAAATAACAAACAATTTGGTTTGAATTTAAAAATTCTGACAGGTATATCTTGCCAAATGTTAGTCAGAAGGGAAAACTGATGGATGTATCGTGTATGAAAATGCCCAGGGTGTAGTAAATTCATTTGTTTTCCAAAAGCCAGGTCCTTCCCTTGCCTCAGAATAAACCTGGGACTACTTCAGGGAGATTGAGAGAAATTAAGATTCCATTCACTGGGGTTAATGAAGTCTGCCTTGAGCACAGAACCAGAAAATGCTGTATGCAGTAGCAGAGGTGTGAAAGAACTGCTACAGGAGTTGTCCTATTAAATGTAATATTAAGCCCCACCCTGTAACCCTGTGACATCTTGCTTTGCTGTTTTCCATCTCCACGGGCTGGTGGACGTTTTAAAAGTTGTGAATTATGTGAGGACACACACAGATCATGTAATGAGGTGATAAGGCAGATCATAGCAGAAAGGAGTCATCTGTTCTCATTTGGAATATTAAAAGAGCCCTGAATCCACTTGGTTCCCAAATCTCCTCAGACCCAATGGAGCAGGTGTGCCTGTGCCCTTGGTGCTCCTTGAAAACTGCAGGCAGCATCTCCTCCAAGCCTTGTGTTCTGAAAGAGTTTTCCCATATGAGGTCCTCTCAGCCAGGACCAAACCTGAAAGCCTTTCCATCCACACTGCCAAGGTAAGGGATGGCCTTGGGACACAGGCCCAGGAGGGACAGAAGTGTCCCCAGCCCTGAGACACAGGCCCAGGGAGGGACAGAAGTGTCCCCAGCCCTGGCTTGCTTGTCCTCAAGCTGAGAGCTGCTCCCTGGGCAGGAGTACCCTGCATCTTCCCCTCCAACACAGTTGTTGTGCAAACCCCAGAGCAGCATCTGGCCAAAGGCTGAAGGCTGAGGACTGAAAACACATTACAAGAGGTGGGAACTGATTTTGGAGGGACAGCAAAATTGGCTTACACCACTAAATTCCCTGTGTATAGATCCAGACCTTTAGAAAAACACAGAACCCTGTGTTTGAGTCTTTTTGGATTATTCCTTTAAGAATGTTCCTTTTGGTCTGGCACAACATGGAGTGACATGACAGCACACTTTCCCCTCCTTTATAATTTTCTCTCAGAAAGAGCATCTGGCCTTGCTGCCTTTGTAGCTGGTTAAAAGCTTGACATGTCAACTCTGAATAATTGAGCCAGGTTAATGGTAGGACATGATTTACAAGGCTCCCAGCATATAAAGTGCTTGGTACAGCTGTTTGGAGTGATTGCCAGCAATGGATTTGTGCTTTCTCACTGTTCACAGAGCTGGTCACCCTTACAAAGGAAAATCAGGAGAGTACTTCCAGCACAATTATATTTAAGCTACTGGCTTTCAAAGGGCCTTTGAAGCAAAATATTTTCTTCCTCGTTATTAAAGCAGCACTGCCAGAAGCATGGGTAAACTCTTAGGTACCAAACCTGGCTCCATGTGCAACAAGGACAGGGTTTATAGTCAATCCAGGGGCTGGTTACTACCCAAAATACTCAAATTGTCCTGCTGTCTCCTCTCTGTATCATTCTATATATTTTATTAATATTTGAATAGGATGCATATTTAGCTTTTGTAATTAATTGCAATTAATTGTATAATTGCATCTCCGTGTGTACACCCCCCTTGCATCAGTGTATTGCCTCTGGGGATTGCCTTTGACTTTTGATGTTCTGAGTATGTCCATTTACCTTTCTTCCCCTGTCTGTTTTCTGGATATTTATTCGTTATTTAAAAGGCAGACCCAGAACACCCTCCACTCCACTTTTTCTTCAAGAAAATCCCCTTCACATGATAGTTTTGTGGTGCTTGACTATCTGTGCTTTCAGAGGACAATACATATTTTGACATAAAGTTGTGTTTCAGTGCTTACAGAAATTCCCTCTTACATTTTACTCATGGTTAAAAGTATCTGGATATTCTTATTGATAGAAACAGCTGAATGTTTTTGAGTCCTCCTAATTTGACCTCATAGTAATTCATAGCAGATGCATCACAAATTAATTATGTGTTCTGGGAAAAAAGATTCCCTATCATCCCTTCCTCTGGTTGCTGCCATTTAGTTTCACTGGTGCATCTCTTGTTGATGTTTTGTGAGACACAGTGAATCTTTACAGTCTCTTTTCTGTCCATTGTTCATAAACATCTGTTGGTGTCAGTTTTAATTTACTTTCCCCTTCCACTAAATTTTATTTGATCTGTATCCTCATTAATGACTTCTGCATGTTAATAAGTGATCTTGCTCTTCTTCTCCATTCCTGTTTTAATGTTTCTCAGCAGGGGATTCTAGCAGAGACAGCAGTATTAAAAACATGGGTGTGGAAAGTGGAAAGGGCTGATGTAATGCCCTAATTCCAGGTAGGAATGCTGTACAGGATAGGGGTGTATCCCCTTGCAAGCCCTGTCTCAGTGCCTTTGGTGTCAAGTCCTCCTGGCAGCAGATCCAAATGCATGCTGAAAATGTGGGAGGGAGGAGCCATGAGAATACTGAACACCTTGGAAGGCCTTACCTGCAGGGATAACTTCCAGGGCAGCCCCATCTGTTTAGTTCTAAGAATTTAAGGGATATTTGATTAGTCTTAAGACCCTACAGAAAAATACAAATGTAATAATAAGGAAATATTCAGTCTGCCAAAAGGAATGTAAATAGATAGTGAGGACAGTCAAATGCAGATTTGCAAGAACCTGCAAAATCCTAACAGGAGAATTTGCTGTCAGATAATTCTCTGGAGGCTTTCTAGGCCATCCATCCATGGGAGTTTAAATATGACCTACCTAAAAATCCTATAATGAAGTAAGCTTGAGACCATGACATGCCATCAAAACCACCAATTAAAACAAAAATAATCAGTCTGGACTCCAGTGGATAGGCCACCTTTACATAACCTGGAAAGAGACCATAAATAAATATATAAACATTATATATAGAAATTCTATTTGATAAATAACATATTTCTGCTAAATTTCCTGAGCATTTTTGATAAAAAACAGGACCCAGAACCAGAACTTTAAAATACAGTTTGTTTCATGTAAGATCAGCAAAAGCAGACAAGCAAACACTTCCAGGGATTAGGTGCATGAAAGGAATGATGTGTTTCATGGAAATAATATTTAGAACAGCTGACATTAAAGAAGTGACCCTGGCCCAGAGGCTATTCTAAGATATTGGATGATTCCTCATGAAGCCAAATTTCCTGGGAGGCTGTGAGCAATGTTGAGCAATGTTTAGTGGGCATAAGATCACTTCACCTCCTCTGGAAAAAAAACACTCTTAAACTCACACACTGTTGGGTTACATTAGGAAGGGGAAGGCACATTTCCAAACCTAGTCAGTACTTCACTAAAATTCCCTTTAGTGATACAAACTCACCCTGGGATTTTATACCCAAAAGCAGATAACTTAACTGGGATCTTTGCTGATTCCCTCTCAGCTCTCTGTCTGTCTTTCTATCTATCTATCTATCTGTCTATCTATCTACCCACCATATCTAGTTTAGCCTGAGGCAAAATGTGTCAGCTTTTCCCATGGGCAGTACCTGGGATGCACTGCTCCTCAGCACAGCCTGCCCAGGACTGCTCTCTCCTTGGGCAATCCTGGGAATGTCTGCTGTGCTTTCATCTCTTTGTGGCATTTTGATTTTATTTGGTGACAGGGGAAGGAAACACTGGCAGTGTAAGAGTGGGAGGGAAGCAGTACTGGGTAGAGTCTGTTATCCCAAATTTCAGTGATGCCAGCCCCAAGTGTGAGCTCTGCTAGTGAGTTTGTGTGCTGCTCAGGTGGAAACCAAACCCAGTATCCTGATGGCTTGGACTCACCTCTTTAATGCAACACCACCTTGGAGGAGGCTTTCCCTGGTAAATTTTGCACCTTGTTTTACAAACTTCTGATCAACATTGCGGTGTGAGGTCTCTCCTTGCAATTTCCACTCTACAAGGGCTGCATTTTAATAGGGAGGAAACTGAATCCTGTAACTCAAGCTGTCTGTGATGTGAATGAGTAAACCATGGGAAAACATGAGAGGAAACATCAGCTACAATATGAGAACAAACAAACAAACTTGATATTTACCTTCCCAGAGAAACAGGACAGAATTTAAGATTCTTTTCTTGCTATTAGCATGCAAAAACCTGAGCAAACCTGACCAAATCCCTTTGAGATAACTGTGTGTTATTGCCCAATTCCTTTAGGTTTTTAGCATAGATGCAACTGGGTATGTGATTGCTGCCAGTGTAAGAGTTTGGAAAGGAAACAAAAGACATATTAATGCCTTGAAAAATCCACGTGTTTTCCTCCTTGGGCCTCTATGCTCAGAGTGACCTCCGTGGCTGTCCTTTATTCACACAGAAATGTTCTTGTCCTTAGCCCCGTTGCCAGGAGTTAATTTCTCTGCTGGGCTCTGCTGTCAGCCTCCTGGCATTCCTACCAAAGGCAATTCCATTGCATGTGCCTTCTCTTGGCTCCCTGTCTTGGGAACTGAGATCTGCAGCACACCAAGGGCTAGTCAGGTCTTCTGCAGTGGATTTTTCTTTGTAGTCTCTTCCTGTTTTTTTCCCTGTGCTATCTGTCTCTATCTTCTTATTATCCTAAAGCTGATTTTTTCTGACCTCATCTTGAATCTGACACTGCCTTTGTGTTTTTCTCCCTTGCAGTATTGCTGTTCTAAATGTTTAAAGATTTGTGGTTCTGCTTTCAACTTTACTTTGCTGTCCCAGTGCATCTTCCATCTATGGTGTTTAGTTTTCAGGTATAATTTAATGACAGCTTGCTGCCTCTAAGATTTGTTCCCATTGGTTTTTCCTGTTTGCTCCAAGGAGGTGCTTTCCCTGTAAAGCCTCCATCTGTGGACTGAAATATCTGTGCAATGCACATGTGTGAGAGGTGGGCATGGAGGGCAGCCCCAATGGGGGTGGAGCAAGTTAATAAAATTCTGCTCCAAGTTTCTGCAGCCTTGGCCACTGGGGAATGGCAGTCCCAAACTGCCACTATGGTTTATGTTGGATAACTTCCAAATTGTCCTTTTGTGGGACTGAAAATGGCACTGAGAGGTTCCATGTGGCTCATGCAAACACCATAAACATTTTAATACCATAAAGCATTGAGAAGACATTGCTACCATATGGTATATCCAAGACATGGGCACTTATCCAAACATTCATTCTCTCACTTGCACTTTTCTCTTTGGGGTGACAATGATGAGGGATTTCCTTTAACATCAACAGAGGACACCTGGGCCTGCAATGTTCTTTTTAGAAAGGTTATTTCAACAACAGATATTTTCTAATTATTACACACAGTACAATATCTGCTTCCAGAGCCATTGCTTTAGTAGACAGCCATTTTATGGAAGTATTATTCATTGATAATGGTCATATTCTTGCCATTTATTGCCAAATAAATATAACAATAAATGAGCAAATATTGCCTCAAATGTGCCTGTCTGAGCACCTGCAGTCACTGAAGGTTATCAGTGCAGTCAGACTGAAATAACCAGGCATCTGCAACCTCCTCTGTGCCTTTCTCTTCTTTCAGGTGTGTGTATGACCCATTCCTGGTACCTTGGGGTTCTCTTATGTTGATGTCACTTTGTTAATATTTTCATGGGAAATGTCCCAGGAAAAAAAACTTGGCTCACCTACCTTTTATATATATATTTATCTGTAATGTGTAGGTGTTTTTGTTCTTGGATAAAATCACATAAACCACTACTTAGGCTGGGGTTCCTCCAAAGAGGCAGTTTCACACTGTGGTCAGTGGAGGCCAGGCTCAGCTGCATGGTGCTGCTTGTCAGGTATCCAAACCCCTTGGGATCTCTGGCTGGGTCTGCTGGATGTGTCTCACACCTTTGCTGCTTTATGAGTTCCAAAACACAGGCTCCACACCACTGAGCCTTTCCCTCTCCCTTAGGAGCTGTAAATAGATTTTCTTGAAGTCACAGTGCTGTCTGCAGGAGCTGCAGGAATGTTCTGTAAATTGCTGTCTGTAAATTGCTGTCCTGGCACTCAGGAGATGTATAAAATACAACCTTTGTTTGTGTGTCAGAGCAGCCTTGAACATGGTTATAGGCTATTATAATTTCCAATCTGCTGAACTCACATTGTACTGTAAAACACCTTGCCAGGAAGGAAGCAGTTCCTTGGTTTGTCTGCTTTGAGCAGGCCATTGAGGATGAAATGCTGCATGAACCCTTGTGAGGTGATGCCATAAATTGCAAGCCAAGAGTATTCCCCCAATACCCAGTGATACCTCAGCCAGATGTACACCTCAGGAGATTGATGTGGTCTTTCTGTTCTTATTGGCACATGAGGACCTGTTACTGCCAGGGAAGACAGGTTCCAGGACATGGAGATGAAGCCTGGGAGAATTTAATTTTTTTAAAATGTCTTGGTCAGTAGTCAGCTGAGCAAATTTTATATCTGTAAAACATTCCTCCTAACTTCAGAGCATTTCTGACAATTTTCTGTCTCTCATCTCCTCCACTGGAGGCAGGAGGAGTTTGTGTATTAATTATCAAGGCAGGAAAAGGATACACACCCCACTCAGATGCCCCGGCCTGGAATGAGGAATCAGAGAACCACACTGACTTGAGCTCTTCTTCCTTGCCCAGATTTCTGCAGAAGGAAGAGAAGGAAGGAAAAGGAAAGCTGCTCTCAGTGTTTTGTAATCCTGATTCAAGCCTTTGGTGGCTGTAGGGAAGTGTTGGGAGCTCTGCTTGGCACCATTAACCCTGACTGTCAGGTGAGCCTGAGGGGAAAAGAGACTCTCTGACTTATTACTTTGACCCCCTAACATGCCAGCCTAGTTCTAGTTTAATTCCAGTAAATTCAATACAGTTACACCAGAGATCAATTTGTTCTGAAGCATTTTTGGTGTGTTCATACATAGAAGTGTCAGATATTATTAGCAACAGAAGTTTATCTTGTGAGATAGTATTAAGAACCTGATAGAAGTGTGATTTTGTTTCATACTGGCAGCAAGTGTAGGAAATGGTGTTTGACTCTCTTCACAGCATGGATTAGCAAAATTAGACTTGTCTCCTTTGCACTAACAAGCTCCAGAACAGAATGTGAGCCCTTAAATGAAGGAAACTCCTTTCAGAAACAAACACAAAAAGCTGTGGGAGGAAAATCATCGAGGCTTCCAGGAGGAGATATTACTACAGAGTTCATATCTGTAGGGCATCCACTCTGCAGGATTTTTGTGCACAGTGACATGGCTTTATGTTTTTATTTACATTTTCGGAAGAGTTCACAGGATGTTGCCATAGGGAATGCTGCAGTTGTCTGGGATACCCTTTTATATTTACATCACAAACAATTCTGCCTATATACTGACTTGATGCTGTTTGACAATCAGTAAATATGGTGGGGCTGTTAACATTTTGAGTCAGGTTTTAATATAGTTGGGGTAATGTTGTGTCTTCATTTTATTTTACCTTCTGTTTATTTTTCATTTCTTTGAATTTTGCATGAGTAATGCCTCTGGAACCCAGACAGATCTGGAAGCTGGCAAATCCTGTTCTCTGAGGCTGTACAGAGCACTGCTTGCCCTAGGCAAGATTTGCAGAGAAGTTCATTTCCATGTAAGCACCCAAGTAAGTGGCCAAATTCTAACTCAGCCTTCAGAGTTAGTCTGAGCCTGGGTGCCAGGTGTCCCTAGTCAAGTGTTGAGCATTTCTGGTAACAGCCAGGGATAATGAACACTTGAAATCTTCCCTGGAACCTTTTGAAAATCTGCCCTCAAGGCTGAGCCCTGAGCTGATGTAGTGAAAGAGGGAGATTTTATTAATTTTCATCTGGTGGGCCTTGAAGCTGGCCCAAACTAGTTTGTCTTACAGATAAAGTTTAGTTTCTAGTAGGAGTTAGGTGAGGACAAAAAGCACGAGTTTCAAATCTGTTTCAAAGCATGTCTCTGTGGAAGTTCAGTTCACAGGCTCTCTGTTCACACAGTGAGGAGTAAACAGAAATGTTTCAAAGTATTCCTGGAAATTTCTTCCCATGGCTGTCGCTATAAGCACACATTACCCTTTGTGAGGTTTTAAAGAGGATTACTCTTGGATTCAGAGCTCACACATCTGGCAGCAAGGCCTCAGGGTACAATGAGAAAATTGCCATTTTTAACCCAACAGATTCTTTTGAGCTGAAAAGAAGTGACCCTTCCATGATGTTTTATGTTTTCCCCTCTTCACTGCTTCCTTTCTTTGCCTCCCCTCACTCCCTATGAACTTTTCAAGATACTTGGCTTCCAAATGTTGGAGAGGAGCCTGTTGGAAGGGACACTACAAAGCTTTAGAACTTCATAAAACCTTCAGAGAACTGTTTGAATGCCACGAAAGCATTGCTCATGTCCAAGTGACATTGTTTCAGGCCTCAGTGACTGTGCATCTTGACCAAATTCATGATCATTGTTGATTTATCTCAAGATGTTCACACCAGGCTTCTCTTGCTCACGTACATGTTTAACGAACTGCTGTCTTTCAGAGGAATTGAATTATTTGACATTTGTTCCCAGAAAAGGTATTAACTGCCTGTCATGTATTATCTGTTATTTCATTAATTATTTATCACTTGTAATCCTTATTTAGGAAGTTCTAGCTATTCATCCAAGAATGGTATCATGCAACTTGTGCCATAATTGTACAAGCATATAAAGTACTGAAAAGCTGTCACTATTTCTGGAGCTGGTGCTGCTGCCTGCCCGTTCTTGTCCCTCATCCTACACAGTCCCTTCTTGCTTTTTCAGAGAAAGAGGCCAAGAAAGTGATCTAGGTTAAAGCTGACACTACAAAGGGAAATCTTGGCCAGACAGATGCTTGTTTTGGTACAGAAAGGAGCTGGCAGCACAGGGAGTTTTTGGAAGAGAATTTGACTTTTTCTTCTGGCAGCCTGTGCAAACTGATTTCATCTGATTGAGAAATGACATTGTAAAATGGTTGTTACCCATTCCTGAAGAGGAATTGCTGTGTGGCCAAAACAAGAAGTTTGTAACTGCCCTGGAAGTCAAACATGTTTTAACTTTCAAGAGAGATGGGTAGTGTGGTATCATATAAATACACTGGCCAGTGGTTCTCTGTCCGCATTAGAAATGTTGGCCTAATTTTATCAATGGGGGAAAAAAAATCAATCAATGAGTGCCCCTTTTCAGTAAAATTTGGGATATTCCTGTCCACAAAATGGCTTTGTCCTGCCCCACTCCTATGTCCCCAGTGCTGTCACTTGATACATTTTCTTGTGCATTCATAACCTGATCTAATCACACAGCCGAGTGTGTGCCACTGCAAAGAGGGGAACACCACTGCAAGTTGTTCAATAAAGAGCAGCACAGCAGAGCACAGATACAAACCCAGCACACTCTGAGGCTCCTACAAACAAATACACAACACAGCATCCAATGCACCATCATCTATATTTATATTTTCTACCTATATTTATAAAAACTTTCTGGCAGTTTCCCCCAGCTTGGCCCTCAGGACTTCAGCCACTGCCCTCTGCTCCCCACTCAAGAGCCAAGCACTTAATAAATGAGAGTCAATAATGAATAACAGCAGCAGGGTTAATTCTTTTCATTTCTGGGTCAGCAGTAGACTGAAACACATTTAGAGATGTAAAATAAAATAAAAAAACCAAAAAGATAGAAACAGCGTGGTGGTTAGAAGGAAAACCAAGAAAGCCCAGCATAGTGCCAATTACTAAAGAGCCTTTAGGCTTCCTCTTGGCTGCTGATCAGCCAAGGTGCTCTTGAAACACAGAACTTAATCTCACACGACAGCAGGAATGAAGATTCACCCTTGACCTGTGTATTTGCCCCATGCAGAGTGCTTCCTCCAGCTCCTGAAACTGCTGGAAAATTCTGGCTCCCCCTCTTGATGTGCCTTGTCCTCTCCCTCTCCCTTTTGCTCTTCTCATTGTCTTCTGCATTGTTGACTTTTGGTTATTTATCTACTTGTCCCCCTCCCAGTGCTGCCCTGGAGGATGCACACAATGGGTGGGGTCCTCTCTTAACTCTGGGATTAAAAAACAAAGCAGCACATCTTAACAATGCACATTGGTTTTTGACCTTGAGCAGTTTGCCAGTGAGTTTGGTTTTCTAACTCCTCCTCCTCCTGTAACCTCAAGTCTCTTGAGCACCTCTCATCCTCTCTCCAAGGTCTTTTCCTATTTTGTGTTCCCAGAAGTGTTTATCATGCAGGCAAAGGGAAGCATCAGGTCACTAGAAAGGGAATTATCCATTTAAACATCACTAGTCTGACACATATTGATTTTTATTTTAGGAGGTAGCATGTAAAACATAAATAAGATGCAGGCTTTGGTGGCTTCCTTCTAGGTCAGGTTGCAGCTGCTCCATCACTGGTACCTGATCACAGCAATGTTCAGCAGCCTGTGCAACCCAGCACTGACCCTGCTGTAAACTTTCTCTGCAGGTGTAATTTGCATCACACCCTTGTGTGTGTGTGTAGCTCCAAAGTGGGGCAGTGACACACCTCCAGCCCTCAGTACTGCCTGTCTTCTTTGAGCCCAGGTGCTGAGGCTGACTCTGTGCTCCTAACCTGCCATAATCAGCCAATTGTCCATGGGCTCCATCAGCCTGAATGTGTGCCAAGGCTTGGAGTGGGAAATGTCAGCACCTGAGTACAGGGACACCCTGGGAGGCTCACACAGTGCTGAGGGCAAGACCAAAAATGGGCTCAGAGAAGAACTCTGTGTATTGCTTCAGATATGGGTCCCCTTAATAAAACAAAATGCAGTGTAAGGTCCATCATCTGGAGGGCTGATATTGACTTCCCTGCAAAGATTTTAAGATTAACCCAAAGCACCTGCAGCCCCATTGCAGAGGGTGTCAGAGTGCTTTGCATTGCCTCTGCACACAGTTTCTCCCTGCAGCACAAGGACAGGGTCACCTTTAGCTGCCCAGTAAGATCTTCAAGGGGATGTTTTCCAGCTCTGAAAGGGTCTTCAGGGGCATTTGGTGGGTGCAAAGGATGTGTTAGTCAGGGGGATTATCCCTGAGGGATCTGATTCCCCTTGTTGCCTTCTTCTTCTGCCCCTGGGAACAATCGAGGTGCCAGCTGTGCTGCAGAGGGTGAACACCTGTGTGTTTGCTGTGGGTGACTGCAGCCTGGGCTCTGGGGTGCTGTGCTTGCCTGTTCCCACCGAGCAGAATGGTCTCAGCATGAGCTACTTCCCTTCTGCTGGAGGCTGCCAGGTGCTTCCATCCAGCTACTTGGTGTAGTCTGGAGAAAAAAATACAAAAAAGCAAACTTTTTTGCAAGTTTACCCTTTATTGCCTAGCTCTGCTCCCTGTGCTTTAACACCAAGTTGGTTGTGGCCCTGCCATTTCACCTGCTGCTCATGCTTAGCTCCTGGCTGCTTGAAATACTTTAATGCTGACCTGTGTTTACTGACAATTGAGCTTTTCATGGTTTTGTGGGAAAGTACATGCTGCTTTTGATCCTGAAGGGAATTAATGCAGAAAATCAGCACAAGTTGTGTACCTTTTGAAATCTTAAGCATGAGGCTTTCCTTTCATTTAATGTCTCATTGGAAGTTGCTAATTTTAAAAATCATAGAAAAGCTTTTTGTAGTACCACATACATCTTGGGAAGGTTTTTAAAGTATCAATGTGATTCTAAGAGAATCTTTTTTTTTAACAGAAAAACTTTTACTAGTGCTGTTTTTAAATTTACTCTGAGCTTTGCTGCAGCAATGCAGAAGATCAAAGGAAGTGGCTTTCTGCCTTCCAGTCAGCAGAAGTTCAGAGGTCTTGCCTGTGACTATACCTCTTTATAACAGATTGGTCTGACTTCACCTGAGGGAACAAGAGAGCAGAAATAGCTGACTTAAACTGGAAAAAAAAAGAAAAAAAAATACTGTTGTGGGATATGAGAAACTACTGTAAATTGCTGAAGGTGATCACTGTGCAGATCCATCTCACCAAAATATCTCCAGTTGATTGTGAGACAGCTTCAAAAGTCCAGAGAACTTTGTGCTCAGGATGTAAAATGAAATTTTTAGGCATTTGGCTGACAGTGTAACTCAGCCAGCTAATTCTGTGGGCAGTTCTTGTAACTGGCAGGATTTTCCATATTGCTCTTGTGGGCTGTCCAGAGCCTGGATGGGAGCCATGTGTCTCTTACTGGATTCTCTCAACCTTAGTAATGTGTTCTTAGGCATTTCTATTTCTTGGCTATACCTAAGACACACTCCAGTAAATATGGTGTAAAAGAGCTGTTTTCTGCTCACATTTCAATACTTTACCAGTAAGAGTCTATAGGGGTTTCCTGGAGAAATCCAGGTGAAGACAAGTAAAGCCTACTTGCAAACTGAGTCTTTTTGGAATATGCTTTTGAAGCCTTGAAAAGTTTTCCTGAGGAGAGCTCACTCATACTTGACAAGTATTGTAATCAATATTTCAGTTGAGTGCTTAGAAAAAGGAAAAGAGAAGGCAAAGGAAATTGATATCATTAGAGAAAACTGTGAACATATTTTTTATTGCTTTCCCTAGAGGAGATATAGCTCAGAATATGTGCAGATCTTAAAACACTATTGTTTGAAAAGTGAAAATGAGAGTAAAGAGCTGAAGCTGTCTGAACCATTGCCAGTCTGTATGAGCCTGAAGTTTTCTAATCCTCAGGGTATGAATCAAAATGTAAAACGCTGCATGGGGTGTTGTGAGACTCCTGGTCCTGCTCGTGGAGGATAAGGCACGGCCAGAACCTGAATCCATTTTGCCAGCTGAACCAGATCCATTTCAGCCTCGAGGGCTCTGTGCTGTCCCAGTGCCTGGCTCCTGGGACCTGTCCTGAGGGCAGAGAGCTTCTGAGAGACTTCATTTTACTTTCATCTCTCCTTCTAGCCAGCCGATTTGTCAGGTGTGCAGCTCTTCTTACTCTAGAGGTCAGTATAGCGTTAGGAATGGAAATGATGCATAGCCAATTCCTTCTCCCTGATGAGATGTTCCGGGGTGAACTCTGAATCATGCTCCTTCCCATACAAGATGGGAGAGAGATTTCATACTGGGGAAATGTCTTTGCAAAAGCAAAGAGCCAATATGGGAAGCTCAGAGGGCGTTTAAGAAAACAATCGAGGCTCTTTGTTGAATGGAAGTTATGCATGCACTAGTAGTAATTTTCTGAAGCCATAGACAATAACATAATGTGAGTGGGTGATGGCAGAAATTACATAGGGTGAAATTTAGGGAGCTGACAGCAGCCTATGCATCACTTAAGGCCTTTTTCTGAGGGCTTAATTGTGGCTTAAATAGCCTTGGGCTCATCTTCTGTATAGAAACAAATTCTGTCTAGAATGAGCACCACGAGCACAGAAAGTGGAATCTGATCATCTCTAAAACTCCTGTGCCAGGGAAGGGGTCTGTGCTGAGAACAGATGTGGGCAATGCAGATTTATGTGGTAGCTTGCACACTATCAAGGTCTAATGCTGTGCTTTGCCATAGGATGTGCTGATGTTAGTCCAAAGAGAAGCCATGAGGATATCAGTCTTTACACAAACAGGAAAACTGAGCAATGAGCAGAGCCCAGGTGTTGTGGTGGTTTGCTCCATTTGTGGAGGAGCTGTGTGGCTGATAACCCCAAAGGCAATCCCACTTACCAGTGCTTCAGAGGCATTTACCTTATTTTTGGGTGGGCTTTCTGCAAATAGTCACATTTGGTGTTAGGAATGCTTGCAAAAATGGTTCTGTTTTACCTCTGTTGTGTGACTTCAGGAGAAATCAGAACAGGACTACCACATCTGCCTTTGGTACAAAATGGTTGCATGCTGGTTCAGTAAGAGAAGAGAAGAGGCTCTGGGAGAGATCAAGCTTCCAAGCCACTTTGCATAGTGCATATTGAACAGAGAGTTTTTCAGTCAGTTCTCAGGATGTGTTTTACACATTATGATGGGCAGAATTAAAGCTGAACCCATCAAACTCTTCCTTATCTTTACATGTTTGGATTTCTTGTAATATTTAACTTTTTTTCTTTGCATTTCCTGGACTTAGAATTCTGAGTTCTGAGGTAGTCAATATTCCCCTGTAATGTATTCTGTCATATGTTCTCAATAAGCATTTTCAACTTGAAGTCCTAATAAATGTTATTTTTGTCAAAACAGAAAAGGTAAATTGAAGTAGTCTCCTGAAAGCCACTTTGAAAGCAGAAATATAGATGAAATATTAGGATTATAATAATAGCACTTTTCAAAACACAAAGCTTGATGGATTTAACTGTTCCCTTTTTAATTAAGAAGAAACCTGCAAATCACTGCTGTTGTCTGGAAAGAGATCTGTTATTCAGATGTCTGCTAAATTGTTTTCATGAATTCTATTCTGATTCTGGGTTTGTTCACAAATTGTCTACTCTTATTATTCACAATGTGTGATTGGGCATGTGGTATATTTTCTGCTCTCTGGTTTAATGACTGAAACATTTTGACAGGGAGTAGCAAATGGTGAATGACAACTAGAAAGCAACATGCAACTTGGGGCATTTGCAAACATTTTCAAGACTATTAACAGTCAGAAGAACACTGCTGAAGCCTGGGTAGTGTGACCTCCATGAATGATAATGATTCACATCTCAGCCATTTAGTTACAGATGTATCTCAGTCAGTTTGTCATTTGTCCAGATCCATTAGGTCTGCTAGCAGAATCATTGTCTATGAATGATGTGTCTTTCAGTCCATCTGAGCTTTGATTTACTTGTAAATAAAGCCTAATTCTGAAACTTGGCCACGGGGGAGCAAGTTTTCTGATTTCCATATCAGGGAAGTGAACTAAAATTATGTATTTTTGTCCTCTAGGACTGACACAGAGGCGGGTACTGTATTCTTGTTCAAAGAGTTATAAAAGTGGTGCTAAAGTCAGTGTGCCTGCACATTAGCATTAGAAACACTGCATTTCTGAGGTATAGAACTAAGCTAAGGTCATTTAAAAATATCCTGACACTTTTATTCACGAATAAAGAACGGCTTATTTTATTTGGTAAACCTCATTCTCTGTCACCGTGCAAAACCCATCAAGTTTCTTCACTTTTTCAGCTTGGCAATTGAAAATCAGCCCTATTCCAGTTCAGAAGGTTTTGAGATGGTGGATGGTGTGATTCTCACACAGAATATGTGCAACTTTTTTTTTTTTTTCTGCAGCCTGGGGTTCTCGAGCTGGATGAATGATTAAGATTTCGTAACACTGCAGGCAAAATTCCTTCCCTTGATCCACGCTGTAGATATCGTTTGCATTGTCTGCACACATGGTACTTTCATTTACATCAATGGGAATTCCACATGCTGAATAAGGGAGAAATATTTGCATTCTGGATAAGTGCCTTATTTGGGCACTTATTAATACTTAACTCACTTGGGCAGAGCTCCCACTGACTTTGATCTTGTTGGCGAGCTGCCCACTGGGTTTGAAGCCCTGGTTTGAAGAGTTGCTAAATGGCATTTTAATGGCAGGGGTCAGCAGTGATTGCCATACAATTTCTCTTGCTTTCCCCATCACAAAGTTATCATCCGGAGTAAGTCATTGCAGTTCTTTTTGGAAGATTAATAGCTCTCCTCTGGTAACAGAAAGCAGTACACCCACTGATGAGTTTATCATTTGAACTTTGAATCCAGTCAGGAAGTTGAGACGTAAGCTCTTCCATGGTGGTGATTTGTGGTATATTTCCAGTTTTCAGGGTCAGGTTATTAACCAGAGTAACAGTGATATAAGCACATGTTGTAGAGAACATGAATCAGAGGAAGTGTCTGACAAAGACTTCACTGTGCAGGCAGCTTTCCTGGGATGCTGTGGAAGTCTGACATGTTCATGGAGCTCCAGGTGTCAGGCTTGAAAATACCACAGGTATTAACAGCCTGCATGTGAGGATATAAAACTTTCCTTGGCAGTGTTCTTGGTACTCAAAAGATTTTATGCTGTGGCCTGTATATGGAAGCATTTAATTTTCCTCTAGGTTTAATAGTTCCTAGAAGTTTCTTTGCTTTTTCTTATCACTTAGAGGGAGAAAAATAGTGACAAGAAACCAAGACAACCACCTGTATTGGGTAACTTATAGCTTTTTACATGGGTAGAGTGTTCCTCACTTTGGTAACAATGTTCTGGGTTGCTGTCAAAATTAAGACATCAAAAGAGCATAATTGTCTGCAAATTTCTAATGCTTGTCCTGTCATCCTGAGAGTACTGAAACATAAAATATTCTGGGAGAAAACCTGTGCTGTAAAATATAAATATTATTTGAGCTATGCCAACACTGGAAGTCATTACCCATAGAAAATTCTGATGTTCTGCCATGTTTCTGTCTTGAACTGAAATAAATACTGAAAAAATTTATGAACAGGGAGTTCTGAAGAGCACTGTAGTATAGAAATACTTAACCTTTTGTGTAGATCCAGTGCAATGCTATGGGAACATGTTATGGAAAATGTAGTTCAGGTGTCTCTTGCCTCTATCCAAGTGCAGAATTAGATGGTTTTACAATGTGGTCTAATGCATGCTCCACTCCCTTTAACAGCTTCCACAAAGTACTAAACAGGGAAAAGAGATCAGCAAGTACTTTCCAAAGCAAATTCCAGTCTGGGAAAATCTGATTTTGTTGGGGTTTTTTTGGTTTGCTTAATTGACTTTTCTTTTTCATTGCAAATCACTTTGAGGAAAAAACCTCTCAGTCATATCTAATAATAATAATAATAATAATAATAATAATAATAATAACAATAATAATAATAATAATAATATATTCAACTTCTCTAGGAATAACAATATGGAAATAATTTTCTTTTTAAATAGTTGCACTCAGAATTAGGGTATGGAGAGTTCTCCTTCTACCTGTGTTGTAACAATCTGTTCAAATCCACTGTGATAGTGGAAAAAGTCTGTCCTTCAACTGCATCCAAAATGATGCTGAACCCCTTTTCTGTAGGGGCTCTTACTCAGAGACTGAGATTTGAGGGTAATTCATGTGCAGTGAAATCACCCCAGTTTTGTGGACTAGGTGAACAGCCTGTGAGACCAGACGCTCTTGGGTTGGGCTTGAGAGGGGAAACATTTGACTTCTGCTCTGGTGGCTCAAGCCATGCCTGGGGTCAGGAGGTGAAGCCTTTAACTGAGAAGGACCTGCCTGATTCCTCTTCAGTGTGGCAACTTCTGCTTTCTACCTTGTAAGGGAATGTAGTTCCCACTGAGGAGCAATTTTCATATATTTAGGTGTTCATTAATGTTAGTACTCTGAATAAAAAATGCACCCCCACAAAAAAAAAAAAAAAAAGCTACATATTGCATGCACTTAATTCTGTGCATTATGAAAGTGAGAGACAGAAGCACTGGGGGAAGAAACCCTTTCTCAGGAGTGTCCTTGCTCCTCTGAAGGCTTTGCTTTAGCCACTAGGTGATGCAGCAGCTTCTCTTTGTGTCCTGGGAAGTCGTGGAGGGAGAAGCTTGGAGAGTCTGGCATATGAATTAGGAATGAGTAATTGGAGAAGATCTCCACTCCTCTAGAAGTGATACAGACTAGATAATAGCCCTTGGAAAACTAACGAGATGATAGGATTTCCAACTTTACATTTTCTAATTGCTTTAAATGAAACCCCATTAAAAACAGCTGGTCTGATTCTCCACTGATATAAATTGTCATATATTTTTAGATTTAAATAGCACTCGGCTGGTCTACCCCAGATGTAAACTCTGGCCTAGATTATGTGATTGCTATCAGCTTGGAATGGAAACTTCAGCACTACTTTTACAGGCAAATTTATTTTAATGTATTATCAGGAAAACCCAGCATATTTCCAGGTATTGTGTATCTGAAAAAATAATCACCAAGATGACTAAGAAGACAGTTAAAGCAATGCACGTATCCACAACATCTCTGCTCAGGCAGAGAGATGAAACTTGAGTCCCAGCCACATGCTGGTAACAGGTAATCTAGGGCTGGGGGCTCTGAGCCAAGGACATCTTCAGCTTCTTGAATCCAAGGAAAGAAAAAGGCATTTTGTAATTTTCATTATATGCTGAGATCCACACAGAACTGGAAACACGTGGAGTAAGATGGTGGAAAATAGCTTTTCAGTAAAAGTAGAATGAATCATATTTAAACAAATTTAACCCGTGAGATGTTGCAATTCTTATTTGAAAGGGAATTAACAAACAATTTGTTGTTCATTCTGGGCCGCACTCTCATCTACCTTAAATTCAGAAAAAGTCCTAAATCTGGCTCCTAATGTTTCCTTTTCACAGGAGCTTGGATGGCTTTGAACAGTCCATTGCTACAGCCCTTTCCAGCAACATTGTTTTTATAGATCTTTGACCTATGTTGAAAGAATTGTCTTATTCCTGGATCTAAGGCCTGAGGGAATTGGGTCACAGTATCTGAAATCTGCACTGATGCAGAATTATAGAGGTGGGGAACTTTAATTGTCTCTTGTTTTTACTTTTCTGTGTTGTGTTTGTTTTCTAAAGAAGGAGTAAGAAAACCAATTAGAGCAGGATTAAAGAGGGAGGGAGAAATATTTTCCAGTCACCATGAGCTAACCACTGATCTATAGCAGATAAGACTTTTATAGGCAATAGGTCTATTTCTGATCTAACTTAAACTAATTTCAGAGTAGTCAATGCCAATATACATTGCTTTAAAATAAAGACTTCAAATGAACTCGCTCAGGGAATGAAATAACACTGAAGTTCTTAAATATTTGAAGCTGTGGGAGTTATTTTGGGGAACAAATTGTCTGAAAGAATTGGATTCCAGATTACTTTCCAAATTAACGACAGCTCTACTTCATGTTTGTTGTTTTACAGAATTAAACAATCAAGCAATATAGAGCTTTCTGAGTTACAAAGGGTTAGAAACCCTAAGTCCCATACCCTCAATATCAATATAAATATATTTAGCAATAAAAGATTGTTGTGTTAATCTATATATTAATCAGTTAAAATTATTAAAAACATCATATTCAGAAGAACAGTTTATAATGGGACATTTATTGATTAAAATTTTCACATCACAGATGGTAAGTATTCTTTGATAGTAAAACATTAGGTTGAAACTTGGAAAATTCTGAAAATACAATGGACTGGTTGCTTACATTTCTCTCAATGCAGACAGCATGAAGCACTGTTCACATTATTGTTATTTACATATCACTATTTCCTGTCATCTGTTTTGAGTTATCCTTGCCCCAGTTCATGTTTGGATCACAGCCGTGGCTGGAGAATGTTTTGCCACAATTGTTTCCACTGCACTTAAAACATACCAGGTATCATTAACATTGGCCTTGGGTTTTTCAGATGAGTTCTTCTATCAAAACTTAAGTCTGGGGATGCATTTTATTTGCCCTGATGGAAAACATGAAGGCAGTGCACAGGAAATCAAGACTGGGAGGAAAATAGAAAACAAAGAGTTGGCTTGTGGGCTTTGTGAATTGAAAGCCCTCAGTGAAGTTGGACTCAGTTGGTTTCAGCACCTTAGAGGTCTCATGCTTTTGTGTCCCACCTCATGACTAAAATTTACTCTCTGAAAATATGGAGGCCAAGGTTTTCACAGAGTAATATGCTTCCAAGAGGAGTTTCAATCATTAACCCTGTAAAAGCTGTTGTAAAGTGGGGAAGGTGGCCAAGTGGAGGGAAAACACACTTGCATATATTGGTAAGTTTCTATTTCAGGAAAGAAAGTAATCCAAAATTGACATCACTTGGCCACCTGTCCTAGTAAGAACTGTATTACATTCCAGGTTAAGTGAATCTAGAGGGACAGTACCTTTTTCTGGACATATTTAGTGAGATTTTTTTCACTTGGAACTTTTGTTGGTCTATCGATAATCATGTTTCTGAAACCAACTGAATTGAATGCAGATGCATTTAAAATTCATAAATATTTGGTCTCATTTTCTTCTCTTCTTCCTTTTAAAGATTTATTTTAAGCTGATGAATGCTGATGCTTTTAGAGATGTTTCATCAGACAGTTGCTGGTGTTGCTAAGATGTTTCTTCATGTGCTATAAAAGATCGTATTTATGTTCATTCAGTTCAGACACTTCAGCTAATTGTCTCTGTGTTGAAGACAAAGGAGTTCTTCTGATGCCAGGGTTTGTGGGTCTGGAGAGCTGTGGTCTTCTCTGGGTGCATATCTTCATGGAGGAGAGGAAGGAAAAAGGAGAGAAAGGAAAAGCAAACATATTACAAAGCATCCTTCCCTACTTCAGATCTGTGCTTCCTTCTAGCATTCTCAGAAGATTATCCTCTCTGTCATGGACAAAAATGACAAGTCCAATTCAAGTCAAAATCTGGTAATAAATCTCCATGCTTATATTGCTGCTTCTAGCTCTTTTTCTGGACACATTTTCAGAGGAGCTGCCAATGCCACTAATCAGTGAGTAGGGCTGAAGAGGGAGAATTTGAATAAGGTGCCTGCTTAGAGGCAAACAAACCCTTTCAAATTACAAACCTTGTATTGTTTGTGGTTTTAGGACCCAAATTGGAACATGCACCTTTCAATATTTACTGGCTTTCCATCATGGGAGAGGCTGACTGTAGCTCCTTATGGTTTTTATTCTTTTTAATCACACCAGGTTTTAATCATTTAGGCTGAAAGCAGAAGTTACACTCAGGATTTCAAACAGCAGAGATTTAGGAGCCATTCACTCCACTGCTCTCAGCTGTAAGGGAGGGACTGGGTTTGCTGCCTTGGTAGCTGATAACATCCCCTGATAGTGACAGAATAATAAAGTGACAGAATGCAAAGACACCACAGCTTGACCTGCCCCCCCCCATGGAAGGAGAGGCTTTGGGAACTGGGAATACCAAACCCCTCATTCACACCCATCCTTCATGCTGAGTGTAGACCATGGGGGACCTTGGAGATTTGGAGATGTTTTCCCAGTGTCCAAACAGAGAATGTGCCAGGGAATGTGCTCCTGGGAGCACCCAGGCCCCATGGAGGTTGGTCCCTTGTGACTCTGGTGTTGTTATGGTCCTCCCTGCTGCAGGGACAGCCCCACTGATGTATGGGAGGCCATTCAGGCCATTCTGCCACCAGGCACCAAAAGGCTCAGTTTCTAAGGCCCTGTCATAATTTCATGTGTGTGGAAAATAATTATCCTAAAAATGCAAGGAACAAAGGGAATTTTTTCCCCCTTTTAATCCCCTTGCATCTCAGTTTTGCATCTGTAAGATGACAACAATATACTGCTGCTCATGAAAGTGAAGATGTGTGTTGTATTCCTCATGAATCATGCAAGTGCTGTGTGATGTCCCATATTCTAGTTAAGAGTACAAGGAAACAAGCAGTGCTGTTGTCAGGGCTCAGCCTTGAGAGAGGTGGGAGGGAAAAGGCTGAGAGGTTTTTCCAAGTGAGGATATCTAAGGAAAGCCCTGACTAATTGCTCTTCCTGCAAATGATTTTCCCCCTCTTCACTTAATAAGCAGGGCTTCTTGAGGAATGGTGATGTATCAGAGAAGGGCAAAACTTATGTTCCCATCCATAGCAGGATGGAAAGAAAACTGATATCTTTGGTGTTTCTGGACTTTCTGAGCATGAATTAGAATGGGACCTGCAGGTACCTTTCTTGCTGACTTCAAGCCCCAGGACTGACATGGATGAAGAGGTGTTGTAAAATAGGTGTTAGTGGGTTTTGGGGATCCTCTTGATAAAGGAGGTGACTATCATAAATTCTGCTTTTGTAGCAGATTCTCCTTTCTCTCCTGCTCATGGCTGCATCCCCACTCGTGTCCCAGCCTGCATTTCTAGATTGTGTCTGCAACCAGGGCCCCAGTCTGGGCTGTGAGTGGGTTTGTAAGGCAGGGCGGGCTCCTCTCCTTTGGCAGGCTTGGTCCTTTGCCCTCCCAGGCTCCCACCTCACACAATCCTTCTCAGAAGTGCAGACACACTGCCTGTCTGATGCAGGAATATTTGATTTCCCTCCTGAGTGTTCTGCTCACACAATGGGAAGCTGTGGCAGCATAGGTACCCTTGAGGTGGGGACATTCCCATTGTGCTGATCCCAAGGCCACAGATGAGAGGAGGTGGTATGACTCAATCTTATTAGAAGGTATTAAACCACTTCATCTTTTATCCCTACAAGCATAACCCGAGGACAGCTGTGGGTGGCTGTAACCTCACTGGCTCATTTTTCTTTGTATTTCTGTTGCTCAATAAACATTAACACGCTGTAGGAGAGTTAGAGATTTTATTTAGCTGGAGCTGTAAAAATGCTTCTTCCCCTCAAATTTCATCTCCTTTTTTTTCCTTTGTTCCACTGATGACTGGCATCATCTGTTCATCTCCTGGAGGGTTTTGAACTCTGTTATTATGATTGTCTCTTGCTGCCCTTGTTTTCTATGCACAGTTTCTGTATTCCCATTGTCTTAGATTAAATTAGCCCAAATCCCATCCCTAGCCTTAGCAAATTTAAGCCTCAATATGGGTAAGAACATTCCTAATTTTTAAGATGGGAATTGTCTTGCTGGCTTGGGAATTTTTGAAGCTTTTTGAAAAGCAGTGATATGTTTCTTGCAGGATCTCAGTGGATGTTCTTTCATTTTCTGCTTTTCTCCTCATGTTCTTGTCTGCCCAAGACACACAGCTCATGTTTTAGCACCTTGGTTTCACAGTTCATAAAAATTGGCCTAGCCTTGCAGTTTTCACTTGAACAAATATTTTTTTACACTTACCTAAATTACGATCAGGTCCCAAAACATTAGGGTATTCTAACTATAACAGCAACTGCCTTTTCCAATAAAGATGACTTCTTTACCCACAAGCCTTGGAAAATAATTTTGTGTGAAATTAGGCTTTGACCCAAAATGTAGGCAGGGAAGGCTTCTCCTTAAAGAGATCTTGGAATATCTTATGCAAAAGAAATAATGCTGATACAAAACAGAAAGATGAGACTTGTTGTTTCAAACTACTCAACTAAAATATGCACTTTTTTTTTTAGGAGCTTGTTTTCCCTTCTTTTACTAAACCACTGAGGCAATTCAGTGAATTTGATCTGCATTTGCAAATCATTTCAGTTGAGAAATAAGTCCTTTTTTTGTGAATAAAATATTTGCCTGAAAAATATTTGCTTGGCTCTGGCACCGTGGCATATGGGGCTGTGTAATTCCTCTCCGTGGGATGCGTTTAACCCTGGGTGACAAACATACTGTCAGTGCTTCATAATCCTCAGTGGAGATTGCAGTGGGAATAACGTGCTTCTCGGGATCCCAGTTTAGTTTATCCTCACCTCCAGCCCAGGAAGATGGATTGCCTCAGGGGCTGGTTCCCAGGTGCAAATATCTCTTGTAGCTGAAAGTTTCTTTTCACACTCTGACTGCCAGCCCAAGAAACACACCCACAGGGAGTCCTGAACAGCAGAAATGTTGCTGAACCAGGCTTCTTTTAAAATTCCTTACTGCCTCCTCGCTGCTGATTAGCCTCCCATGGAGAGGGGGGAATGGTGTAACACTTGGTAGTACATTGGAGAAATGATGACCACAGGGTTCTGCATCCCTTCAGAACATTTCTGCTGTGCAGTGCTGGAAGCTGTTTTATCTCTAGGTCCAGCCCTACTTCAGACTATGGTAATATATTAATTTTAATGACTGAAGAAATGAAGGGTGCTTGGTTAGCTGAAGTTCTAATACAATATGTAAGACAGAATGAAAAATAAATTAATTTTAAATGGTTTGCAGACATACAAAAGGTTCATTCGCTGCATATAACATGCTCAGTAAAATAATATCCTTTAATGTGCTGAACTCTTCATGCTTTTCATGAAGCTGCATCTAATTGTACTATTCAGAGTTGACTTATTCTGCCACTGCCTTCCTTTGAGAAAAATAGCATTTTAAGACATGACTAGCACTCTAAGTAGTCATTAATTCTTAATTAATTCAGAATGAAAATTAAAATTCTGCACTGTATACATCAACCTGAATACCATACACAACCCATACATTCAGAAGAGTTACTCTGGAGAGCATAAATTCAAGGTGATCACTAGTGTGTGTATATCTGTATATATGCACACTCTCAGATATACCTGCATTTCTGTGCCAAACCAGTGGTGGGACATTTTGATGTTTGCTTCTGAGGAAAATTAAGCTTTATCAGTCCTGTATGCTTTTGATTTTCCCATCAGAAGTGATTAAATAATGAAATCTGGAAGAGGCTCTTTGGGCATCTTACTACAGCAAGATATGAAAAGGAAAATTGTCTTTGAAGGAAGCCATGACTTCACTAAAAATTGTTTGTTAACATAAGAAGGAGGTAAATTAGTTTAATCCATTTTCAGTGCAATACAGTGAGAAATTGTATGAAAACCAAATGAAAATGGCAGTGACAAACTGTCCAGATGGTGGGGATAGCTCCAGAAGAGAGGATGTTCAGCAAGGGACAAGCCTCTCTAGAAGGTGAGAATAGAAAAATCATTTTGGGAGTAGGCTAATAGAAAGTTTCAAACCCCTGTGAAGACATGATTGAAAACATTCCTTTTGAAGATCTGGAACTGGATCCAAAGCCTATTTAGACATTTTAGCACATGACAGGTTATACATTCATTTTAAAATCCATCCTCTTGCCCCTGAGTGTCAGACTGAGCAGCTGTTTCTTTCTTTTCGTCCTTTTCTTTTTGCCAGGACCTGGCATTATTTATCCCATGGGCAGCAGTCACTGAAAATAGGTTTCCTGACCCCTTGGAAACTAGAGGAGAGTGGTGTCCTGAAATTTAAAGCTGTTAATGAAGAGCTTAGGAGAGGCATCCAGCCTGTTCAAAGGCCTTTCCACCTATTTATTAGACACAGAGCTACACAGAAATCCGTGTCTGTCAGACTGCCAGCCAGAAGACAATACTATTCTTTCTGAGCCCCTGACCAATTTTTGTTCTGTTCCATCTCTGGAATTGGTTGTTCCTGCCTCTTGCATTCAGTCTCTTAGGGAAAAAAAAAAAAAAAAAGAAAAAAAAAATCTGAATTTAAAACCATAATATCAGTGCAGCTCTAGCTTCTGTGCTGGTAATCAGGACACAATGTACTGCTGAGGATGCACACTGTATTATGCAACTCATTCAGCCTGTAATTATCCCTGATTCCCCTCCTGTTGTAGCAGAACAGCTCCAGACTCTTCTGTGACCATTCCAGGCTGTGCAGCTCCTGCTGTTTGTTAACTCTCAGATAACAAACTGTACTGGGGGTGGTGAGCTGGCCCTGAAGACCAGCTCAAAGGCCTTTAAAATTCAAGTCAATTTATTTTTAAGGCTCTCATTAATATGTCATATATGTAATGTTCACAGACCAGGAGCAGGATTTCTACTGTAGGGATGTTTTTAATATTCCCAGGTGTTGAGTGCTGGAGTGTTTTAAACCTTTCCACTTGGTTCTTCAGTAGAAGTTGGTCTGGGCAGTTGTGCTGCTTGAGATGTTAAATGGTTCCAATACCTTTCTAATTTGGAGTCGCTCAGAGGTCAACAGGGAGATGGATTAAAGGGGGGAAAATGTGTTATATTGACTGAAACCATCTACAAACAGCAGGGAAAAGCAAGGGCAGCAGTAGGTATGGCCAGAAGTACTGGTTTGGCTGACATCACAACAGACTGGAAGAGATGTACTTCTCTTTTTTAGAAGTATCTGAGTGCTGGGATCAGGCTTTGGGCAGAATTGGAAGATTCTGGTCTTCCTTCTTCTGGTCATGGAAGATGAGGAGAAATTATTTACCAGCTTTTGTGTCTTGGACAGAACCTGTGCCTTTGGCAGCATTGGGCTAAACTCTGCACAAATGCAACCTTATCCAAAATTTCAGGAATTCGTTGGAATAAAGTTTCATTGATTTCCCACAGCTGCTTGACCTGAATTTCATTCAAATAGAGCCACTGAATTGCAACATGATACTTGATTATTAGTAGGAAAAGTGAGTTTCTCCCTTCACCACTCAGACCCTGAATGCCAGGAAGATTACTATCAAACTCTAGCCTTGTTAGGATTTCTAAAATAAATGAGATGGGATAAGACCACCTATACTTATTGTATTAGTTCGCATATTTAAAAGAAGGAAGTGGTAATGGAAATCTGAATGCCTGAATTTTCTGCACTTTCTTTAAAAAAACCATTTCATATAGAAACCAGACCTGCCAAGAATGCCTGCTTATGAACCCAGCAAGGACACCCCTACACATGCTTCTCCTGTGGGTATAATTATGGTATTTGCCTTTTAAATCTCTACATGTTCTAGCACGATGATGACTGGAATAATAATAATTGAAAAATCTCACGTTACCTAGCAATGATGCAGTTTATGCCTTACCAGTGTGTTCTTAGGTTATGCCTAATAAAAGATGACAAGACTTGCTTAAAGTCTTAATCCTGCAGCAACGCTATAATCTGCTCAGGTGAGCTGTATTTTCCTTCTTGCACAGATAAGTAGCAGAAAAATTGGATCATTTGGAGAAACTTTGAAGAAATGCTGTGAAACAGTTACTGTGTACTTTGGTCTTCTTTTGTCCTTCATGCCCAGCCCAGCTTCAGAAAGTGGCTCTTCACTGAGGAATTTTGAGTTACTGTAATTGGGGCTGATTCCTCTTTGAAGAGAGAGCTCATCTTTTTCTCCTCTGTGATGAGAGGGGGATGCACATTCGAGACCAAAAGACCACGTGTGGCTTCCATGGGTATATTTGACAAAGGCCAAGGGTGAAGGGCAGGATATTTTTGCATTTTCATCCCCATTCCTTGTTATTTAGGTGACCAACCCTTGTGGGCAAGAACTGCCTCTGCCACATGCATGAACTAATGCTAAATGAAAATGCAGCAGCAGCAGCCAGAGCTTTGCCAATGACAGTCACTTACTTAGTTATTTGTCCAACACAGGACATCACACCTGCCTTTCTCTCCTCCAAAAGCCATTGCAGTGGCTGGAAAGCATGAATGACTGTGGGGAAACCACAGAGCCTGTTTATGTCTATGCTGAGTCATTGATGGCATCTTTCTTTAAATTAAAGCTATGGACAGTAACTTCAGGTGCCAGTAAAGTGATTTGGTCACTGTAGAGCACCAGCTCCCCTTATTTGGTCCCAGAACTAAAGATGTAATTTTAGAGAAGAGTATGAAAGGTCAGTTAATTTTCCCAAACCTTAATCTTGAAATATCTGTGTTTATTTGACCTTCCAGTTCAGTCAGAATTGGCGTGGATTCAACCTCCAGCTAAATGAATGCTGCCTATTGATTTCACACAGACCCACACCAGTTCAGGGATATTCAAAAGGCATTCCTTCAGCTTTCTGAGGCTTATAAATTGAAGCATTGTAAGGCTGCCAAGAGTGGGTTACCTGGACAAGATATTGCAAATGAAAGTCCTTTGTATGGATGTTTCTTAACAAATAATATTTTTTGTGTGGTGAGGTGCAGATCCTGGGTTAGGGGGTCTGTGACTGGGGCAGTCTGGGCCATCAGTTTATGCCTTTGTATCAATTTTCATTTCTGTGTCTGTCAGAGCAAAACTGGTTAAAAAGCTTTTAGATAATACCTAAATGTTGAAAAGATTCAAAACAGCTTCAGTCTCCTGGTGGGGGAAAAAAAAAATCAGCTTTTCCCATTTAAAAAATATAAATGAGGATTTTATCCTTCAGTTTTCCTTATGGAAAATATGTTCATTTCTGCCATGCTCCTCCATCCTAGCATAGATCCTTGCATTACATCATCATAATTTCTGGGAAGGGGCTGAATTTCAATGGCAAAAAGATGGACAAGGCATTTAGGATGCTCTGAGCTGTCCGTGTCCTTGTGTGGGGTGGGAGGGGATGGCTCATTAGAGTTTAATGAGGGGCCTTGGGGCCGGGTGTAGCAACTGAGAACCTGATACAACAGACCTGCAACACAGGATCTCTGTTAGTTTGTAGCTGTTTAATTCACTGGGGTTTCTAAATGTGATATTACAGCAGAAGTTACATACTTGGCCTATTTAATCTTGTATTTTTAGTTTAATTCTCCCTTCTTGAACACAACTATAAAAATCTACTTATTCTTTCAGTTTCAATACTTAGCTTTAACTTTTAATCTGTTCTCCAGTGACTCACTTGTGAATTGGAAGGATGTGTTATTCTGTGCCTTTATTTCATTCCTTTGGTGAATTTCGAAATTTTATAGGAATTACATTTTGTGCTTCTGATAATTACAGGTTAATTTCCACTTGTTTTTAATCTACCATACTATGACTTGGTCAGCCATTCTTTACATCTATTACTGCATCTATTTTTCATCAATTTGTCCTGAATACAAGATGCTCTACTTAATTATCCTTCTTCCAATTCAGGTTTTCTCATCTGCATAATGAAAACAAGCTGGCCAGCTGATGGGAGGTAGTTCCCTCCACAACTTCAGCACAGTTCTTCACCATTGTCCTTTCAGTACCTGCAAGACTATATCTAGGAGTGTGAAGTCCTTCAAAAATTGCCCTATATCTTATTGATTGATTGTATTGATATTGATACATCTCATGTCTGTATGACATAGCAACACAGACATACTGGCCATTAAATACCTACAGATCACATCCTGACACTCTCTAGCCCACAAAATGGCTGAAAACTCCATATCCAGGCAAATTTCAGCACCAGTGTGTTCAGTAGGTCTGCTTGACTTTTTTCTTCTTTTTTTTCCTCCTTTTTATTTAAAGCTTCTGTAGTCTTTTAATCACTTACTCTGTTTGATTGAGTTTTTTTCATATCCTATAATAAAATACATGCTCACCCTTAGAACTGCATATCTCAAAGGAAATCTTAAAATTAAATTATTAAATTTATAAGGCACTTATTGAACAGTATATTTGCCAAATTCTACAAGATTATTAAGCAAAGCCTAATGATGTTTGTTGGCCAAGTTTGTATGCTGTGCTGTGGGAGCTCAGTAAAGTTTTCATCCATGTTATTTAATATATAGAAACCAACCACTATTTTGGTTGTATGGAGCTGCTGTGTTTTCTGCAGATCAGAGCCAGGGAGGGCTGTGAGTCTGGGACCAGTTCAGTGCTTTAGTGAAGCACTGGAGCTGTTCAGAGATGTCACTGAACTCCTCTCTGTGATGTAGGAGTAGTCTGGTCAGCTTGGAGAAATGTGAGTCAGCTCCAGAGTACAATTTCACAGAGCAGAAGACCCTGTGAAAATTGTCCCTTTTTACTTTAGTGGAATAGCTCCACTGTGGAGAAAGACTCTGGTCTTTATGTTTTTGGAAAAGCACATAAGAGCCAGGATCTGCTCGAAGCTGCATGTCAGCTGTCTCATTTGGGAAGAAACATGATTTTAGGAAACAAGAAAAACATTAGAACATCTAATTAAACACCTGTCAAGTAATGGTAGATCTGCTTGTTTCTGTTATGAACAATAGGATCTTGTAGACACTGGAAGTTGCTCTCTGAACATTCACATGAAGTGTGTTTAAATTTGGAGTGTGGTCTGGCAGAACAAACTGGAGGGTGTGATTTTTATGGACTGGGTTTGGGGCACAAAGTGGTGTTTTTCAAAACACTAAAGCAACTCAGAAGTCTTAGTCTCACTATAGAGGATGATTTAAGCAAATTAATTCCTTAGTATGTTGGTTTCTATGTGAAATGTGACTTCTAATTGCTTGAAGGCCATATCTGCAAAGGAATTCAGATGTTTATTACAATTTTAAAGAATGCATAACTAACCAGGATGCCTGCTTCTGATGATTTCAAGTAATTTTATTCTAAATTATTCTTGCTGTTTTCCTTAGATTTTATGCTACCTACTAAACAATTTAACTATTTTGGCTAAACTTCTCCCCAGTGTAAGGGCACTTACTTAATGTACTTGTTCCCAAGAAAGACCTTGCATTTTGTTCTTCATTTTCAGAACAGAAAAAAACCCTAAAACAACCCTTAGATTGTCTCTTTGGAGCGCCCTACCTTTTTAATCTGTGCATTTTAAGATTCAGAGAGAGTATTAGATATTTAAAAGTCCTCATTATTCTGTGTTTGTCAGCTTTGAACTGTCTTTGCTATTAGCTTCTAAATGATCTAAGCCTTTCTATAACTGACTGGAGTGTTCCTCATTTACTGCTCCCCAGACTTTAACACTATCAATTTATAAGCACTTCTTAATTTGCTTCTAGTTACAATGCTTTTTGTATTCTGGGCCAGCTTCCTCCATCTCTTCTGCCACTTGTGGTATTGCAGGTATTTACTACTGAACTTGAATTAGTGTTTTATTTAAAAGAACAAACAAACCTTCTTTTTTTCTTTTTTTTTTCTTTTTTTTTTTTAATTTTTTTTTTATTATTAAAAGAACCTGTGCAGTGATCATTAAGTACAATGAAGTCCATGACTGTTCCAGACATGAATCTTTCTGCCACCCTCTGCTTCCAAACTCCTCCAGCTTCCTGGGGGCATCTGCTTGTCAGCAATACAACTGTGAGTGCAGGAATGCTGTTGAAGATCACTTGCTTACCAAAACTTACCCTAAAATCCCTTTTCCCAAGCTGCCAAGCCCCTGCCATCACTTGGCTCATCTCCTGTTGTAAATTATGCTGCTGTCAGGCAGTGTGGGCAGGGAGAAAGCAAAGGTGTGCAGAAAGAACTGGCTGGTTTTGTGTCACCTCTCTCTGACGTCCTGCTCCTCTTCCTGTGTCTTCACAAGAGCTAATCTGGGGAAGAAAACTCTCTTTACGTTGACAAATTTGCACTGTACCGAGATGAACAATATTTTTTTTCATCCCTGGCTGGATCTTCTTGCTGAAAGATAAGATCTTGGATAGAGAAGTCAAAAGGCAAAGCTGACAGCTCTTCAGCTGCTTAATTGATAGGTGATTGTGTCAATTGTATCTATTACAGCAGGAGTTGTTTCCATGGTTTTCCTTCTTTCAGCTAGCACAACTTTTTCTAACATTTTTCTAATATGCTCCCAACAATGAGGAAAATTGTGTGATAATTAGGTGTAAATGCTACATCAGATCCTGTTTTGTACCAGTTTAACTTCTTGCAAAATTACGCCAGTGAAGAAAAAATTCCTAGCAAATTCTTTTTTTCGAAACAAAGTAAAAATTAAAAATTGTAGCTGTTACTGGTCTTTTTTTATTCTCCTTCCCCCCTTCTCCAGATAGCCCTGGAACAATTTATCTGTAGGAAAACATATTCTGTATGTAACTGTGAGTAGTGATGCTGCCCACCACTCTTAAATAATGTGTTCACAACCCTCTGATTAAACTTTCCTCCTTCCTCCCTTTCAGCCCAATTTAAATCAAAATACCTGTGGAAACAATTTCTGTGGGAAAAATGGAAAAGTTCCTAGGGTATCTGAAGTCCCACAGCCTTTTCCATTAACATGCCTGGGTGTTTGTTCATTTATGTTTTATTTATCATGCTCCCAAGGTGTATCATGAATAGCATTTGTAAGGCATTCCTACTAGATAACGTGAGTATTGTGAAGAAGTAATATCCCATATAAGACCAAGAAATTTGCCATGACAAGCTCACCATTACAGTTGTACACAATATAAATACATGTCAATATAAATAAATGTCAAATTAGGCGTTTCTTTCACTTATGGCAGAGTTGCTCGGGCTATCAACAGAGCTCCATGGATGGACTCAGGAGAGCTGTGCTTCCAGCTCTGGCAAACAGCTTTGCCTTGACCTTGGATCAATCACTTCACCTCTCTGTGCCTTCATTTTCACTCCCATCTCTCTCTGCTTTGATACTTGCTGAACACATTGGTGCTGGGGCTGTCTGCTTGTTCCTCCACCCCGGTGTGACCCTGCTCCCTCCAGCCTCTGCAGTGACCTCTTGGCGCAGCGTTAATGGAAGCAGTGCAAAGTCACTCCCTCTCTTTCCTGGGGCTGCAGGAGTGTTCATAAGCTGCATTCATCAATGTGCCAGCATCCTTAGGTGCAGAGTGCTGTGCCCTCACCACTGTTATCACCTCCAGGCCAGGGTGCCCAAAACAGAAACGTGGCAAGCCTCTTTGAAAGGTTCTGTGGCAAGTGAACCTCATGCCTTTCAAGGAGAGTCCCTCCTGCCTGGGAGCATAGATTTATCTCCTTGAAAGCATCACTCTTGTTTTTAAATGTAAAAAATAATAATGCAAAACTGTAAAAAGGCAGTAGAAGATGTATGGGTGTAAGTGGTGAAAGCAAACCCACCAGTTGCTCAGTGTTTGCTGGCTGGAGCAGATGTTTGCCCAGCCTGTAGCTGCCCTGAAGCCAGTGCTGCAGAATGGCCATGGAGGGACCTGCCCTCCTGCTCTCCACAGAGCCAGCTGATGGGAGCAAGGCTGCACTGGAAGAAGTGCAAAGCAATGACAGGAGCAAGAGGAATAAGGATTTCTGCTGATTTTGGTGGTCCAGCTTCCCTCTGTCTGACCAGTGACCCATGAAAGAGTAGGTTTCCCCCTTGCTGGCTCCTTTCTCATCCTTTGAGACAGCAGAAAATGCTCCTTGAGAGCCAGTGCCAGAAGAAGGCACTGCACAACACTTCCCATGGAGAAGGGAAAATACTTGTTTTGGCAAGTAAGCCAAGGATTTCAAAGAGAAAGCGCAAACACATGCAATAAGCTAAGTAGCTATATTTCTTCTTACTGGTAAGTGCAGGTATGACACAATCCCCAGGCTGAATAACACTCCCAGTAATGCACAGGTAGCTCCATCAGAAGCAACAAAGTTACTCCAGATTTATGTCAGTGTTCCCAGGAGTTTACTGTGTTTTTCCGTCATCTTTAAGAACAATCACTGCAATCTCACTGAGCTCATAAAAAGGGTAGAAAATATTTTTAAAGCCTAACACAGCACAGACATCAGAGTGATATTAAATGAGTTTTTTTTCAGTAGCCTCTCCAAAGATTTATATCCATTTATCAATGCCTTTTCTGAATTACATACATAAAATCTTTACATGCAACATAACAAAAAGTCATGAACAGTATCAGTATTCAGATGGTATTAGTGACATTCAGCATGACAAACTGCGTAGGAAGCAGGTTGTCAAAGCCCTGTGATAGTGAAAATGGCTCTGCTCACAGCACCAAGATATTACTGCTCTCTCCTAAAGTCTGAAAGGCTGCTAAAAAAATCTCTGATATATTTTGTAATTATGTTAGAGGCATCAACATACCATTAAAGTGTTCAGTGTTTGGTATCCATTGCTCCGCTGAGAATATGTGGGAGCAGTCCAGCCTTTCCACTTCATCCCACTTCCCCAAGAAACAAAACCACCTAAACTTGAGCAACTAAAACTGTCTGTTGTTTTATTTGTTTGGGTTTTTTAACACAGTGCTAAACACAAAGCAGTATTCAGCATCTTCTAAGAGAAATCTGAAGACACTGATAATAAATTACTGAGAATTGCTACAAAGGGCTGATTTCCACACCTGAAAGCATACTCTGTCCAGGAGTTCAAACCTGAACCTGCACAACTTCTGTCCTGAATTAGCTGTAAAAAGGGAAATCCTGAACATTTCAGGATGATGTATAATAGAAGGAACAGACCCATAGAGATTTATCTTTTTGTTTACTTTAGTATGCTTGGAGATTAGAAAGCTCCCAGAAGCACAGGAACCAACAGAGTAGATTAGGGAAGGGCTCGAGGTGTTTGAGTTCTGTTGGTTTCCATGGGAGATTGATACCTCAGCATCTTTGTACATGAGATCTAAGGTGCTACAAGATGTGCAGCTTGTCAAACAGATGCAGCAGATGCCCAGGATGGGCACGGACCTGGTCAGAGTTGTCCTCATGGTGGCTGGAGCACTGAGGGGTGTGGCCAGCAGCATTTAGCACATCTGTGTGGGATCTGCCCTGGGTGTGGGCCTCAGAAATGATACCTGAGATGAGTTAGAGTTAAACCTGAGTGTAGGTGCTGAGGGGCCTGGTTTCCATATGAACCTGAAGGTTCTCTCCATGCCAGAGTTAGTGCATGAAAAATTGTAAAAGCAGATGTTACTCTGATTCAGGGTTCAGGAGCATTTCTCAAAGTCACAGGGTGAAAGATACTTCTCCTGAGTCCCTCTGGGTTGTAAGCAGCACCATGGCCATTTTTTCATATTTAGCCAGATTAGCTGCTCAAGGTCTGTGGAACATGCCCATTGGATCAGAGAGACAGAGGAGAGGAACAGGGAGAACAGCACTGTGTGCTCTGCAACCAGCAGCTGTGACCTTCCTGTTTACTACATGTAGATTTTTTTTATTTTTTTTTTTACATTTGTTAAAGGAATGAGGCAGCAAATCGCCAACAATAACAGAAAAATCAATACCCGCCTCTGCTTCTTTTGTGAGATTTGGAACATGGCCTCAATCTGTCAGACTGAATTACAGAGAGTGTGGGTGTCAGCAAGGGCTCAAACAAATAGACCTGCCACAATGCTCATTGATAAAAGGCTTAGGTCTGTACCAGTGTCACCACTGCTGCTGCCTCCAAAAGGCAGGAGAGAACAGGAACCTTTCAGACCAGAGGCAGTTACAGAGCCATGAATGTGTTCACTTGCACTTTGCATGTAAGATTGCACTAATCTCCGGAATAAAAAGGGTAAACAAACAATTTGACAAATACAAGGCTCTGGGGCATTACCTTGCTAATGGATGTTAAATCAAATGGATGAATTTGAATGGAAGGTGATATATCAACACAGGAATGCCATCCCAAAATAGGCCATTGATCCACTAGCTGAGAATCCAGTCTTTGACAAAGGTCAATGCATCGGAGAGAGGAACAACCTCTTCCAAACTCATCATTTTCCCAGGCAACAGTAAAAGGCTGTATCAGTATATAGAGGAAAGCTTCCTCCTGTGACTCCAGATGGTAATTAGTTTATACCCTGGAGCACGAAGATTAACATCCCTTATCACTTTTAATTTTGCCAGTGGATATTAAGCCACTGCATGAGCTTTTGAATCTTTGAGTAATACACCATGAGATTTTCATCTTACAAAAAGGAGCTGGTGGGGAAGTCCAGCACACTGTTTGTATTGTCCCAAAGAGACCAGCCAGGACAGCTGCTTGTGCCAGTGGTGGAAGGAGGTGGTGCCCAGCAGTGCTGTCAGGAGTAGCATGATGTACATCAAAAGTTAGCACTGGGGATTTATAGGCACAGAAACAAGTTTACAAGAGGAGCTGAGCATTAATTTCACCGATACATTTACTGAGAGAAAGACAACCTTTAATTTTTTTAATTAGAAGTGCTTGGCACCGTGCAGCACAGTGCAGATTCCCGAGAGATAAAGGTGGCACTGATGGGTTTGTCTGGCAAACTGCAGCACACAGAGCAGTGCAGGGCTTGGGCTGCTTCTGGGCAGAGTTGCCTGGCTAATGGAAGACAGATGCTCAACACTCTGCCTTCTCTGCCCCTCTTGGCACAGGCAGTGCCTGCTCAGTGTCCCCTGTGCCTGCTGTTCCTGATCCTCATCCTGTGCCTCAGCTCAGCAAGGCAACTCTGACTTGCCCCAGCCACCCTTCCCACTGTGGGGTAGACAGAGCTGCCCCTCCCACTCCAGAGCCTACCTAGACATCTGAAGGGCTTTGGCTTGTTGGAGCTGCATCTCACCCTTCCCTCCAGGAGAATGCCTTTCAAGCACCTTATTCCAAACCTCCTTCTCTTAAATGCATTGTTAATACAGCCAGAAAACTGAAAGTTCCCACAATGGCCTTATGCAGACCAATTCCTCCTGTTTCATATTTTCTTTTAACTAAAATATTTCCTTGCTATTTTATTTCAAAACGAGCTTTGATGATATGAATGTCGCTAGATTCCACATTAAAAAAAGGGACATGGAAAATATGATCTTGTTCTTCCCCTGCTCTGAGTAGGCTGCAGTTAATTTCACAGACTGGTTATAAACCATGTTTAAAGAGGAAAAGTCTTCCCTTTAATCTGTATCAGCCTTTGCAGCCTTTCTAATTTCATGAAATGTCTCCTCATTCTTGTCCTGTACTATGGGCAGAATAGGAAAATCCAAGGGGCTTTCATTGAATTGTTCATTATTTCATATGCCTTTGTCATTCTGTATCTATCTATGCAGCGATGAAATATTGTTAATAGGGGAGCAGAAGCCTTTTGTTGAGGACAGGAGCTGATTGCCATGGACATGTAACTAATAATATATGTGGTTAAGACTGTAATTTGGAGCAAGGCTAGCACAGGAGAAAGCAGAGAGGAGCATACTCTTTCTACTGATGAAAAGAGTCAATGCCAGAAAGGAAGAAAATAAAGATGAGCATCCAGGAAGGGGGGGGGGAAAAATCCCTCTTTTTGAAATTATGTTCACCTCTATACCAAATGCTTCCTTTTTTGCC
The DNA here is from genome assembly GCA_013400575.1 of Peucedramus taeniatus. Taxonomy (NCBI): domain Eukaryota; kingdom Metazoa; phylum Chordata; class Aves; order Passeriformes; family Fringillidae; genus Peucedramus; species Peucedramus taeniatus. The sequence continues at coordinate 1,075,879 of WBNO01002138.1, read as the reverse complement.
TTTCTTGTTTCAATTCTCAGTGTAGCAGCAGTGCTGTGAGAAGGGTTAGTCTTGCAGTATCCTCATTTTCAAGACTCTTATGGCAAGAGCGTTTGCTCTTGCAAAGTGCAAAAGTCTTGGTGATTTCATTTATTCAACAGATCTAGGCAAGCCTTTGAACTTCTGTGTGCCTGAACCAAACCTGAATTCACAGCCTTCATTACTGACCTGATTCAGCTTCCCATGAAGTCAGCTGGAGTCTTTGCATTTAAGTCAGTGTGGCCACTTGGAAGCTAACAGGCTTGCATAGGTTTGTACTAACTTGATTTTGGGTAGCTTCTTTAGAATTGTTTCCACACAGATCCAAAAGAGTAAATGACAAGTAATAGATATTTAAAATAATATGTGATAAAAGATCATGCAGTCTAAGAGTCCTTGGATTTTCACAGAAGTATATGGTTAAAAGTCAAACACCATATTGACAGAAATTTGAATGTATAATTTCTACCCCAAGATCTCCAAATCCTGGCCTGACTAGTCCTGAGTTGGACATCAGATCATACTGCTCCCTGAAACAAAACCTTCAATCAGGTGTTATCCTTATTTTCTATGGAGATAATCATTATAGCAAACAAGGATGTGGCTGTTATTGTTAGAAATAAACCTGGCTAGAAGCTGAAACTCCTGTTTGAAACCAGGATGTAGGGGGAAAAAAAATCAAAAACCTGTCTGCTGTAAGGTGTTGGGGAAGCTCCTCTGCATAACCAGAGACCAAGAAGTGTCCATCACCTGAGAGCCACAGCCTAATTTGCAAAGAAATGAGAGGGAAGTGGGATTTTAGCAGGTAGGACCCCCAGACTGGTGGGCAGTCAGCCTGGCAGGGGGGCTGGGGGCACTTGGCAGACAAGGTGCTGTGTTCCTGCTATACCCTTTCCTGATTTGCTTGGTTGCCATAATCAGTAGTTTCTGCAGAGTGTTCTTGTTTCCATGACCCAAAGCTCTCCCTAGTGCAGCAGAGCTGTTTCTCAGGGTGCTGCAGTGCTGCTTTCAGGCAGTGAAGTTTCCTGCTGAGGTTATGTGAGATGCAACTGGAGGTCTCTTGCAGGCACAGCTAATTCCCTGCTGCTCCTGTGCCAAGGCCTTATCAGCCATTAGAATGTCAGCAGAAAGCCAAGCGAGTGCTCAGCCTGTCATCCCCAAGATTCACGAAGGATCGGCTTTGGGAAAGGATTATGCTGAATTTTCTTTTCATCTGCATTTATGAGTTTTTTTGGCTTGGCTTTGCACTGTGCCAATCTTGTGCTTGCCCCAGGGGGGCTGTGAACTGCAGCAGTCTTCTTGCCAGCTATTTCCTGAATACCTGTGGTAACAGTTTCCAAGGGGCCGTGCCATTTATTTGTTCCTCTAAATGGAAGTGTATTGCAGCAGCAGTGCTCACTGCAAACTGGAGGGAATTGGAGGAGAGTGAAATTGCTACAAATTGAAGAGTTAGGAAAATATGACTTAGCCTTGCCTAGAAAATAAGCCACAACACATAGCAGACCATTTTAAATGAAGCACACAAATATGCAAATGCTGGTGTGGCTGCACATCTTATGGAATTGTTTTGTGAGCACATTTCTCCTTGGCAAAAGCATGACATGGGCCACATTCAGTCAGTCTTGGGAGAGGGCACAGTTTTGCAGAGTGATGGCAAGGCACAGTTATCCATATGTGTCCACAGCTGATTCTTCCACACTGATTTGTGGGATCTCAGTAGCTCAAGAATGGCAAAATGAATGACAAAATTTGTATTCACCGTGCACAGAGCTCTGAATAATTCACAACCCAAACTATCTGTGCTGAGCACCAGGAAAGGTGGTAGACAGATAATCAGAAGTGTCCCATACAGGAAAGCCAGCCAAATGACAGGAAGCTTCAAGGATGTGAGAGATACACCAGGATTATCTTACATGGCAAAAGGGAGCTAGAAAGAGTTGCTGCTCATATTCACCCACACAGGCTTTTGAAATCAAGCAACTTAATGCTGTGGTCTGTGGCTCCAAGAATAAATCTGTGGCACAGAGCTAGGGAGAGCTGTGGTTTTACTCGTGGTTCTACTTGATTTTAAAGAGGTCACTTCATCGGTTTCCTTCTCTACCTTCTGTAGTTTAAGGAGGAAAGCCCCACAGACAGGACATTGTGATCACGGGTGCCATTGACTCCTCAGGGGATGGGTATGGCACTGTTTAGGAAATCCTTCCATCTCTGGGACTGACAGGCAAAACTGGACCCCTGGGTGCTGGACCTGGCTGCACACAGCCAGGGGAGGTGACAAGTGGCCTGTGGAGAAGCCAAGTACTGTCCTCTCTGTGGCTGTTTGCTGTGCAGAGCTGTAAAAGAGTGGGAGTTTCTTGTGTTGGGTCAGTTTAGCACAGCAGTGTATTTGCATTAACAGAGGGAAATTACCTGCAATGTCTACCTGATGTGAAAATTTGTAGTTCATGGAGCTATGGAGCCTTATGTCCCCTTTGGTCTCTAGAAAAATAAAGCCGCGAGTGCACAAGTGAGGACTCTTGTCTAGCAATTGATTGGTGTCTGGTTCTTCATGTGGCTCTGCCCTTCAGCTGCTGTGTCTTTGGTGGCACCATGCCAGCAGTTATGTTCCTACAGAATAACCACATGCAGCAATGTGTTTTCTTTTGTTTTGTTTGGTTCTTTTTATTTTTTTGTTTTGTTTTGTTTTGTGATTTTTTTTGTTGCTGGTTGCTTGGTTGGTTTGTTTGTGTTTTTTGTTTTTTTTTCCTCACCACCCACTCTTTTAGTTGTTATTTTAAAAGCAACAAATGGTTTTGCTCTGGGAGCAGCTTAACAAAATCCCAGCACCCAGCAACACTCCATTTGGCAGGTGAAGCCCTGGCCACAGCATAAGTGTAGGGAGAAATCCTCCAAGCAATCACAGATATTTTGTTCTTCTCAGTGTCAGCAGAGGCTGGAGAGAGCTGTGACTGACGGGTTCTGCTGCCCAGCATGCAGGAGCAGGGTCCAGACAATGCCCTCCAGCACTGGCTGTGCTCTGCCACTTGCTGTGATGTCATTCTGATAGCAGATGACTGGGGGGATATAATCCAAAGAGGGAGCAAATGCATGCACCAAAACCTAAGGAATATATTCTGGCATTAGTTTGTTCTCTCTGAGAGAGGACTCGCTCAGAGGCTGAGTGGTTTGAGGTGGTGTGGATACAACCACTTCCCCAAGCTGACTCAGGCTCCCCACCCAGCATGTGAAAACCATGTTAGCTTTCCTCTAATATTCTTTGGAAAAGGCTTCTATTCATGTTGGTGGCAGTTTTTGTTGGTTTTTTTTACCTTTTTTCCTGAGGCTGTTCAGGCACAAGCGTGTTTCACAGCTGGTTTAGCAAGGATGCATCTAATTTAGAGGACACTGAGGGTTCCCACAAGCTGTAGTGACACTGATCACATGAGCAAGAGCAAAGCACTGTGGAGGGTCTCTCCTGAAATGTCTGCCCAGCACATTGATGTTGAAAGAGGGATATAAAACACTGAGCAGCCTCAGAGCAGCTCTGAGTGACAGCTCTGACCTGGGACTTGCTGGTTTCTTTGCTCTCCCCTTGAATACACTTTCTTCTGCCTCTGGTACCAGGATTTCCACCTTTAATTTTTCTTCAAAGCCTTTCCACAAGCTTGTCAGTTTAACACTAGCTATTCACTTCCTCAGTTCCCACTTTCCCTGGTGCCCAGGACACATTGCTGTGTAACAGCAGTGCCAGCACACCAGCCTGCTGGTTCTGTATCCACACAGTCCTGGGAGTTTAACTGCACCCTGCACTGGCCAGGCTGACTTCTTGTGCAGGGAAGGGACATGTGAAGCTCCCCTTGGGATGTGCAGCCCATAATGCACCCAGCAAAATGAGTATCCAGTGTGCCATCAGAGCCTGGCAGAACTGGCCTTAGCTGTGAGGCTGTGAAATGTAAATGGTGAAAAGATCATTGATGCATGTGATCAACAAATCAAACGAGATGCCAAGTGCACAAGTGGCTTTGAGAGGAGGCAGTGGCAGGGTTGTGTGATGACTCTGAACACAGGCCTGGCTTGAGCAGCCCAGGCTCTGCCCCTGCTTTGGTAAATTCCCAAATCCTCCAAATAGAAACAGCTCTTGGACAGGGACAAGATGTACACAGCAATGCAGTTTAAATTTTTCTTTGCTTGTGGTTTCTTGCATCCACAAGAAGGATGTGGTTTCTTGTGCCAGTTCTGGTAGTGCTCAGCTAAGCCTTGGGGAGATCAGGAGGAGCTGAGGATTTCCCACTCAGTTAATCTCTCAATTGTGGTGCTTAGTGCTTTTTAGTCCTTAGAGAATTGAAGTGTGGGTCACATGTGGTTTTCATGTTGAACCAAAACTTCCACATGGTTCTATTTTTAATCCTGAGCAATGATATCCCAGCAGGACAGCCCCACAGGTCTTCCCATCATCACGTGGGAGGACGTGTGGTGCTTCAAAGAAGATGAGGAACATGTGATATGAAAAGGCCTTTGTAGCCCAGAGTCACAGTACAATAACTCTGTGCTCAACAACAGGTTGTGGTTTGAAGAAATATTGCTTCTGTCAGCCTTGCATAATGGAAACAGTAATCAGCCTCCATTAGGTCAGAATGCATTGTCAATCCACAGTGAAGCAGAAAGGACTACATCTCGGAAAACCTTTTCATTAAGCAAAGAAAATTGATACCAGTGCTTGGCTCAGCCTGACACTTTGTTCATGAGGCCAAGTGTGGATAATGGCTGGGTTTGTTTTCCTTTCATTCCTTTCTCTATGCACAGTTATTTTGATTAGGAAACATCCACCTTTCATTCTAGATGAACAATTCCGAAAACTTTCTCCCAACATTTATTATCTTGTATACACAATCAATGTTTGTGTAAAGAACAGCATTGGAACATAGTTCAGGAAAAAATATTTTGGCTTGTGGTTGAAGGCACAGTCTCATTCTAGTTGAAAAACATTTTTTTCTGCATGATAACTACAGTATCTTTTATTTTTTCTTTGTGGATTTTGTCAAAGTAGCTAAGGGCCATGTTCATGGGAATATTATGCCTCTTAGTAGCTCACAGCTACATGTGTGCATTAATGATGTAGCACTGGCTGCACAGGGGCCTGCATGGTTAACTGTGCAGCCACTGTGTGAAAGGAATAAGGTTTAAAGGGTAGATACAAGACATACACAAAATAATACAGGATAATAAAATATCTTTGTAGAGGCATTCTGTGAGAGTAGCAATGTAAATGATGCTAAGCTTGATTGGTTAACCAGGAGTCATCACCGTGTATCAGCAGATACCACTATCCCCATACCAGGATGAGCTGATGATGATAATGAAAAAGAGTAAATGGATGGGTGGGCTTTTGCATAACACTGCCAGATCTAATTCTAGAAGTGGTGAATCACTGCTACTCCTATTGCTACAGGATTTTCTCTCTCAATTTCTTTTCTTGCTGCCATTAAGCTTCTCTTTGTAGAAAGGAAGACCCTTTCAAGTCTTCTTTCTAGCCCTTCTAATTCCATGTGTTTTTCTGCTTTTCCCAAGCCCCCCTTTTTAATGAGGATGTAATTAGGAGTAGCACTTTCCCTCACATTTATACCATCAAGAAACCTTCTTGATTAAAAAAAAAACTAAAAACAAACAAATTCATTTGAGGAGACAGAGGAAGCACTTTACTTTTGCTCTGTTGCAGGTGGCTTTGGGAAGCCTTGCTATTGTGGGTAATGAAACATAAAACAAGAGGTCAAGGGCTGGGAATTGCAACTCTGTGCTGTTTGCAATACCACTTCTTCCTCTTCCCATGTATAATTCATGAAGGATTGTGCAGAAGGGAGTTTGTTGTGGGGTCTGTGCACCTTTCTCACAGGGGGGCTGCTGGGGGCCTGGGCTCAGGTAGGGGGTCACAGGCAGGAGGCAGAGCTGGCTGTGGCATGGGGCTGCCTCCTCTGCTGTGCCCAGCTCATCTTGGCTCCTTGATGGCATTTACTGAGCTGCAGTTGGGCCACACAACCCCATCTGTTCTCCCACAGCTGCAGGACTGTCTTGTTTGCCAGAGCTGGACAGGGGATGAAGTGTCCTGCAGCCCCTTGTTGTGGCTGTCCTTTGATATTGGGCCTATGGATAACCACAGTGCCACACTGGTGGGAAAGCTGGATCAGGCTGAATCAAATGTTTATGAAGAATGAATATGAACATAGGGAATATGCACAGAAAGGATTTGTACAGATATAAAGTATAACATGATAAACCATCACCCTGAAGTCACTGTCTGTACCTAGAGAAAGTCATCCCAAGCATCTCAGTACTTAAAACCTCTGAGATCTTGGGGTTTTTTTTGCTTTTTTTTTTGCATTGCCTCCCCCATTGTTTGCTGCTCTTACTGCTTGTCTATCTCTAGATACAAATGGCTCTTTTCACTGCAGTAACAGAACATAATGAATAAACTGAGACTGTAAATTCCTGTAGGGGACATCTAGCCCACAGCCAAGTGTATATAAATAATGATCCATCTAGAAAGGAGGGGCTAGAGAAACATGAAGTTATGGTGGTTGCTTCTGTACTATGTACACCTGATACTGGGTCAGCTGGCAAAAAACTGATTAACAAGTCCCTAACCAGAGAGCTCTAGAACAATTCCTCCCCAGACTGGACTTTCTTCTCTCCCTGTGCATTTATCTCTTAGCATTTTGGACCACAGTCATACATTAGGCTGATAGCTTTATGTTTCCTTTCTACTATCACTCATAAATTATGCTTAGTCATAAAATTGCAGCTAAGGAAAAAATTAGTGCATCTGCAGTTGTTAGGAAGCCTTCATATCATCATAGTATGCTCAGTGTTTCTTTGATTCCTCATTTGTGACCTATCACAAATGTGAGGAAAGATTTTTCTGGCAGAGAAGATTTTCATTCTTATCTGATATATTCATTTAAAGGAAGAAGCCTATTCTATATATTATTGCCTTTTTTGCCTATTTACAGTATGAATCTGTCAGGGATACAGCAGTTTTGAGTAGGGGGCTTTTCACTGGATTTGATCCTGGGCTGAGATGTGGAAAATGAAGTAATGCCATGAATTCTTGTGTGGGTGAGGACTGCAGTAACCTGAAGGTCAGCACAGCCATGGAAGTGTGCAACAGAGCTGTGGTAGGGGATGTGTCTTTGAGGCTGAGAGTGTCATGAGAAAGATACATGAAATATAATGCTCCTGTCCCAAAAGATGTAATCCAAAATAAGTACTGTGGGGGTTGCTTTGGCTTTAATTTTATTTTGGGGCTTTCTTTAAAACTTGCGTCTTTTAATGGCATTGAGTTCCTACTCAAGTTCCCAGAAAAATTTCTACGTGCATTTTCTAAACTTTCCCTACTTAAATTATTTTTTAACTAGACCAGAATGTCTTTGGTTTAACTTTGATTAAAATGATAGAATAAAAATGTCAAAAAGCCCCTCAGTAATGTCATTGAGCTGTTTCAATATTTTATTTATGATTCTTCTCATCTGAAAGTATTTGTTTTAAAAGCTTATTTCAGTTGTTATTTAAGCAAAACTAATGTAGAAAGTTAAAAACATTGATGTTTTATTCCTCTGCTGATTGAAGTTTAACTTTCTATTTTGGAATTAAAATGAACTCCCAAGTTCATGGAGTTTTCAGCAAATGACAGAATTCTACCACCTTTTTAGAGGTTCTCCCATAGGAAATGTACTCTTAGACTGGACAACCTTGCTGATGAAGTTGGTATAAAGAGTGTCTGGTTATGGTTGAAGACTGGTAAAGCCTTAAGGTGTCTGCGCTGCATCATCTGCACTGTGTGCCAACAAAAAAAATTGCAACTCTGAAGGAGAGTCCAGATCTCTTCAGTAAGGTCTGGCCTAAAACAGGAGACCTTGCTTTGCTTCCCTGGGCTTTTCCCATTGCCAGGGTCTTGCTCTTTCACCTCACCTTGCAGCTGTCTCTGCTGAAGGAGGTGACACAGTCTCTCCTCACCCAGGGGAGTGTTGAGAGACCAGCTCTAGGGTAAAAATTTAATTTTCCTTCTTAGGTCCAGGAAAAGCAGATTTCATGGCTGACATCCCTGCTTCAAAATTGTGCTGGAGACAAAGCAGCTTTTTTTGAAGAGTGACTCAAAAAAAAAAGAAAAAAGAGATGGATGTAAAAATGTAGAAAATGTGGTATTTGCTGACTACCTCATGCTTGGAGAATGCTACTTTTCTTTTGTTTGGCCATTATATCATCAAAACTTGGTACTTTTTCCTCTGCCTGCAGGGACTGCCAGTACAGCAAGTCTGTACCTGGAGGCCTGAACCTTGCTTTAACTATTTAATGTTGTGCAATGATTAGGCCATGTCTCCAGGCCCATTTACTCCATCAGATTAACACATCGGGCAAGAGCACATACTTAGAGAGAAGAATATCCTGACAGATATAATCAAACACCATTTAAATCAAGGGAGACATGGTGACATTAATCTGCCCTGCTGTAACAGCCCATTTAAATGAGTAGGAGGAGGGAGGTGGTACAAGTGAGGATAGATAGTGTGTTTAAGTAGAGAAATGAAATCTCTAGAATGACTTCAGTGGAGATAGTTTTGATTGAAGTCAAGTAGTAAAATGAGCAAGTGAGAGAGATAAATTTCTTTAAGCTGGAGACACTTCAGGGTAACAAAGGTGTGTGAGCACCAGGGATCTGTAACCTGCTCAGACCCACAGAGATCTGTGCTCTTGATACAGACAAATTAACAAACTAGAACAAAATGGCTCAGATTCCTTGTGGGAGCCTAAAAATGGCTTTGTACATTTTACAAATCATTCAGCATGAGCTTGAGTTAGTAGATTAAGGCCAACCAGATTATAAATAAGAGGATTTTTTTGGGACTAGAGGCCAGTTTAAATTGCCAGCTGTGAAGGAAGGGGAAGAGAATAAAGCAGGTTCATAGAGAGCTATGACAAACAATGCCACCGATGTCCCTGAAATGATGGCATTTTTTATCTTTTTTCCCCATATCTGACATACAGCTGTGAGTCAATAAATGTGCTTTCTCAAGAAGCTTGGGGTGGTGTGTGCCCTCCTGCCAGGGCTCTGCAGATCAGAGCCCAGGTAAGCCAGGCTGTTCAGAGACAAAACCTACATGAAGCATGAGTAGCTCTTCAGAGTAGCATAGGAAGATATTCATGCTCTGCTCTAACTAAGTGCCACTACAAATTACACAAAAAGAGATTGGGATTGAAAGGTACTTGCTGTGCTGTTCTGGAATGACTAATTAGCTGATGCAAATCCAGTCCAAAGTGCTGTTAAGGAAATCAGACCTAGGACGTAGGTATGAGTATTGTGTAACTCTCACAAGGAAGAGCACTAAGACTAGACTGAGCTTGCTATATACAAATACTAAAATTTTTAATCATACAGAGACATAAATAATCCTGAGATTACAGCCTTTCTATTAAAATCTTATCTTTTCAAACTCAATCAAAAATATATCCTGAAAATAAAATACAAATCATTATTATGCCTCAGAATAACTAGTTGGATGAGCAGAAATCAGCCAAGGGAAAGTATTTTTAATAAAACACTTTACAAATACAGATTATTTTTTTGTCCAAAACTTTTCTTTCTTTAATGATTATTTTAGCTACCGTTTGCCTTTGACCTCAATGAAGTTGGCACATGAGGTTTATAGAGCTGAGGGTAGAGGATTCATGAGAAGCAGATGAGGCACATGTCCTGTCACACACTTCCAGCCCTGTTCAACAGGATTCCTTAAAGCTGGATGTGCATGGGCCTTTCCTTTCTGCCTGTCTCTTCTGTTTCTCTTTTCTCTGTTTTAGGGCAGGGGCACTGTTAGAAGAAAAACATATCTCAGTAGGTTTGCTCTCTATTAGGAGTTTTTCTCCCTAACATTTTCACTTATATACACACTACACTTTTTTTATAACACAATGACTGTTTTGTCATGCTGAATAAGTTTTCCTACTCTTCATCTTCCATTTGGGAATACTGGCTAAGCCTTACAACAAAGGACATGATAAAAGACAGGCGTAGCACTTTTATTAGGAGGACAGGGAGCTTTTGAAGTACAGTCCTGAAGTCAGCAAACAAAAACTAGGCAGCTAAGTGTGCTGCCTGTTACAATGTGCTTCAGAGATGAGACTAAACCCAAGTGAAATATTATGCTTTTTAGTCACAGGTCCTGCTCCCAAGTGATGAAAGGGATCTCATGACTTTCTCCTGAGTCAGAGCTTTCATTGCCCCTGAGAAAGGGATGCACTGGTTATATAAATGACAATTAATTGAAGTACCCCAGAGCCTGGGAAACTCCAGAGCAGAGACACACAAGCCTTTGTAGGTGGCACATAGAAGTTATCAATCAGGAAAGCTGTAACTTCTTTTTTTTTCCTAAGATGCAATTGTTCCTGCTAATATATTTATTTCTGAAATCCTACATCCAGCCCCCGGAGGCTCAAAGATGATGTGGAATATCATTACAAAACCAAACTCTCACATTTGAAATGCACTGAATATAATGAGGAAACCCTCATCAAACTAGAGCAGCCACTCCTGCTATTTTGCCTGAAACTGTGTCTGTATCCCAGATGAGAGCTCTTCCCCACGCTCATCTTCTAAAGATGTAAGACCTACTTTAGAGAATGACATTTCTGAGTAAGGAGGGCAGAGCTATGAAAAGCCCTCGGGATATTGGACTGGCTTCAGATTCCTCTGTTTGTTCAACTGTGCTCTATCTACAGTCTATACGATTAATTAATGTCTGATAGATTAGGAACTCCCAAATAGGAAATCATGTTTTTGCCACAGGCTGTAGCAGAAGCGCACAGGGTCTTATTCTGACATGGCTTGTGCTGATAAATCCTGGGAGGAACTCTGCTGAGTCTATCAGGCAAAGTCATCACAAGGAAGATCTGATAGGGCACAGCAGGCGAGCAAAGCCACCCATCACCCCCGGATGTGAGCCAGCCACTGCCAGGGAACAGACACACAAATGCTCCACTTGGTCTCGATCCTTTTGTTTAATGGGATGAAAAATCATAAACATTCAGGGAATAGCACAGCTAAAAAGGCTCCAGGGAGATGTTCCAGCAGCCTTCCAGCACCTGAAGAGGGCTTGCAAGAACACTGGAAAGGGGGTTTTCATAAGGGCATGAAGGGGGGGAAGAGCTTTAACTTGAAGGATGGTAGAATTAGATTAGATATGAGAAGAAATTCTTTACTTTAAGGGTGGTGAGGCACTGGACCCATTTGCTGTGATTGTCATGTCCTTGGAATTGTTTAAGGCCGGGTTGGATGGGGCTCTGAGCAACCTGGTCTAGTGGAAGGTGTCCCTGCCCTCAGCAGAGGAGTTGGAACGTTGATCTTTACAGTCCCTTCCAACCCAAACCATTCTGATTCTAAAGAGCAGTGAAGCAGTTGCACATAAATATTAGTATTTTATTTAAAATCTTAGGAAAATGCAACACTAATTGCAGATCCACCCACTATTATTATCCCATAAACAGAAAAGAACTGTGAGTAGGCAATCCTTCGAGACATATCTTTAAGTGCTGTACTTAACCCAATTGCTCCTAACAAAATAGGTTGATTTGTACCAAATCTGGATGTTGGAATCAAGCACAGTGTTTTTTCTGGAGAGGGTTTCAATAAAAAGGTCAAACTACATCAGTATTGTGGCTGAGGTCTGCAGCACAATCCCCCTGTAATTTTGTCTTCCTCAGTGAAATCCTGACACATTTGAATTTAGTCACACCCAATCTTGAAATTTTATCTCTACCAGAGGGTGTAAACCCATTTATTTCACTGGGGTACCAACAACATATATGTGGCTCTGTTATATTTGTCTTGTATCAGCTTATGACACTCAGAATTTATGGGAGTTCTTTCTCAGGAAAACCCCCATGCATTTGTATGTCATCTCCCCCTCTATCTAGATCTCACCTTGTTAATCAGTGTATTATAAAGCTTTTAGCTCGCTGCAGTAACATTGCTGACTTCAGTGACTTGAGTTGATATTTTGCCCAGAGACCACCCAGCTGTGTTTGGGTATCACCTTCCACACAGGCACAGCAGTTTGGGCTTATGTGATCTGACATGACTGTGTTTCACTTTGCTTGGATCATGTGTTCTCTTCTATTTTCTTTTGTCATTATTTATCATTTTCTGAAATCAGCTGCACAGAATCTCTCTCTCCATCCGCTGCCTTAACACGAAAGGGCTCTTTACTGAATACATATATTTAAGGTTTGCTTTCCATAAATGTTTCTCAGAATTTGGCAACATGTGCAGGCGAAAAACAATTATGCCAACAAACCTGTTTTGAGAATAGCTGTAGAAATTTGCATTCTGTCCCAGTTTCTGACACAGGCTTCCCTTCTGAGGTTGGGAAATTGCTCAATTCTTATCTGTCTCAATTCTCCAGCTCTAAGGTGGGAATAACAACATTTCCTTTCCCCAGTGCTTTCTCTGTATATTTAGATTAGAAGCACAAAAGGGACAACGGCTGCTTGATTATTTTCTGTGGTAGCTTCTGACACACAGAATTGCTTCTCTTGCTTAGTATTAACATACATAAAAATAATGCTTTCAGATACAAAGAAAAATTAGTTTAAAATTTGAACAAATACTGATTTACAGTATTATTCAAAGTCTAATTAGTTACAAATGAGGGGACTTCTTCCTTCTAGATGTTTGTATCATTGTGCTGCTTTGCTATGTCATGTAAATCCTGGTGCTAAATCACTGAGTTTTCCATGCATATTCTCCAAGGGATTTTTCTAGGCTGCTCCTCATATGGTGCAGCCCTCAAGCCTGCAAATGGACAAGACCTTTCTGGTTTGCCAGCAAATTTTTTCTTGTGTTTTTATTTTTTATAGCTATTCAGAAAGAGGGTTTCACTGTAACTTTTCAGTTATAGTTGCAGACTAGGCCAATAGGTAGTCTGTTATTCCTTGAGAGTATTTCCATACTGTTTCCATATTTCTGTTTTGCTTTGATATTTATGCACTCTTAATAGTGAGAGCAGCTGATTGGGAGGCCATATTTCCTCCTTGCAGCAAAAATTAAAAAAAAAAAAAATCATCACCATCAGGTTATCTGGAAAAGTTTTCAGTTTCTGTGTTCCAAAAAGGTGTTTATCTGAAGTGGGGCTCAGATGAGTACTAAATTCTCCTCTGGTCTTGAAAGTGTGACTAGTGGCCATTTAACCTCCTTTACTCCTGTTAACTGTCTGCAGTATATCTAATTTGCTGGGTTTCTAAGATACCTGCTTTGTTTTTAACAAGCTTTGAGGTACAGGTTAAGCCATATCTTTATAGCACACCTGACTACAATCTGCCCAGCTAAAATTTGTAGCTCAGCTGTCTCTTTTCATATCCTAAGCAATTCACCATTTTTATGATTTTACCCTTACTCTGGCCCTGGGGGAGAAAGAACTTCTTTAGATCACCTTACAGTCTGAGCTTTGTGCCTGGCAAGGGGCTTTTCCTGCTAATTACCAGAGCTGTTAATTCTGTTATCAGGTTTGACAGTGGCTGCCAGTGTCCTTTTCCTACCAGTGGAGTGAAGAGGTAAGAGCAGCACTGTAAAAGGATGAAAAACAATGTCAAATGCATTTCTGCTTTTCTTAGTGCAATATTGCAAGATTTCAGTGATGTGCTGTTTCCAAAGGAGGAATCAGCTCCTGTTTGCTGGGTATCCCTGCAGGGATAATGACTTGTGTGGTGAGGGGCTTGCTGCAGGCTTCACAGGTTATTTACTGGGGTAAATCTTCAGGAACACTGCAGTAACTTTGAATGAATGGGTGGTAAGAACCCAGCAGCTCCTTGCAAACAAGAGTAACCACGGGCTTATCTCGTGTCAATACTGCTGCTTTATCTCCTGTAAAATGACAAATAATTTTAGCCAGAGCTGCAAGTAGTGAATTCAATCCAGGGCTACCCCCTTGCTGGATGTTAAATTCTAGGTTTGACTGAAATATCTTTGCCCCTGCAGACTGCTTAGCAGAGATGTGAGTGCCCACCTCTGTATCCACATTGTGGGTATTTCCTGTGAGGAGCCAGCAGCACAGACAAGGTCATTTCTTCTTGCTGTGGTCTCTGTTGTCATCCTCTAAGCCCCTTGCCTTTTCATGATTTCCAAATCTGGTATCAACACCTTACTTTGCATCTGGTACACATAAAAATGTAACAGCACAGTTGGATTAAGGAATAAGCACCACTGCTCATCTGTGTGCCACAAGCATTGATCTGTTAAAGGAAAGGGAATTGCTTTCTTAACTCAATGCTCTGGGGAGTTGGAAGAGGTAAAGATGTTTGTAAGCACAGGTTGCCAGGGGACAGCACTGGAGCTCTTGTCACTGGAGAGTTTTAGGAATACTCAACAGCATCTCTGCTCTTCTTTTCTAAGAAAATAGAAAAACATTAACATATATACACACATATATGTTCTGTACAAGGGGTCTGTGCTGGGAAGCTCTGCATTTTTGGCCACCAAAATCTGGCACAGCTTTAGATGCTGTGCAAAGTCCTTGGCAAAGTCCAAGGATATCCACTGGTTTCCTGTTTCCCAGTTCTGCAAGAAGTTAGTTACTCCCTTGTGTTTTAAACACCTGATAACTTACAAATGTGGCTGCTGCCATTCAGTTCCCAGATCAACACAGGTGTCCATCAAAGTTTTACTGATTGCGCTTAGATTATTTTTTTTTAACAAATCATTTCTTTCACTATCCCTTAAGCACATCAGTCTTTGAAGTTAAAAGTCTTCTCAAACGTAGCTAGTGAGCCTGCTTCAATCACAGAGATGATCTAGCTATTGATCATCAAAAAGCCACTGAAAAGCTTAATTTAACCTTCCTAAAGAATCTGGAATTCTTCAAATACTTTAAAGTTTATTAAGTATTCATTTGTTTTTTACATGCAGAAAAAGTGGAGATGATATATATTTTACAGAAGCCTGCAGCTCTTTGTACTAATCTGGGAGGTTTAAAACATTTCATTAGAGTCTGGTTCCACTTCTGTGGAGCAGATGTTCTCTCTACAAATTATTTTTTACAGATAACTTGTTCCCTGAGTTTACTCGCCTCAGCTTTCAGCAGGCAGCACACTGTTAATGGAGCAGAGAGATGCAAACAAGAACATCTTGGAAACTTAGTCATTATGGCTGGACCTTGGAGTCTCTGCCTCTCTGTAAGCAACTGGAGCTTCCTGCCCACATGAGACAAGCATTTATGGGGAAAATATTTCAGTCTTCTTTAATTATTTTCATTTGCATAAGGCTGAATGGGGTTATTATGGAAAAATGTGGTCTCTGAACTTCAAAATAGGAATTTAGCATGAAAATGTTTATTTTTCCTCATGAAAATGCTTTAAGAAAGATTTTTTTCCTTTGTTTTTTTCCCCATATAATTTTTTATCCTCAGCTAACCCCTGCCCTGAGGGGTCTATGTGTCCATTGCCAACCATGACAGCTTCTCTGCCTCTCTCCTGTACCTCACTTTCAGTACCTTGCCTAATTCTAGGAGATATTTCTCTGAGGAGAGAGTCCTGAGGGGAATGTGTATTGCTCTTCAAAACAAAATCTCCTCTGAGGCTTGAAGGAGATACTACAACTGAAAATAGTGCTATTGTGTGGACGTCCTCAAACCTTGAAAGTGTTCTTTGCATTTTTGCAGGAAAAGATGATGAAAAGCTTGATATTTTCCCCCCAGTGATATTCCACTTTGAAGATGTATTTTTTCTGAATATTGATTGAAAAGCAGAGCACAAGATCTCAAAATCAAGCTACTCTGAACAGCAGAGCTCCCCTGTGAACCACTTGGAGCTAAACCCATGGTGTTTTTCCTAATCTTGCCACAGAGGATGAGGAGAGCAAGGGAGCCTGTTACACTGCTCCTGCTGCCTCTGGGCATAACCATGTTTTGCCTTAGCTGTCAGCTTATCTTTGTGGAACAGAGATACTGCAGATTTTTCTTTTTTCAAATTAAGGTTGTTCATATATTGAAGTCTTCTATCTCCCTACTGATAACTGGGGAAACAAAGCCTGCCCATGGTTGTCTCCCCCCAGTGCAGGCTTCAGTACATTTGACCCACTTGTCATACTTTTGGCTTCACAGCCTGTGTGTTTTACAGAGGTTGTTTTGGGAATGAGCTAATGGCACAAATGAGGGATTTGTGGAGTTACACAACTATGTGGAATGAGAGCTTTAGGAACAGGGAGAAGAGCTCTGTAGTCTCTTGCCTGAAATGTAGATCACAGCAGGGCTGGACCTATTTAAAAATCACCAGAGGTCTTGCTAGTTAACT
The DNA here is from genome assembly GCA_013400575.1 of Peucedramus taeniatus. NCBI lineage: Eukaryota > Metazoa > Chordata > Aves > Passeriformes > Fringillidae > Peucedramus > Peucedramus taeniatus. Next base: position 1,059,556 of record WBNO01002138.1, on the reverse strand, counting down.
TCCCTTTCATGTAAGAGAAGAAAAGGTTGAATGAGTCATGTGAAGCCAGCCATGAGATTAATATAGACAAAGATGTCATATCCTCATGCACGCAGCTGTGAATGGCGTATCTACTTTGCCATCTGCAGATTAAATGGACATAGTGTCTGAGTGGCTGCTGCAGGGCTTGGTATAACTCAGTTATCATCAGGCAGATTTCCTGTTGCCTAATACCCACACACAATGGTTGTTCAGCGTCAGGCTTTGGTTTCTGGAGCAGTTTCAAACCAGGCAGCCACAGTGTGCAGCTTTATAACAACACCACCGTTAACTAATTGCACTCGCTCGCAGAATTATGAAACCCGAGAGGATAATTTGGTGCATCATGAGTACATCTTTGTAAATTTTTCATAGGGTTATTTTCCTGCAGATCTGTTTGCTCTAATTTCTTTCCTCCTGGTAATTTGGGGCTTTCTTCTCCAACAATTAGAAAAACAACATTCTGTTTAATTACAATATTTACAGAAACAGCTTTTTTTTCCCGTATTCCATGTTGTAACAAATTTTATGTCAATTAACCTCTGTGCTTGCAAAGACACACCTGTATTGACTGTTAAGTGTCATTCATTCCATTTTCAAATTGGACAGTTGAATGTGAGCACTCAATTTATAAAAAGCATTTAAGCAGGTAATATGTTAAGCACGCACTTAATCCTGACAGGATGATCCTGTACCTCCCTCAAACCATTCTGGTTCAGGGCTGATATCACTGAGCAAGTCTTTCTCTATCTAAAATCTTCATCAAAACTTGTTTGTGAGTTCATTCCAAAAGGGCAAAGCTGAGAGAAAATCTGTGCTCTTCATACTGAAATCTTTGATGCAGACACGTAATTCCCATTTACTTCAGTGAGTCACCCGTGTGCACAGAGATGAGAATTCTCCCTTGTTAGGCCTTTAAAGATTTCCATGGGAGTTTGCTTCCTTGAATATTTTATTTTCAGCTTTGTTATGGTAAGATGATTTTTCTGACATTTCACTGATCACAAAGCAGCTGGCCCCATAAAAAATAAAGCACACACACAAGGAAAGAAATGACTGGGTGTCTGGGGGAAAATGTTAGTTCTGTGTCTGAGCTGCAACAGATTGTCATCATTAAAACAAAGCCCCAGCAATTGCTAGAATGATGGGCATGAAAGAGTGGGAGCATTTTCTCAGATTGAAAGACAACAGAAAGGTGGTGCTTTAATTAAGTCATTGTTACTTTTGAGTGTATCACCTAGCTCTGATATTTTTTAAAATTCTGAAATAATGGTGTTAAATACAAGGAAGATAACATGTAGAAATACTGTAAGGTGCACTTGATCTAAGAGTGCAAATCATGCCATCCCTTGCTGCAGGTCTAGAAGTACTGCTATACAGACCTGCCAAGATTGGAGAACCACAAAATCACACACACAAAAAATACAGATCCTTATCCATGTTGGGGGCTCTTTCACAAAGGAGAGTTGAAATCCAAATTTAAAAGTGCAACAGAACCAGCCCCAGACATAGACATTTTTTGCTATGATCTCTGTTCCATGTCTGTAGATTATTTTTAGCAGAAGACGTTCCCTACTCTTATTCCCCATAGCAGCCCTTTGCCAGTTCCTTCCAGGATCTCTGCTTCAAAGAGAACAGACAGATGAGTGATGGAGGGGTCTCTAGTTATGTGTTTGAAGGAGACACAGGAAGAGTCTGGGCTCCTTATTGTACCAGCTCCATGCCCAGAGGAAAAGAGGGAGCTCTACCAACTCCCAAAGACTTTTTCTGTCATAGAAAAAGACACAGGCAAAAGAAATGGCCCATGAAGGGCAGAATATCCCCATTTTGGCAGTAGTGTTACATGAGAAACCAGTTCGTTTCCTTCCCCCCATACCAGTTCTTTATCAAATTATTTTTCTTCTTAGTTTTCCATTTGTTTCCTATTTCTATTGAATTTCTTGATTTGTTTCTGCTTATCTATTGCATGAGTCGTCGTGCTGTTAAAGACCCTTACTAAGGAAAATGAATAATCTTGTGGAAGTTACTTATAGTGTCTCTGTTCCCTGCTTTTATTGTTGTTTCCTCCCTGGTTATTGGAAATTAAAGGCCAGAAAATGGGTTTGGGATTTTCATGGGAATCTTTTTGAGGTTTTCCTTTAAAAGCTTTTTAATCAAAAGCTGGATCTGAAACTAAAATGACTTCTACATTTTCAAAAGGAATAGATCAGCACGCTGGGTTTATATCAAATGTTACATTTTCAGAAACAAAGAATTGTAACTTCAAGCTCAATAAAAATGTTCTTAGGCAGACAGCATCCTGGCCACTGGCCCAGGCAGCTGCATTGTTTCTCCTGGGGCTGGGTTTCTGGGCAGTCAGAAGTGATGCACAATCTGGAAACCAAGACTTCAGAGCAGAACAATGATGGAAATGAACGCACAGTCGTGTGGGGATGATTTCCTTGGCCCCCTTTCAGCAGCTTTCCTGTATTTGCTTTCATTCTCCTCCTTCTTAATTTGCTCTTCTTTCCTTATTGTTCCCTTTCCCCTTGTCTCTCACAACTCCCCCGTCCTCTCCTCTCCTTGTTGCCTTTGCTGTTCTCGTGTCTTTGTCCTTGCAGTGATGCACTGACGTGTCCTAACACTGGCAGAACTTTGTCAGGGCACATTTCCTGCAGAAAGACAAGACATGCTTCAAGGCAGGCTCAGAGTGTTTCTTCTCAGAGCCAAAAGAACTGGGTCCATCCCCCAAAACACGCTCCCTTGTTTAAGTGCCGTTGCTTAGCTGGTGCCTCACAAAGCCAATGTGTGTTTTAATTCATAGCTGTTCATTAAGAGGGACCTTTCAGGTCTTGGCATGGCCTTTCAGAGCCTCACCCTTTCTCTCAAAAGGGGTCTTTGTTTTAATTTCAGTTCTTGTTGGCTACTCTCTGTTTGCCTTATTAGCCAAGGAGAAGAAATGTGAAGATGTATGTGTCTGATCAAATATTTAAACTTCTAATACCAGCAGCTCACAAGATACATAAACCATAATTTATTTCTGTTTATGGCATTTCTGCTGGAAGTATCCTGCTAATCTACCTAATGTGTGTAAGAAAATGCAGACACACCAAGATCTGTTTAATTGTGACTATCAATCTTCACAACAATATTGTGAAGCAGCAAGGAATGGACTTTTCTGGGGACTAGATCTCCTATTTATTAAAGACAATGCTTCTTATTATCTGTCAGTGCCCTGCATGCAGCACTAGGTGACCTTTTTGAAGAAGCCCATTTGAGTCATGTGGATTTAGGTGTAAGATTTTGTCACTTTTCCTATACACAGGTGTCCTGGAATGAGATATTCTGTGGCTGTTGCCCTCATGGGAGCCACAGGACCAAGCACATCTGGACCAACTGCCTGGGGCCAGTGGAGGAGAAACATTCCCCACACAGTTCTTTCCTCAGGTCTGATGCTCAGGGGAGCAGGTATCAGAGATGAGCCTGGGGACTGAATTCCCCCATTTCCAGAGGGGTCAAAAGCAGGGTGACTGAGGTCCTTCACCTTCAAGACAATCAATCCCCACATCCCAGCTGAGCCCAGGACCTCGAGGCAAACATGACCTTTCCTACTGCCCTTCTCTCTCTGCCCCCAGTGGCCAGCAAGCCATGCTGATCACTCTCTTTTCCCACATGCTCCTCTTGGTTAAAAGAGAAAAAAAAAGCAAAAAAAAAAAAGCACATCTTCTCTTTAGAACATAACATTACCTTTTTCTCTGGAGGGTTCTTCCCACTTTTTAAGTCCAGGTGGATGTGGTGTAGCCCTGTCTCTTCCTGTAAGGCTTTCCTGTCTCCTTTCTGCAGTGGCATTAGCAAGGTGTATTTTTGAGCTCAGACATTGTGAGTGGATGTGGGGTTTTGCAAGATATAACTTTAGAAAATGAAATCTATCTCTTTTCCCTCTTTTATCTTATATGGGATCCAGTTAACCGATGCTCTGGTGACTTCTTGGGGCAAGAACCCTGGCAAGGAAGACCAAGATAGCAGTCAGAACTTAACCCAAAAAGCAGGGAGGCAGGCTCAGAAGTGGGGTCTGTGCCCCTGACTTCTGAGTGACAATTCTTCCAGCCTTCACAGCCCTGCTACAAAATGGTGTGCAGTTAAAAATGGAAATGCAATGGACCCCAAGATAAAGGAGATGGGCAACAATAACTTGCTCGATTAGCTGAGGTCTGCTGGATTGTTTCTAAGTTAACTGGATGCCCTGCTCTTGGCTTTAGTATAAAAGATCAAAAAATAAATCCCATTAATACTTTTATTAGAAATAGTCATTCAAATCTTAGTGGGTTGAGCAGCCCTTAACACCCAGGTTTGCCCAGGATTACTCCTGGCATAAATTGTGTGCACATATCAGAGGTATGAGAATATCAAGTGAGTTCATTTAAATTAATGGTATTAAAACAAATGGAAAATTGATTTTTTGTAATAGAGGGCTTGATTTACCCTAGCTTAACTCCACTGATTTTGATGGATTTGAACCTACTTCATTTTGGCATAAATCAGGGGACTATCAAGTCCAGGCAGTGTAAACGCTAAGACCAAGTTAAATATTTACTGTCTTATGTCTCATTATATTAAAAATATTAGAAAATATGTTTCTTCTAGTTTATTCTACTGTGATGCAGATAGTGGCCAGGAACAGCAGAAGTAATGATTTGCCTTATTGCAGCACTTGGTCTTAATAACTATTATCATGCTAACACAAACATAATTACAGATTCAAATTGAGCTTATATTTAAGATATTTTTACAGTAACAAGCAGAACTCCAGTATGGACCATTCACAGATAGAACTGATCTCCAGCTCCTGGGCTCAGCAGTGTGCCAAGGTCTGTAATCACTTGGGTACCTGACTGGAGTCCTTCCTCCCCCTTTCTAAAGTGCCTCCTTACTGCTCCACCAGTGAAAAATTAATGGACCTCCTTTCGTTTGCTTTTGTGACGAGAAGGAAGCACTTCCACTAATGACACTAAGAATAGGATTTACTGTAACTTGGCCTCAAATGGTATTTGTGGTTCCCACACATCCTGTAACAATAATGCTTTCTAAACTTCAGCGGATATTGCCACACTGACTGTTAGAGAAAAGCAGAAGGAAGATGATGAAGCAGCTTCTCCCAGATATTTTTTTCTCCTTTCCAAGGCAGATTTATTGGCCTTGTGTTCCACACCTTGGCAAGGAAAAGAAAAAACCCAACATGAAAGCGAGTTGGGCTGCGACTGTATTTTAGCAGCGTGTCTGGAGTAGGATGATTTCCTGCAAATAATTACTGATGTGCAGGGACAAGTGGAAAAACAGATTTCTACAGCTATTTTTTCACTCCTGCATGTTAGTACTATCTGAAAAGGGCACAAATACCATATTCAGCTCTACTTTTCCCATTCCCTGGTGAAATCTCTCCTCCACCTCTCTATGAATTCTTCCAGCAGCTGTATCCTCTAGAAACCTTCTACTGCTCATTTGGCACATCCCCCCCCAGGCAGTGCTCCTCTGGGGCAGCTCCAGCACCTAAATGAGGAATTGGTGGTGTTGAGCTCCAGATGGCAATCAGCTGCCTCTGTTCCTTGACCTCTTTCTTGCTCAAGGCTGCCTGTAGAGCTGTCTGTCAAGAAAATATTTTTTTGTGAAGTCAACTCTTTCAGCAATTAAGGATCTATATGTAGGCAGCCAGTGCATCTTGCATGGTGCTTGGGCCAGCTAAAACTTCTCTTACCAGCCTCTGAGTAAGCCAGTCCTGCATAAAATAGAGAAATGCCAGCCATCCATCATCCCCTTCATGGCTCAGGAGTGTAATTTCATGAGCTGCCTGTGTGGGAGAGAAGTGTGAGAAGATGCTGCGTCAGTGTGTGGGCTGCACAAGGGACAAAGAGGTGACTTAAAATTTATACTGGAAATAGAGAGTGAGTAATAATGTGCCCACAATGGACCTTTCTTCAGAAGAAATATGCAAATGAAAAATGATTTGAATGATGGATTTAACTACCAGCTGAAAATGAAGCTGGGAGGCTGAGGTGTGAGCCAGCCCTCTGGCAAGATGGTAGTGAACAGGAATAAACTACAAAGTGAAAAAACACTGTGTTGTGTGAGGATGAAGTTGTGTGGCTTGCAGCTCAGAAAGAGAAATTTCCTGTGTACCTGATAGGTTCTTCAAATTTTCTTTGTGGTGCTTTCCAGCAGTTGATGGTACCATGAGGAGATTGACTGACTTGATGCTCCAGAGGCAAAATCTGAGCCCTGGGGGAATTCTAACATGAATCCAGACACAACCGTGGATCCACAGGGCTATGGGAAAGCTATTGGAGCTTGTGCCTTGGACCTTAGAGACAGATGGATATGAACCAGACCAGACCCTTCAGATTTTGGAGGCATTGTAAATAGGGCTCATGTCCAAACAATACTGTATGACATTTTCTCCAGAAAAAAAAGAAAAAAAGGCTTAACAAGCATGCCTGACACTGAAAATAAGCTGCTAGGAAAACCTAGAGACTATATTTGAGCTGATGGAATGTTATATCATCATGTGATATTTTTCAGCTGTGGTCTCCTCAATTCACCTATGCAGTTCTCCAGCATTCATCAGTCAAGCTGAAACATATTTTCAGCGATAAAGAGAAGACTTTCTTCAAAGAAAATATTTCTTCATGCATATAATCTAGAGAGAGTGTTTCTTTATTTTTCTTGTTGCCATTTAGGATGAATAGGCTATAATATTTTTTCTTCTGTCCATTCTTAAGCATCTTCCTGCTTGAGATCCTTACAACCACAAAGTCAGTTTGGTGAAAAACATCTTTCCCATCCCCTTCCTTCATTTCCTATGAAAATAGATACTTGGAAAGGCATGAAATATAATGCCAAGTGCTGCCTTCATAAAGAATGTCTAAAATTCCTGTGAGACAATGTATTGTTTCAAAACAAAGCTATTTCAGGCAATTCTATCCTCATCTGTACAAAGCTATTCATCTGAGAAACTTCTTTTCCAGCACAAATACTCTTGCTCTGGGGTTTCATCTTTCAGAAAGAAAAAAGAAAGTGTTTTGGAAGATCAGTTTCATATTGTTACAATTTAAAATAAAACAAACAAAACCGGATTCTGAAGAAGTTCAATCCATCTGCCATTCTTGCTGTCCGTGTCTAGTCAAAGACAGCACAATCCCTCTGGAACTTCTTTTACAAACATTATTTATTTGACAGCCTGTGTTTTTTTGGGTTTGGGGTTTCTTTTTGTTATTTTTCTACCAAGAATGCTGTGCCACACATAACTGTCAAAGGAAGAGGGTAGTGGGTTAATTTTATACACTTTAGGGTTTTACATGGAGCTTGGTGTGGTGGGAACTACCTCCAAAACTGCTGACACTCTCCATGTCCCCATCTCCAGCCTGCTTTTCCAGGGAATGTTGCAGCTGTTTGGTGTGGCTGGAGGGAGGGACAAGCAGAGTTCTGGCCTGTTGCAAGGCATTTTCTATGAGCAAGGATTTCTACCAGCCTATAGACTTTCATTAACTTTGATTCACAAAATCCCAGAGCTGAGCCCTGCAGAAGCTTTGATATTTCCAAAGGAAATGCATTATGGAAGGCAGAAAGGTTTTGGCTAAATAGAGAGCCTTGGCTGCTGTTTTATGTACTCTCCCCATGCATGAATGAATTCATTGTGGTCATGAACCAGGAAAATCTGGCAAACTTACCAGGAGAAAAGACAGAATGAGCTCAAAATATAGATGCCTTCATTTCTTTTCCTTATTTTCAGAAAACAGGATTCCATACCATTAGTGAGACCTCCTTTCTCAGCATCCATTATGCTCACTGAAATTAAAGATACAAAAGTACTTCCTTAGCCCCCTGCATTTTGACTTCAAGTCATTGGTTTTGTTGTTATTGAGAGGTAGATGTTCACAGAGCAAAGGCAGGATGCTATTCCATTAAAATGTGTAACATTCTCTCTGTGAACGAAATTTGTAGGTGCTCCCCTAGATGAAGATTTAAATATGTCCCTTTAAATTCCAGTGCTGATGGTAACACGGATGAATCTTTAGCAACCATTGATAATTAGCCAGTTTGCAAGGTTGTCAGAAATATATGCCTTTTCACAAGAACAAAAATACCCCAGCAGCATCCTTTCTTAAGAAATATCTGTGAAACAAAACCAAAAAGTGGAAAAAAGAAAATTAGCAGCTGCTATTGCAGTAAACTTTAACATACAGACACTGCTTTCTGAGAGATATCATTAAACCCAAATTAAAATATAACTGAGATTTTTCTAAATAAAACTGTCAATGAAGATAAAAAAGTTTTTATGTTGACAGTAAAGCAAATGATTTTTTTTCCACTCTGTTGAGGTTCTGTAATGGTTGCAGTATATCTGGATGACTTATGTCACACTAATGACTGATTAACAGCTGCAGGAGACACCACTGCTCCCAGCACAGCTCTTGGGCAAGGGAAGCTCAAGACTTCTGGGCAGGGGCTGGGTTTGGGGGCAAAAATGGGTGGAGGATTTACACATTGGTAAGACAAAGAAAGATACTGAGAAAAGCACTCAGGGATGTGAGAAGTGGCTCCTCAGGTGGGGGAAGCCCCACGCTGGAGGTTGTGTCCTGGTATGGCTGGAAATGAGGTGCAGCATCAAAGTAAGTGAATTTGGGTATTTTCTGTAAGTTAGGGAAGGAGTGCACCAGCAGCAGAGATAATTGCTGGAGATCTAAAGTAGGTTAAGTGAGAATTATGATCTGCTGCAGTCTTTTAATGCATTGCCAGCACGTTCAGCCAGCACAAATATCCCCACAACCAGCTTGAAAGAGCAATTTCCTTGGGTGTTTCCCTGAAATATTCACATAGACACAAAAGGTCATGGTAGAGGATTTTTTTTCTCTTCTCAGCTCCCAAAACTGAAGGCCTTGTTCCCACTTGGGGGTGTAAAAGGCTCAGAGCTCAGCTGTACCCATGGTCTGGCAGGAGGAGGGGGTCCTGCCGTGGCGGGTAAATGCTGACCTGTCCTGCTGCTCTTAGGGGTGCTGCATTCCCTGCTGGGGAGGTGTAAAAGGAAGAGAAGGCTTTGGAAAGTTGCCATCTTGGTGGAAACACCCTTTGGATTAAGAATTCACTCTGTAGAGCTCACTAATGCACTACAATTTTGTCTGTTTGGATTTTGTTGCTTGTTGCAAATGAGGCAAGAGAACAGTTTGAGTGTCATGGTTTGAAGCTGAGCAAGCATCCCTCTACTTGGTACCTCCATTGTAAGATGATGGCAGTGGTGGTTGTGTGCTTATCTGATCCTCTTTGGAGCAAACAAATGGACAAAGAGGGGCTGGAGTGGTGCAGCAGCAGAAGCTGTTCATTGCCTCTCTGTCCTCTGTGCCCATGGCAAGTGGAGAGAAAGGGACTGTAAATCCCTGAGCCATAAACCATGCCCAAGTCTCCAGATGTGCTGGATCTGCTCCCTTCATTGTACAGTGCTGTTAGAACTTCGACCAAGGCCAGGGATTATTGGCAGCTGTACCAGGTCCCCCACCCCTTAGTTCCTGAGTTTCATCGCTTTTAGCAAAAAAAAAAAAAATGCACTTAACTCTCCAAAACTACTATAATTTGGAGATCTTTGGATGCCTCCCAAACCATGTCTGTGTTAACCTGAATTCCACTTGGAGATAGCTTCAACATTTAATTAGATTAGTTAGTTCAGCAGGGAGGAGGAAGGTAAAAAAGCAGAATTCTTAGAAAAGAACAGTTTTTCCTTGGATTGTGACATCTGAATAAATTAAAGAGGTTTTGAGAAGTATGCTTTATTTTAATTAGTTTCTGAATCAGTTTCTGCATTGCCTATTCTTTCCCACCCCCCTCTTTGTACTGTTTATTTTTGATGACATCTGCAAATCCCGAAAAAAAAGAAAAAGGAAGCAAATTAACTTGGTTCAAGCCACATCAGCACATCCCTTGGAAGATCACAGCAGTCAGCTGTAAAAAATGGGCTTATGCTGAAAGAAAATGAGGAGCTCAGAGGGCTGAAAACAAACTTACCTATTTATTAACTACATCTATCTTTATTATTTTTGTACAACACCAAAAAATGTTCTTGGCACTTCACAGATGTGCACGGAGGATGTGAGGTGAACTGCTTTGGCACTATTTTATTAAGGCCACTCTGCATTAACATTTCCCAAATCAGGAACAGAGTCCATCCTTTAACAAGCTCTCAATTTAAATGGGCATGGTCCAAAAGAGAGGTGGGGGAAGAAATGAGCTGCATGGCTGGGATTAAAGCTGTGGTTAAAATATCACAGTAGTTACAGAAAAGTCTTTTTTTGCTTCTTGCAGACCCCTGCCCTGAGATATTTTGTGTTTTGCCAGCAATCCTTCTTCTTGTGTCCAGTTTCCACAAGCAATGGGTGAAGGGTAACCCAAGGAAAGTAGAGGGAGCGAGACTGAAGGAGGTGATGCTCACAAAGACACATGAGAAGGAAGAGACCCAGCAACCCAAAGCTGAAAGAAACAGACCTGATCAATTGGTTGCTCTTGACACAACTATTTTAGCTACAGCTTTGAGTCTTTTCAAGCAGGACAAGTTGTCCTTGTTGGACATGGGCAGTGCTATTTGCAAACTGGAGTTGCCCATGTAAGGAACTCTCTAAGTATGTGAGAAAAAGACCTGCAGCTCCCCTTTCATAAACCTGAGGGCTACAGAAGTTGGTAGGAAGTTATTTGTGTCTCTGGCCTATCACTCTCAACCTACATTCAACTTTGTTAATCCCATGTGCCTCCTGGAAAGATAGGATGCCTATGAAGTAAAAAACCATGAAATGCAGTTGTAATTTCAAGATAATTTTGGATGAAAAATGAAACATTGCTTTAACCAACATATTTTGAAAATTAATATAAGCCTCAGATAATACTTCAGTAAGAAATAAAAGCTCCAAGCAAGCTGTCACCAAAAAAAAAAAAAGCAGAATGACTGAGATGTTTCATTTCAATATTCATCAAACTACAAGTCTTGAAATTTTTATTTGAAGTGAACATTTGTGAGTTTAAAATTCATGCCTTACCTCCTTTTACCAGAAATCTTGAAGTGAATCATATGTTTTTCATCCCTAAACAATTTTTATTTTCAAACTTTTCTAAATGCCAAGAAGGCCAGAAAAAAAAAAAAAGTAATTTGTGCAACTGAGATGTGGTTTCTGAACAAAGTAGGTTGTGATGAGGTCCTGAACAGTGCTCTGATCTGAGTTCAATCTATGGTTCCTGCAAGGTGGGTGATGGAGGTAATTCTGTTACCATGTCATTCTGTCCCACCAGTCCTCTCCTAAGCATTATCAACTAATGTGTGACAGGTATAAAGTGGATTATAGCCTGTTCTGATACAGCTCAGCTGAATCCATCAAACATGTATCACCCAGGATCTCAAATTGGACTTGAACCTCAGTCTGTGAAAGTGTGGATTAGTAATTTGTCACGTTTTGCTCACACTTTTTTCTCTGCTTGGTGTGTCCCTTGTGGTCCCACACTGCACTTCAGTGCACTCATTTTAGCTGTGTTTTCAGGATGTAATATGAAAATTACCAGGCATTATGAAAAGGTCAGCTCTGTTAGACTCATGGAGTAAGTAGGAGGAATGGAGATGCTCTTAAGATATTAATCATCTGTCATTAGATCTTATTCATCATCCCAAACAAATCTTGGACTGCAGTTCAACAGGGAGTGTTTGTCCTACAACTGTCTGGGAGAGGTGCCATTTTTGCTGTATCTTCTCTTTCTGACTTTTTCATCGTGCTAATAACTGAGATTCTTATTGTGGCTTTTATATCTGCAAGTGTAAAAAACACACAAACATTACCTCTGGTAGGAAAAGCTGGAGGGAGCAGCTGTGCAGAAAGGTGAGAGCTGGTCTGAGTGAGCAGCAGGGCTGCCTGGATAAGTACCTCCATTCACAGCTCACTTTTGAAGCTTAACTCAGCTGCTTGACAAGCTTCAAGAGATCCAAAGCATTGCCAGTATGAGAGAAATGCATAATGTCAAAAATATTTGACAAGCCTGGTCTAAAGAAGGCATTAGACAGCATAATGATGGAACTATTTAACTCCACAGCACAGCCCAGTCTGCTGCTCCCAGCAGAGATGCAGTTTTTGTGAGAGCTTCCTTTGAAAGAGCTGCTGAAGCCAAAATGGGCTTTGCACAGACAGATTGGATGGGGGAAATCCTTCCAGAGGAGTTTGACTGAAGTAGTGTTCCTTGTTTTTGGGATTCTCAAGCAAATCCCAAACAACAGTGTCAGGGGGAAGGAATATATGCAACTGAAATATTAAATTTATTCATGTTGAGGAACAAACACCCTTCAGCACTGCAAAACAGCCTTTTAAAAGGAGCATGCAGATCCTGCCACTTCAGAAGGGTTGAGGATTTAAATGGGTTAGGTGAAAGTGCACTGGAATACGGTCAGTGTTCAAGAGTTATCCTCTTACTAATTTGGAGATTAGAAAAAAAAAAGCAACTTTGTGTCTTCTTAATATTCCACCTTCACATCTCCTGTGTGAAAGTTTAAGAGTTTCTTTTTGCTCTATGTTTTTTAATGGTATAGAGGGGAATAGAGGTGCAAGATTTATTGGAAAGGCATGTTTCTTTTACTGCCCCTTTAAATGGAATAGTGGTTCATGTTCTTCCCAGGTGGAAATGTGCTGCTGAATTTAATTAAGGTGCTATCTCTTGGTTGTCCAGGGAAAGTGAGATCTGGAGCCATGTGTTTACAATTTTTTTTGTTGCTGCAGAAATTGCAGGTTTTGCAGAGAACTTATTCACCGGATTTCCAGAGTTTGTGTTTGTTGTTTTTTTTTAACCTGGCTTCTCAGAATGCTGAGAATAAAACAACAATCTTTCAGAATCAGTTGCTGGTTACTTTTTTGAAACCACAAGACCAGACTCCCCTCTTGTGTAAACAGGCACAGACATGTGTGAGATAGCTGGAGTTATGCAATTCTGCTGCACTCCAAAGGCTGCCCTGACTCTTTGGATGGTTCTCCAGCAGAACAAAGCTCCTGATGAAACTCTGGAAAAGACAAGGAGACTGACAGATTTCCCTCTGACCAGTATTTCAGTTCAGTTGCATAATGCAGTGGTCATCTTGTGCAAACTGCTCTGGCCACACCTGCAGTGGCTCCTGGTGCCCCTTTGCAGAGCTGATTTTCTCTGTTCCTCCCACACATGAGGGTTTTCTGTGGGACAAAGCCAAGTGGGGCAGAGAGAATGACTCTGCTGCCAGCCAGCCTCTGCTCCTTTCCCCCACTGGCTGGGAATGGTCACAGGCAAGGAAGAAATGTTTTGTTATGGAAGAAATGCTTTATTATGGAAAACACTTCATTCCACAACAAGGACTGAGAGAGGAAAAAGCTTTTGTGGGAGCTTTGCTCCTTGGTAAGTTGGATACTGGAAGTGTAGACTTTGCAAATCCAGGCCATGGACTGGGACTCTGCTGAATGTGGGGACTTCCTCAGAGCCAGAGGGGCTGGATGCATTGTGACTTAGAGATGCCAAAGAACAGGAACATCTTTGGCTTTGTCTAGATTCTTCCTTTATATTAAGTGCAATAAATGGAAGAAACACGTTGGGGTTGTAGAAATGGGGAGCAGGAGGCCAGTGCTAGTCCCCAGGAAGTGGCATCACAGTCTCTAGCTCAGTGATGTGAAACCAACACTTGTCTTTGCCTTCTGTGCTCACAGAAATCCCAACACATTGGAGTGGGCTTTCAGAAGTCACTGCAAGGTTTCTGAAGTAAGAAAAGGATAATAATGGATTTTGTTTCCTTATTCTGCAGATTTTCATCTACTTTTATACACTCACACCTGAGATGAGCCACGTGGATAGTTTTTCATTTCTTTTTCTATTTGTCACACTTCTGGTAGATTGATACATAGGAAAAAGTTTATATTTTGGCTTTTTTTCCCCTAGATCCAGTATTTGCATACAGAAATAGAATCTGTCATTCCAGATCAAAAGGAGACCATCAGATGATTTTATGATTATCATGGGAGCTCATTTGTGGGGTAAAAGGTGGACATGCACTATGGTGGCTTTTTATGGATAATCCTTTAAATAAAGGAGCAGATTTCTTTCACAGGAGGTTCAAGAACAATGAGTTTCAAGGGTCTCAGATATTTGCTGTGTGGAGCATGGAAGGCAGATCTTTGTGTACAACACCCTGCAGTGGCATGGGTGCAGGACCAGGAGACCAAACCTGGAATTTTTGGCTATGAATGAGCAGCTCCTGTCCTTAGGAGCTGCCAGGGCCTTCTCAGGAGCAGTGGGTGGCAGGAACCACCTCTAGAGGGTGACAAATGGCCACACTGAATGTTGTCACCATAACTTTGCTGTGAGATGCTGCCATAAGACTGAGTCATGAAATGATATGGAAACTTTGCCATAAGAGTCCCTCTTTCTGGCACTCCTTTGCAGGGTCTGGTTGCAGGGAAGCTCTGGAGCAGAATGAAGATGGTGATCACCAAATGAAATTGATGCTTTCCATGCAGTTGGAATGTGGCCCTCATCATTCAGGACTTTTTTTGTTGACTTCACAGGCAACATCCAGAAAGTCCTTGGGTGGCAGACATTTGGAAGGGAGGATAGTCTAGTGAGGCAAAGGAGTTTTTCCCGTAATTTTGTTTGCTCCTGGGCCACAGTAAGGCACTGGGTTTGGGGTAGAATTACCTTTGATCTGAGTTGGTAAAACAATTCTTGTGTTAGGATGCCCTGCAATGGAGCAAATTGTAACATTCTGCAGGAATCCAGTGGTTCTGTTCAGTAAGATGGAACATACATGAGGGCTTTGCAGCCAGATGCAACACAATTTTTCAGGTCAGAAAAAGGAGGTGATGACTTCCCCAGGTATGGGAATGCAACACGAAACCAAAACCAAATTCATCAGTGGACCTTTTAAATAAAACTGCTTTCCCTCTCTAGAGCAATGACAAAAACTTTAAGCAAAATGCCCACTTTTATATGTGGAATTAACACTTCAAGGAGAAGCTTCACATTCTGGAAATCAGAAGAGTTTCTATCCAGCAGGAGAATAAACCCTAGTAGCTCTAATGGGAGAAAATGATCAGTGGTGCAGGGGAGTGATGTGATGTGCAGACTTGTGAGTGCAGAGGAAGGGACTTGTTCTCATGTGTCAGCCATGAACAACCTGAGAATCCACTCCCAGCATGAAGGTCTCCAAAAGCACACTATCAGGATTAGTGTATTAGATAGCCAGAATTGAAGGAGAAACTTTTTATTTAGTAAAGTGAAGGTAAGATTTGGAATCCGATGTCAGGAATTGTTAAACAAAATGCCAGTCAGACACAGCTGCTTTGTCAGCAACATCTACACATCTATTTTTCTTTTGTGAGATACTGCAGAGATGCTTATGATAAAATTAGATATTATGGTGCTATTGTTGCATACAGAATATGAGAGGGGAGTATGTTTGGAAGGAGGAACTGAAATAATAATAAAAAGAAATATTAAAACCATCAGGACAGCCAAGTTGAATAAAACCAGCTGAGGACCTGACTCATTTTGTGATGTCTGTGGCACACCAGATGCGTGCACATGTATTGTGCTTACTGCCCTGTGGGAGTAGCTGAAAGAAAGAAAAAAGACATTTCTAGAACAATACTGGCATAAGACATGTATTGTTATACTAACCCCCTGATACATTCTGGTTTTAGGGTAATTGTGTGCGTGCTTGGTGTTTGAAGGAGAAAGGAGAGATGCTGCAATGAGTCACTTCTTCTTCCCCTCCTGGCTTTGCACCATGGGCAAGGCTGCCAGTGCGCCTAAAGGTTTTTCTCACCGTTCCACAGAGATGTGCACTGACCTTTTAACACATGTTAAAGTCATGTGGGACTATTTTGCTTCACTTGATATAATTCAGCAAATGCTCCCTGAGAGAGGGATGTCCTGACTGCCCAGGGTGAGCCAGCCATCCCACAGCTCCCCAGCTCTCCCTCCACCTACTTGCTTGCCCCTCCAGCACAAGCAGCTCATTGGTTCTGATGTCCTTTTCCTTTGTTCTTTTGGGATTTCTGTCCTCTGGAAAGGACAAACAAGCAGCCCACTTCAGCCCTGACTATGCAGGAGATAAGCCTGAACTGCTGGAATTTCTCTGTCAGGATGCAGGTGCCTGGGATTTTTCCTCACAGCAGTGCCTTCCTGGAGCTGTGCTCTGGACCTGAAATATTGGCCACAAGGAAAGTGAAGGGAAGGTTTCCATTAAGTCTAATGGGGATAAAGCCTTAGTTGATGAGGCAGACACAAAAGTGATGTATTCTATTTCTACTCTACATGATTAATATGGGGAACCAAATGTCTGTATCAAATTCAGTGTCTGTTGTAGTTATGCCAAGTTTCAGGACTCAGACAGCTGGCAACCAGTAAGGAATTTATTTGGAAATTCAAACCACTCACAAATGGCCTTAATTCTTTTACTACCTTTCCCCTTCTCATAGCCATTTTAACTTCTCCTTTTATTTATTCCTATAGTGTTTGAAAAGGACTTTTCATGATAATTTTGAGATATTTTAGTCTGCAGAGGAGATAAAGCCCTGCTTGGCTGAGGTGAGGAGCTGCTGGGGATCCTGCTACACCTCACTGCCTGGCTCTTCAAAGCCAGGCACATTTCACATTCTGGTGAAATGTTTCTGTGGCCAGAGAGCAAAATGAGTTCCATGGGAACAGCTTCATTTCCTTTGATGTTTGGTGGACTTGGCAGTTCAGCATCCCTTGATTCACCAGCTTGGCAGAGAGCTGGGATGCCTCCAAAGCAGGTCAAGGCTGTCATAATTGGACTGTGGAACAAACCCATTCTCAGATGTGTTTCATAACAGCAGCTGAGCCTTTCCCTGCCCCGTGGAGAGGCTGGGTCCCAGTGGCACATGGCAGAGACAGGGGGAAACCCTGGCTCAGCATTTTCTGCTCCCCAGCCCCATCTCAGCTCCCAGCTGTGCTCACACAGGCACCAGAGCTCTGCAGCCAAGCCCAGCACCCTCACTGTGGCTGTACAAGTGGGGAAAAAAAAAGCCCACAGGAGAAATAAATTCTTTGCTGCAGCAGGACAGCTGTGTGGCACAGGGAAATCTGCAGTTTGTCAGCTCCTGGTGCTGTTTCTGGATCAGCCTTGCTCAGGAGAACAAGCTTGGATGGCCAGGGAGTGGCTGTGCAATAGTGTCTTCTTTTGGAAGGAAAATATCTCCCAAATCTGCATTGACTGCATGGCCCCACCTCTCTGAACAATAACAGTGATGAAGAAAGAAGTGAAATGCAGAGACAGATTCTGCTGAGCTTAGGTGGGAAGCAGCTTTGCCTCCTTTATTCCCAAGAACTGGTCGTTGCCATAGGGCTTAATTTGGGCTATAGGGACCTAAGTAGACAATGCTGTCAGGAGTGGGGATTTTATGGTTCAAAGGGGTGTTACATCAACAGAAGTGTTCAGTGATCTGTAGGGGTACATATGATGGTGCCTGAGTCCATGGATGTTGATCAGCTCCTCCCAAGTGGCTCTTGACTGCAGGACAGCCTGTGTTGGTGCTGGCTCTGCAGCAGTGAAGGGACAGCACTGCTCCCCCAGCTGAGCCCCTGTGTCCCCATGTGATGGATGGACTGCCTGAGTGCAATTCTGTGCTGAGAGATCTCCTTTCAGGCTTCCCTCCTCATCCTACAAGGTTAATTGGCCTGAGCTAGAAGATTCAGGATATAAAAGCAAATGCCAGCATGCCATACCTTGGAACTAATAATAAAAAGGGTTAATTGTCTTGAAACTGGGAGCTGTTGGAGCTGAATGAAGTGAGATAGCAGCTTAGAGTGTGTCTGCCTGCGTGTGTGGGAGGAAGGTGTGGAGGATGTTTATTTACAATTACTCCCTTTCCGGAGAGCTGGTGCAAATCTGTGCTCCCTCACCCTGTTCAAAAGTCAATGAGAATCCTTCTTGGCTTTGGTTTTGTTGCTGTTTCACTTAACCTTTAAACTTTACCTTTTGGATAAGCCAGGAATCAGTGAATCAAAGCAGTTTGGACGTGTCTGAGTAAAAGTCAAAACCCTGAGCCTCAGCTGTGATATTTATTGCACTGGAGCTCTGGCTGGTTTTGGTGCTCAGAGGTTTGCAGCACTCAGGTACCTGCTGAGAGCTCAGGATGCTGCAGCATGCCAGGGCTGCTGACGATTTACATGAGCAGTTTTTGCTAAGTCATCTCTGGTTTTCTTATATTCTCCACAGAGTGGGGAATCAGGCTGTGATATTGCAGATTTTTTTCCCTTTCATCTGAAAGTGCTAGAGGTCCTGAACCAAAGGCATTTGGCCACTTTCCATGCAGCCCACCATCTCCATGGACCTCCACCACCAGGACTGGTCTCACTCTGGCAACCCTCCCCATTGTGTTCCAGTTACAATCCCCAAAACCCCAACTTTTCTCTTGCAGCCTCTTGTCCTGCCCTTCCTGAGGTGGTTTATCTGGGGATCCACCATGGTCTCTCTGTTTTTACCTTTCACATGTTTCACTGTGATCAATAGGCTACAGAAATTTAAAGGGGAAATCCTATACATAAATATTTAAAATGAGGAGCAGGGCTGTGACTGCAGAGCAGCTCTAACTGCCTAGAGCTACCTGTGAGCAGGATTTAAGCCCTTGGGGATGGGCTTGGCACAGCCATGCTGGATTTAAAGGTTTCCTGGGTGGAGAGAGTGAAGTAAGCTGTGAGGCTCTGACTTCAGCCTTTCTTCTGAGCCAGGTAGTTCCCTGTGAATGAAGTTTTGGTGCCAGATGCTGTTTCTGAGACGAGATTGCTGAAGATTTCTCTGAGCATCTGTGTTGCTGGGGTGTGTGGTGGAATAAAACTGATTTCCCTCTGCTGGGGCACGTGCCAGAAGGGACACAGGGGTGGGGTAGGGTCGCTGTACCTTGGAGAAAGCATCAGCCAGGCTGTGGGTTTTTGCTAAGAGAAATATGATAGAAATATTTGTAGATATTTAACCATTATGCTGTGCTGTGTTCCTGCTGTGCAACACACTAAACACCTCATCTTTAGAACATGCTTGGGGCGAGGATGAGCAGGGAAGAGTGAGGCAGCTGTTGGAAGGAGATGGGAGGGAAATGCAACTGAGCTTGGAGCTGCAGGAGAGAGCTATGGCCATGGCAGTAAGGGAAGAGTTCCCTGGCTACATTGGTGCCCATGGCTGCAAGTGGAAAGGTGTTCTGTTACATTCGTGCCATCTTTGCTAGTCATTTATCCAATTTTCACCTCTTCCTAAGCTGTCAGCTTCTCAGTATACATGTTCAGGAGTAAGCACTGTGCTCACAGCTTCTGTGCTGCGAAAATCTGAAAACTTGATGTCAACTTAAAAAATGTTATTCTGCAAGAAAAGTGGGGGAAAAATGAGAAGAAAGAAAAAAAGGAAGAGGTGTCCAAATCATCTCTATCTGTGGAAATAGCAGTTTAAAACTACGACCAACCCATGGTAGCTCCCCCAGGATGAACTCAAGTCTGGTTTTAATAACATGCTGAGATTATGTAGCAGAGATGTGGATGCCATAATTTCTTTCAGAGAACACATTAAAAACGGGTATTTTGGCTTGCACCACAATGCTGCATAATGACAGTGTTATGTTCTGTGCCAGCAATTCAATGGGATGCTCCTTTCTTTGGATCACATATCTGCTATTGCTCCAGACAATGAGTATCTGATACAAAATAAAAGTGATGGATGCCAAGTGAACCAGAGAGTGGGGAGAAGATACTGTGGTTCATTGACTAACCAAATTACTTTGGGGGTATTTAAATGCATCTCTAGCTTTTTATGCTGCATGGCCTATTATAGATGAATTCTGTGATGATTCAGCCTTGGAAAAATTAACCTGTTCTGTTCCATGTGAAATGCTGACCACTGTGTGAGTGTGGTGATGTGGTGACAGATTATAAAGCAGTTTCCAGGATAAAAAGGTTCTGATGCAATTTTTAAAATATTTATCATTTCATTTTAGTAGAGCAGTGTAGCTGTTTATGCTTAAAAACTGAGCTAAGACTGAGGAAACAGCAGCTGAACTGCATAGCTTTAGGCAGCAAACAGTGTGCACTACTTTAATGCATTCACTTGGCTTTATCCCCCATTTCACTCCTGGGTTTGCCATTCTACCACGACAGAAACTGAAGCTGATGATTTTGCTGCAAAAAAAGCAAAGCAGCTGCTAACTGAAGCAGGGAAAATCCCTCACCAAGTTATCTGTAAATAAGTAAATGAAACCCTGGATTGGCATTGCTGATGCTTGTACCCATCTTGTATTTTGCTCTGAGGAGATTGTAACAGATCAGATTGTTTGCAAAGACTTTGGCATAAGCAGGGAATTAGAGGTCAATGGCAAAGAATGTGCATAAAAAGACATTTTGGACTTTTACATATAAATACACTGCAAATTTTTTCTGAGAGTGGCCAAAATAAGACACTACCATCTGTGTGTATCTTGTCCAAATAATTGAACAAGAAAGAAGCTGCATTTCCAGTATCAAATAAGAAATTCCTTATGAACTGCTCCACTGTCACGAAAAGTATTCAGACTGATGGTAAATCTGTTTGGAAAATCTGATGCTGTTTTTAGACAGTTCATACCTACAAGAGATCTTACGCTGTCCAAGCAATCATCTCAGACTTTCACACAAATTTGCAGAAAATAGAAGCCATCTGATTATCAGGAAAACTCTCTTAACCACTATTAGAAAAGAATTCCTAAGCAAAAATTTACTTTAAAATAATCCTTTATATTGGCATATAGGGTGCACAGACCAAGGCAATGCAGGAGCACTTTTGGGGCACTCTGGGGTTTTTCTGAGAGGTGTTTGCAGCTGGATTTTGCTGCAGGCAGCCTGTTGTCACGCAGAGACTGTGACCTGGTGTGCTTGTTGTTGCCTCAAATGAGTTTATGGTCGACCATGAACTCTTTACGATGTTTGGCTAAAACCCATCAACAAGTTAACCTGGAAGTTGCTGTGTGTTCCTCTGCAGCTGCTGAATTAAGATGAAGGCAAAATAAAGTTGAACTTAAAGACACCTGGGAGGCTGAGGAGCTGAAAACCATAAACAAGGAGAATTATTTTTGCAGATATACACGTATAAGCTGACAAGTAAAGCCTTTAAATTGAAATGCGCTGTCAGTGAGGTGTAGTCAAATAATTATTGAAAGCCAAGGAGTGGGAGAATAGATAGGAAAACAGGAATATTGGTTAGCAGGAAGCCAACAGGGGGCAATCGGAGCTTTCCCTGCCCACAGCTGTAACCCACCTCCAGCCATCGCCATTAGCCCAAATTGCTGTCTGTTGGACTGTAAAGTGTTACACGTTCCATTTAATTAACACCTTAAATTTGATCTTGATGGTGTGGGAGCTCCAGGAGAAAATGAAACAAATTTACAACTTGTGCGAACAAAGGCAGCCTTTGCGAGGGGGCGGAAAGCACCAGGATTGCCATGGAAATGTTAAAGTGCTTTGATGGAGCAAGGGGAAGAGCCTGGTGAGGTCTGCAGGCTCGCTGTGCAGAGCTGGAGGTCCTGCCCTGGTTTTGGTGAGAGCCAGTGTGGGTGGGTGATGCTCTCACTCCAGACCTGTGCCTTGGGCTGTTCTCCAGGTTGGACTGATGTTGCACCATCCCGGACTTTCTCCTGCCAAGGGGGACAGCTCCCTCCAAACCTAAAAGCACCAGAAATGACACTGTATCATTGAGCATTGATGATTAATCAGCAAACTAATTATCATTCCCAGGGCATTCCTTCTCTCTTAGGAGCATTCCTGTCAGGAAGAGCAAAGTCTGAGGAAGGAGATTTAGTATGCAGAGACCACGAGCTGTTTCCCACGCTGCCTGCCACCACATGACACTGGGGAAGGTTCTGATGTTCCAGAGTAGGAGAACAACTTGTGTGTGAAATTGTGGTCTGGTGACCAACCACCTCTTTCAAAAGAGGTGAACTTGAATTTAAAAATAGAAGGGAGTAGATTTTCTTTGGGCCAGCATGTGTATCCACTATTGGAGACCTTTAAAAACATGGGGATATTTGATAAGAAGAACGTACATCGGGTTAGGTCTGCATTGGGAAGAATGATGTACTAAGTAATTCCTTCTTTCCAGCCCAGTATCTGAGCAAATTATTACCATTATTCTTGCCAAAGATGCCTAGGAAGAGAAAATTCCAGATTATTTTTATATAAACATGTTATTCTTGCTTCTTTTAATGGAAAATAGTAATTTCTTAAATAGTTCAATGTGCAGAGTATATTCCATGTGGACACATCCTGGCTTTAGCAGTAAGGAATGGCAGGGGCTCCCTCACTGGGTGTTGCCTGGTGGGCAGTGCTATGTGCTCCCCACCTTTTCCTTGGGTCTTGAAATTCCTGCCTCCTTCCAGCTGCTGTGAGCTGAACCACCACCATCCTTCTCAGGTCTCACCCTGAATTCCTGATTGTGTTCCTCCACAGACCTGCTCTCCTTGTGGCTCAGCAGGATGCCTGTCCTTCCTGTATTCCCCACATTATCAAATTAAGAATCCCCAGTTTGTACCGTAGCCGTAGCATCATCTCTGGCTGCTTTTTAGGGGGCATTTTAGGGGTTTCTTTTAGGGAAATATTTTCCCCATTCTCTGCCTGCACGCCAGTTTAAAATGGGGGCTGCAGCTGGAGGAGTGAGCGGAGCGGGGTTGGTGCCACAGCAAGAGCATCCAGCGGGTGAATCCCGCGTGGTGGGGGGAGATCCCTTTATCCACACCCAGGGAGGGGATCCGTGGGTCGGGAAGGGGAATCCGCTCCGCGTTTGCGGCATCAGCCGAGTCTCTCCCGCAGCCCTCGGCAGAGAATCCTGGGCGTATCCATGGGAACGCGGCTCCAAACCAGCCGGGAGATGGGTGAGGCTGTGGGGGAGAGCCGGAGCTCTCCTCTCAGCTTTCCCCTACCCCCGCCCTGATCCAATGCGAGCAGAGCTGCCTAAATGAAGAACTAAAGTTTTCTTTTACCTGCACAGTGTTTCCGAGGTGGTGGATCACTCGATATCTCTCCTGTGTTAAACACACCATCACAGGGTGCATTTTCAAAATGTGATGTTTTGTTTTTTTGGGGTTTTTTTTGGTTGGGTTTTTTGGTTTGGGTTTTTTTGTTCATTTTTTAAAATGGGTAAATCAGTGAGATGCTCTGTGCCCTGGGAGTCTGGGGCAGGTCCAGCAACACCTGTGGGATCCAAGGTCATAAGGGCCTCAGCTTCATCCACAGGTACAGCACCATGACCAAGGTGTTCAGTAAAGACATCAGGCAGCATTTAATGGCCACATTTGTGACTTTTAAGGTAATTTTTTAGGGGGTTTGCTGCTGGCAGAGTGATGTCCATAATGACAATCTTGGTGCTTTCCTTTTTGTATCATGCAATGTCAACCGCAGAGTTGGTGTTGTAAGTAGAGGGCACAGAGGGGCAATAAATTTGTTACTACAAATGGGTAAATCTCTCTCAGGTGTCCAGAAGTGACCTAGGTGATACCAGCTTTTGCTGCTTCAACAGATGTGTGACAGAGCTGGCTGTAGAAGGTGGCTCTCAGAGCACCAAAGGCAAATTGTCTCAGTTCCTGTTGATCTTTTCTCCCAGGTTTTCCATGATAAGAAGTCAGTGTAAGATTGAGCTCAGCTGCACATGGAGTTCTCTGAAGTTTACACTCCCCAGGCATAACACCCCAGGCAACTGTAGGACGCAAACTGCTTTAAGCATTTTCTCCCTAATTAATAGCCATGTTTAAGGACATGTTCAGTCACAGGTGAACAAACATGCTTCAGTGCTACCCCAAGGAGAGGCTTCCCTAAATCAGCTCTTGCTGCCCTGGTTTTAGTGGGAGCTGCAGGAGAAATGGTTTTTCAGCAATGTTAATGCAAGAGACATTCCCTCCTCTCACGCCTTGCACTTCCTTTCTTTCATGTGGATTTTTTTCTTCTGCTTTGTCATCTTCATGGCTGAAGGATGAACCAAAGTCAGTTGGCTTGGCAGATTCCTTCCCACAGACTTAAATGAGCTTTGGTAAAAGCTCACCCAGAGCACTGAAGTGTCAGAGCTGTGCTGAGAGGTCTCAGAGCACTCAGAAGTGAGCTATTTGGCTATCAAATGGCAGAGCATTTTGGATCAATGACTTGCTTTCATTGCCTTCATCCCCTCTATCCCCTTCAGAACAATTGCTATTTCTCACTACTTTTTCCTCTATTTTTTTAATTTTATTTTGTCTGTTCCTTATTATTGATTCCTTCCCACAGACTTAAATGAGCTTTGGTAAAAGCTCACCCAGAGCACTGAAGTGTCAGAGCTGTGCTGAGAGGTCTCAGAGCACTCAGAAGTGAGCTATTTGGCTATCAAATGGCAGAGCATTTTGGATCAATGACTTGCTTTCATTGCCTTCATCCCCTCTATTCCCTTCAGAACAATTGCTATTTCTCACTACTTTTTCCTCTATTTTTTTAATTTTATTTTGTCTGTTCCTTATTATTGTTTTCTGCAAATAGTGGGGGAAAAAATCCATCTAAAGCAAAGATTGTCTTTCCCTTCAGCAGAAATCATTTGGGAGCACTGTTTTATGTATATATATATATATGTATAAATATATATATATTTTGTTACATCTGTCAAGCAGCGAACTGAGACAAAACTGAACTTTCATCTGTGTTTGCTGCTCAACATGTGTGATAATTGCAAAAATATACTTCTTGGAGTGAGAAAATGGCAGAGATTTAGGCAGCTGGATCAATTATTTTTCACAAATTGGATTGGTCTGTTCTGATATCCTGCCAGGCTGCTGTAGGCAGGGGGGGTAGCTCACTTTCACATGGGGGTGTGCAAGTCAGACACGAATCTGTGGAAAATCTCTGTGGGACATGCACATCCTCCTTCAAGCTTCACATCTCCACCATCACATCGTGAAATTGAGTGAAAAGATTGATCCATTAAACCAGTTTGCTAATTCCTTCCCTGAAACTGAATCTGGGCAGAATTCCCAGTCACTAAACTTTGTCAGCTAATCTTTGTGAGTCCTTCAGGCAGAATGAAAATTCTCCCCAGCTTTTCACTCCCAGGGCCCAGCCCTCTATAAATAACGTTTATGGAGAAAGCCTAATCATGCTGACTTTAGGGAACATTGTTTTGCTTTCACAGTTACACCCAGTATGGGACTGGGACCAAAACCTCAGAGCCTCAAACTTTCCATCCTTTGGGATGGTCAAGTGTGTGTTTGTCTGTTGGTGCTCAGGCTTCCCACCTTGTCTCCACATGGTCTGGAGCTGGGCAGTCCAGGGAAGGGAGGGTTGGATCACACAGGCTCTTTGCCTGAGACACAGAGTGCTGCCCCTATTCTTCTCTGGATCCAGGCAGAGCTTCTGCAAGGCACTGAAGGTCTGAGAGGGAGCTGGGGGGGGAGCTATGTTGAAAATTCAGGGTTTGGGGCACTGACCTCAGGGCAGCTGGTGGCATTCAGGTGCCATGTGCTTTGGCCCCATAAGGAAAACATGGAAAACCAATAATAATGATAAGAATACTTTGTCCATCCAAGGATCTCAATGGTAGTACATCGAGGCCAGTCTGTTTCTGATAGTCAGCTTTTGGTTTTAGACTCTTTGGCAGCAGCAGAAGGTGCAGTTTAGCTCAGTTTTCCTCCTCTTCCATCAGCACCAGCCTCTGTTCACACAAGCCCTTCGCTAGGAATGAAAATGTTAGCAAAATGAGTTGAGTGTGAGAGGAGGCTTCCAAGAGATGGTCTTGTTGTTTACCCACCTCTTTGCTAAGAACAATAGTTTCCTTGCAGGTTATCAAGCTGGATACCCTGAGTGTATATTTGCACCTCTGGGGACAAGTCCCACTTCAAGACCCTTCTGAGAAGGGGGAGAGGAGAAGGAATGAAGAGCATCCAATTTCACATGTCCTGGAGAGCTTCCTTCCTTCCTTCCTTCCTTCCTTCCTTCCGACACTTCCTTCCGACACTTCCTTCCTTCCTTCCGACACTTCCTTCCTTCCTTCCTTCCGACACTTCCTTCCGACACTTCCTTCCTTCCTTCCTTCCTTCCTTCCTTCCTTCCTTCCTTCCTTCCTTCCTTCCGACACTTCCTTCCTTCCGACACTTCCTTCCTTCCTTCCGACACTTCCTTCCTTCCGACACTTCCTTCCTTCCTTCCGACACTTCCTTCCTTCCGACACTTCCTTCCTTCCTTCCGACACTTCCTTCCTTCCGACACTTCCTTCCTTCCTTCCGACACTTCCTTCCTTCCTTCCGACACTTCCTTCCGACACTTCCTTCCGACACTTCCTTCCGACACTTCCTTCCTTCCGGACTGTTTTGGGGTGTTTCAAACCATCTGTCACTCTCTGGGATTGTATTTACCCCCACTTGTGAAAAATCCTGAGACTGTGTGACATCTCCACTGCTGACATCATTGTGGCACATGCTGGACTTTGCAAATAAAGCACATGGCATGTGTGCTCTGGAGGGGTAACTCGTGGCTGCCCTGAAGGCCGTGGGAGGAGCTGCAGAGCTGGCCCTGAGCCGCTGCAGGAGAGCGCGCGTGCGTGAATTACGTGATCTGAATCTCAATCAAAGATTATTTGCATCACTCAGTGATACCAGCTCAGCCCCTGTGCTGTGTTTTCCTCTTGTTTCCAGGCCTGAAATCAGGAAGTGTCCTGTTTTTGTGTGGGCTGGGGCAACAGGCAGGTTCTTGCTGTTGGACTTAACGGAGACAGCAGAGTTTGGAATGAGAGGGCACCCGGCACAAGGTTGATGCCAGCTCTTTTCTGAGCCCATTTCTATTTTGCTACACTGAGCAGAGGGACAAAAACAACATTTGTCAAGATAATGATGCATCTCCTGTCTAATATCATGAAGACACCATCTGATTTTTTTCTCTTTCTGGTTTTATTTTAGCAGAGGAGTTTACCTTATTAAAACAAAACAATCCTGTTAGTGAGATGATGGTAGTGTTGTTTGAAGGTGAAAGCAGAAGATTCAGAGAGTTGGACTGCATCCTTTTTTTCTGACATGCTGAGTGATTTTGGCCAAGACTCTTGCCCTTATACGTCATCATATCTTTGCTTGTAAAATGAAGACAAAAGTGCTGTGTTCAGCTGAAAGGACCTTTTTTGTTCAAAGGGTTTTACAATACACAGAGTAAAGGGCTGTGGAAGGACAGATAAATGACAAGTGGTAAAGCAAAGTAAAAGACACAAGGCTTTGTAACCATATGCAAAAAATTATTTGGAGTCACCAGATGGCAGGATTCTAGACCAAATTTGTTTTTGTTCTGCAAATCAAAACATAGCATCTTTTACAAATGTCTGTCAAGTGGGGCGTGGATCTTATTAAATGCCAGGAGTGTTCTAGTGTCACCACAAAAGATCCAGGTGCAAATAGTCTGGGAGATATGATGAACAACCAGTGACTTGCTGGTTGTGGGGAGTGCAAGTGGCTTCAGAAACAATCAGCACTGGGCAGTGCCAGCTGAGTGTTCCCAGGATTGCCACCAAGGTGGGCTGTTTTTCTGGAAGAGGTGCTGCAGCCCAAGCAGGACCCAGTGCTTGGAAGTGCTCTAGCTGGAGATGAGGCCATCAGGGCAGCTAATTGCCATGTTCTCTGCACCCTTTCCTATGTGCAGACCTGGAGTGTGTCAGCTGTAGACCTGAACAGTCATTTTTCTAGGTGGCAATAAAACAAAATGCATTTTCCAATTAACAGTGCAGGCAGCATTATTTCATTTTTTCATTGCCTGCATGAGTTAGCAGTGCTCAGGTCACTGTGGCCCTTCTAAAGAGGCAGGAAGAAATGGATAGGTCTTCTGTGGGATGTCTTTGCTAGTAGCTTTCCTTCCCTTTAATAGGAGACATCAAAAGACATCACAGAGAACTTACAGTACAGACTAAATGTGCAGCACCAGGGTAAATAAGGCACACAGCCTTTTGGATTTAGAGGACATCCCTTCATTTTTGCTCCGTGCAGTCCAGTCTCTCCTTTTCCAGTTTTCATGACAGATCTGACAAAGACAATCTTCTCTTTTAATGCTGAGCTGTGAGTACTGCCAGACTGTTCTGTAAGAGCACACAGTTTTGATCAAACTAAACCAATTATCTCACCAGAGTGATAGTTTACCATGTGGAGAGTGTCCATCTTACAAGACCCTGCTGGAGTCTTTCTTTTTTTTTTTTTAATGTACATATGTATTTTTAGCCCTTCACAATTATTACTCTGCTAGAGAGAAAATGACATGCTGCCATGCAGGTAAACTGCCTTAAGCCAAATAAAGACTTAATTGTGGCACAAGCAATTCAACACATATAATAGAAGACAAGTGCATTCAGTCTGGAAGATCGATGATGTTGACAGCTTTTGAAAATTGTAAAAATGTAACTGTTATTAGAGCAAGGTGGTGGGTGAGAAACAACATGGCCCAAAGTAGATCTTGTCAACAAGGCAAAAAAATACATATCTTTCTAATGACTTGAGAGTTGCTGAGGAGGAAATTTATCTGGTTTGGATCTCCTGATCAGGTGTGAGATGCCTGGGAGCTGGTCACTGAACACCTTTTGGAAATGCAAACTTGCTGGGCTGTAAAAATGAGAGTGAAATCAGGAGAGAGCTCGGCAGTATTACAGTGTTAATTCTCTGGGGTTCTAAGCAGCACATCTGCGAATGATGTCTTTTCTCTTTAATTGCTGAAGAAGTGGTTAGGCTGGTGAGGTTTATTCCCAGGTACCACAGAGGCTGTGCAGGGAGGGCTTTCAGAGTCTCCTGTAATTGCATGAAGCAGGCCTGGGAAGGAGGACTTTCAGCCTAGGAAAGGAAGGAGAAGGACATTGCAGTAAAGATAATGTAGGCTGCTTTGCAAGTAATTTAAAAGCTTGAAAAGAGATGCTTTTTTTTTTTTTTTTTTTTTTTTTTTAAGTGTTNGTTCATCAATGGAATTTTTTTAAAGGTCGCGTATTTCCTGAAAGGAAATTACTCCTCATTCTGAGACTCTCAAATCCACTGTCACTCCATCACTCTCCTAATGTGTGGCACTCTTAAAGGCACTTGGCTTTAACTTTTCAGCTCCTCTGAGCAGCATTGCCTTCTCTCTTAGCAGCGCTTTTGTGGTTTTTTTCCAGCCCTCTCCAATTCTCACACAGTTGTCGGCCTCCTTCACAAGGAGCGCCTCTGACTCTTCTGCCAGGGCTCCCGTGTGAGCTCTCTGATGCTTTTATACCTCACGTCTGCTGATGAGTCCTTCGAGACATTTTTTTAAATGCCTTTTGTGCTCCTTGCAAGCTCTTTGCTCTGAGCTCCTCTCCACTGTGCCCCTCTGCCTTCGCTGCTGGAACCCAAGCACACTCCCTCTTGAGTCTTTCCTGTTAAAGCTGCAGAAGATGATGTGTTAAAGTGATATGCTAAATTTGAACATACAAGGACTTGCATAGGGCTGACATTTTTTTAAAAGCCCATTTCACGTTATTATTTTTCTTTGTTACATGGTCTTTCTCTTTGTTGTGGTTTTTCTTAATTAGTTTACTTGCTGCTGTAAACACACAGGAGAAAGGATTCACTCATCTCTGAATTGATTTCCACACATGCAATAGAAAGCATGGTGGAAATTACACTGGAAATTGAACATTATATGGTGTGATAAATAGTAATTTGGAGGTATATTAACCTGCTTCCTTTAGGTAAAGAAATGTCTTATATAATAACTGTCCTCATTCAGGAGCTGACATTTCCTCCTGATGAGGCATTTATCTTATGGTTTGATTATCTTTCTGTGAAAACATTTCAACTCTGACCTTTCCAGATGCTATAGTGGGCTATGCTTCCACTCTGACTGGCAGCTTGCGGTGCCATGAGGGCAACTGGGAATATGAGGTGTTCTGCCTACCCTAAATCACTGAGGTGGTGACAACTTGTTGAAAAGCTCGTTGATGAAACCTAATTCCCTTCCTTTCACTTAAAGCTAACTTATCTAGCAAAGAAAAATGGGTTGATGTAAAAGAAAATTGTGTGGAAGTGTGGAGCGGGATGTGTGCTGGAGAGAGGGATGCAGGGCTCCCCAGTGCTGCTGAGGGTAATGGGGGGTGACAGCTCAGAGGTGACAGCCTGCTTGGTGCCCGAGCTTCAGTGTCACCAGGGACAAAACAAAACAGCACTGAAACAAAGGTGCACTATTGGTGTCTGCTGCTTTGGGAAGTCAGACCTCCTCTGGACTTCCCCTGGCTTCCCCCGACCTCTGATGAGCACAGAAATTGGCTTATTTCTCTAGGAAATGTGGAGGGCCATGGGAGTAAGCTGTAACATTTTTATGCTGTGGTTATTTACTGCTATATGCAGCCAGAAGAGGGGTGAAGCAGGGCTAGGGATGACTGGTGGTGCCCCAGCCTGTCCCAAGGGCAGGCTATGCACACCCAGCCTTTTCTCTCACCCTGCTCACTTGAGGGTGAGCTCTGTCCATAGCACAGCTCCTGCTGAAGTCACTCTGGGATCTGATAAAATCAGTATACCAGCACCCTGCCCTCATTTCTTTTGCACCCCCTGCCTGACTGGGCATAACCTAAAGGCTGTCTTTAAAGTCTCTACTTACAAAGAAACATGTGACGTGTACCCATGCTCTTGGGAGTACTTTAGATCCAACCATTGAAGCCTTCTACAAAAATTGCAAAAATGAAAACATCCACAGAAGATGCATCTCTGGTTTGGTGCCATCTGACAGAGTCAAAAGCCACTGGGTGTGGCTGAGATGAGTAATTGCTTGGGGATTTTAACCCAATTAAGATCAGTTAATAGACTTACGAGGTGGATCATTTGTAAATATTATCAAACGTTGGAACTGTTTAATTGAAAATATCTGGAGGTTTCTGAGGTCTGAGTTGATATAGGCTCCTGTAGCTATGAGGTGTCTAGGGAGCAACAGGATTTTGTATAATAATCCCTTTCCTGTACCTGATGACTGAGCACATTTTGCTAGGGCTGTCCTCCTCTTTTGGAGCAGACACGAAGCTGAGGTCCTGACCATGAGTGGTCAGAGAGGTCCCATGGTGTTTGGAGCAGCATTGC
The DNA here is from genome assembly GCA_013400575.1 of Peucedramus taeniatus. NCBI lineage: Eukaryota > Metazoa > Chordata > Aves > Passeriformes > Fringillidae > Peucedramus > Peucedramus taeniatus. The sequence goes on along the minus strand of WBNO01002138.1, from coordinate 1,028,453 downwards.
TCTGGCCAGGCTCCAAATTGGGTAATTACATTACATTTCCCTAAATTCCCCCTGTAGTTTCCACTGGATATACTTCTCTTTTTCACATCCTGCCCGAACCCATACTTTAGCTCTGTAACTAATTAATTTAAGTGCTTTGAAAGTATAAAATGCTATGTCAGTGCTGTGAGTACTATTATTACTAGTGCCCCAGTGTGATGTTATGGGCCAACCCCAGAGGTGGCTCTGTCAGAGAAGGGAGATCCTTTGGAAGAGCTTTGAGGCTCATTGTAAGGACACTGCATAAACCTGCAACAAAATAATATCCCTGGAAAAAGGAACAGGCACATAGGCAGCATTTATTGAACTTGAAAAAGTTTAATAATAGTATAATCTTCTTCTCTTAATCTCCTTGAATGAAACAGTTCAACTGATATATTCTTGTGATGTTGATTTACTCTCAGTTACCCACACAGAGATTAGCATCTCCTTACACTAGGAACTGTATAAACTGTAGTGAGGGTTGGAGTTTATAATCAAAATAAATCAGATGGGCAAGGAGATGAAAACAGAACTAGTCATCCCAAACTAGGAGCTATGGCTGCACAGACCAACATTTTTTACTCCCCTTTGTAATCCAGGCTTCAGGTTAGCTGGCTTGCAGAATACTCATGGGCAGCATTTCAAGGCTGGGGCTTCTCAAAGAACAGGAGCAGCACATTAGCTGGGTGAAAGCTCAACAGAAATCTACTCCTGGAGAAGCAGTGGGCAGGGGCTGATGCACAGAATTCTTCTAGTCCTTTGGCTGCACCTTTGGGAAGGCCAGCAGCCCTCCTGTGAGTTGCACATGTCAGGCCAAGCACCAGCCTCAGCCAGGGCAGCAGTGGCTGTCCCAGAGCCACATGTCACTTCCTTGGCACCAGCTCGGGAGCTTGGCCTGAGTTTTCAGAGGTGCTGAACTCTTAGAAGTCAGAGTTTAAACTGCAGGATCTGTTGAGATGACCAAATACAGCTTTGTTGTCTCCCTTCAAAGGAAGCCATGCTTGGAGCTGTTTTTTCCAGTGGGAGCAAATGTCTTTGCTCTGTAAGGGGTGAGAAGGTCACAGCAGAGGGGCATTCTGTTTTCTCAGTTGTTTTTGTGAACAGATGTGGAAAGAAGGACAGCAGAGGGGTTATGGAGGAGGGGGGGGAGCAGAGCAGGGCTGGTCCTGCCCAGGATGAAGCTGCCATGGTTTTGTTGGCATGAGGCTGCCCACACCCCAATTGCAGGACCCCAATAATTTGTATTTTTTAGACTCAGGCCACAGGAGGTGGGCTGCAGTTTAGTTTTCCCTCAGAGCAAAAGCCCAGATCCAAAGGCACTCCAGCCATTTTCCTCCTTTCATTGTTCTATTTCACATGTGCCTGATGCTGCCGTGCTGTTGTGAGGCTCAGGTTGAGGATTTTAGACCTAGTGGGAGTAAAGCACAAGGGCCACACTAGCAGATAACAGAATCCATGTCCTAGAAGCCTCTACATCACCCTGGAGCAGCTGTGACCATTGTCCTCAGGCTGTGGGACAAGAGGCTGTGAGGGCACATGTGCTGCTTTCCATTTCTCGAGCTGAAATATTCACTCCTTTCACCTCTGTGTGATAAGGAATTGACACAGGGAGATGATCAGCCCCAGGAAAGCATTGCTCCAGTGAGTCTAAACACAGGAACTTAAATTTGAGTTTAGTTCTCAGCATATAGCCCAGACCACCTTGGGGCAGTGGGTGTAGGACTCTCTGCAGTCTCCTTACCTGCTCCTGCATTTATTAATCTTGCTCATTCAGTGACTGAGTGAATTGCTCCATAGCCTCTGTAATTATTATATTTCATGTTTTAATACAAAGGAACATCCTTACTTCAAGGGGAGCTATTATTTTAGAGGGATGAAGCTCAAGCCTGGGGAAATTGCAGGGATGCAGTCTGCCATCTGTTTAGCTGCTTTGGTTATGGTAGGCTTTATGAAAGCCATTTTGCTCAGGAGGATGAACTGGATGTGAGTGGTTGACAATGACATTTAGAAGAGACAATCTGGCGAATGAGAAAGCGTGAGAGTCTCCTGTGGACTGTTAAATACCAAATAAAATATGAATAGTGCTGTGTTATTACTAAAATGAGCTATTTTTAATGATCCCACTTATAACCCGCCAGACCTCTGATGTGACAGTTAGCAACAGCACTCAAAAAAACATGAATAATAAAGAAAGCAGTTTAAAGCTTGGACTATATATTAATATATAGTCTGGCATGGGTCTCAGGTGTCTCTAATGAAGAAAGATAATTGCACAAAAAGCTAACAAGAAAATCATGGATTTCTCCCTCCCACCTGAAAGTTACTGATTTAATTTAGGGTAATGATGCAGAGAAAAACCAAACAAGTTTGATTAAAATTTTCTGTGCTGTTTTTAAACAGCAGCAGAGAGCTGTGCTCACACTAGATGAGGAAAAGGAAATAATTTTCAGATTAATAGCCACTAAAGAAAATGCTCAACAAGATTTAGTGGAGTTACACTTTTTTGGTTTAGCAGTCCAGGGTAATTGGCACTCAAGAATTTTAAAAGTCTGGATGAGAATAGTGTCTCTGGTTAACAGATGTTAATTTTTAATAAACCTTGAATTAACAATAAGGAGTAATAGACCACAACAAATATGGGAATACAATGTTCTAGTTGAGAGGGAGAGCTGAAAGTCGAGGAGTTCTTTTTGGCCCCAGTCCAGATTCCAGCTGAGTAGGTTTGTCTCTAAACAGGTTGCTCCAATGATTTTCAGCCTGGAAAGTCTTTCATCTCCTTGCCAGGCTTAGCCCAAGGGAGAAGGTTAGATATGCTCAGTGATTTGGGCATTTTCAAGGTAGCTGCCACCCTTTCTGCCATTTGGTAACACCCAGGGTGCCATCACCATCCCAGGGCTGGTTGGCTTCTCTCCTGCACAGTGTGGAGTGGAAACCTAGGCAACATCTCCAGCTTGGAGTGAGTGAGCCACAGGATATACCTAGTATGGGACTGTGCTTTAAATATTGTCTGTGCAGGCATCTGCATCAGGGCTGCAGGCAGACACCTCTCTCCAGCTGGATCAGCATCCTGGTTTGCCACCTAGATTGTGAGCAACTGACATTAAAAAAAAAAAAAAAAGGAAATTAGACCAAATTTTGTCTTTTATGTGTGAGCCTCGGTGGAGAAAATACAGAAATTGTGCTGGAAGCAAGGATCAGGACCCAGGAGTGGGATTCAGTGCATTGCAGGAATTGTAAAATGTGTTGTTCATGGCCCAGAACAGATGTCAGTGCCTTTACTGACACTGCTGCTCCCTTCCCTGGGGTGATGTGGCTGCTCCTCCACTGTGGCATTGGCAGAGTGCTGTGCTGGGCTGTGCTGGCAAACCCTGCTGTCCCCCAGGGCAGGGAGGGCTCTGGGTTAGCAGATGCCAAAGCCCTGAATCAGGAAAGCAAAGGGCAACTGGGCCAGGAAGGAACTTGGGAACGTGTTAGTGCTTGGGAGCATCTCCAAGGAAGAGGAAATCACCACCAAGGATAAATGAAGAGCCATGGTGATGGGCAGCAGGAGGATCAGCACACTCCAGGAGATACTCTCTGTGCTTTGAAGAAATTAATCATTGCCACTGGAAAAAAAAAAAAAAGTCCTTTTGGTTTCTTTTCTGTTCTCAGTCCTTCTGTGTCTGAGAGGGAAGATGGCTCCATATGGTCCTGGCAGGGAAGCTGGGAGCTGCTGAGTTCTGGGCTGCCCCCAGCCCCAGTTGTGTGGGACAAAGTGTGCAGGGATACAGAGCTCCACGGTGCCGTGTGTCCCTCCTGGCTCTCCCTGTGCCCCTCTCTCTGTGCCCTCTTCCAGTCCCTGCTGCTCTGGTGAGGGAGCCACATGTGGAGTAGAAATGAGAGAAATGGGCCCAATCTCAGCCCAGGTTTGCTCAGAGAGGAGCTGTGGTTGTTACAGTTCCTTATGGAAGTGCAGCCTCTTCCACCAGTTGTAGCTGGTGAACTGGTGATTTATGCACTAACTTGTATTTTTCCAGGGCTTTGACCAAAACCTTGTCTCCATCCAGAAGAATTAAGGGGGATGATTTCCAAACCAGACATTCATGAGTATAATCCTTATTTATGTGAGAACTTCCACAAGCCTAAGCTTTTTACTGCCATTGCACTTGTAGTGCCTTTAATGGCTGTAGATACATAGCAGGCAGACCTTCAGAAGAACAGCATCATCACTCAAGTTCAGTAATCCTTTCCCAAGCAGATGTTGAAGGATTTACCAGGACCTCATGGTACATACACCTGGAAACCTCTGAATTTGATTTAAAATGATTCACGGAGTTGTAATTAACTCACAACTGCCAAGCACAAATACAGTTCAAGGAAACAATATTCCAGCTTTTCAGTGCTTAAACAGAAAAATGAATTAATCCTTGGCAATTACTGAGTTAAAAGACTTAACTCATGACTTGAAATACTCCCACACAATCTTGTTTCCAAAGCTTTCATTAACTGAGCTAATAATTACTACTACAATTAGAGATGTGAGGCATTAAAAAGTCCAAGATAATAAAACATATGTAGTTATTAAAAAAATTTACCATTCAGTTTTGCAGTGTGTAAGAAATTCACCTTGTCTCTTGTTTGGAAACGTTCCATATCCACACAATACTCATTTTTTTTTAGCAGTAAAATGGTCTCATTTGCTGTCACAAAGCATCCCAGGAGAGCCCCAAACCCATTCTTTGCTCTGTCTCCTTGTGTTTACCTGGGGCAGCCTGTAGTTGACATCAGAGGTCTAAATTTGTGCAAAAGTTATTTTTTTCTGGGGGATATGAGTGAAGATGGACTATCTGATGGTTTCTGACAGGGTCTTGTATCATCATAGATGTGATTTTTCATTCATTTCCTTGTTTTTGTCCTGTTTAATACAAAGGCAATTCAGTGTTGGTAATTGAAGGAATGACATCAAATGCTGAACTAGGCCAACACTGGGATCTCAAACAATCGTGCCTTTATGGCAAAGCATCTCCCCCCAGGGAGGAGGGTTCTCAGCAGAAAGGAAAGCTTGGCAAAAGGAAGACGTGGGTGGGAAGGGAGTCACGAAGATGCAAAGGGTGCATGTCAGTGAACTGTTGGGGAGTTTGTCCAGTGGAGAACAAGGAAAGGGGGAAGAAATTGACTCCTTTTTTAAGTATTTGATATGGCATTCTCGTGTAAGAGCAGCCCAGCTTCAGTCAGGCCAAGGGTTAATTAACAAATGTAAATGGTCCTTTTAGTCAGATTCTTAAACAGATAGCTTTTTTTTTTTTATTTTTGGCTTGTTACCATAATTATCTCTTGCCAAGAAAACATGGAAAAATGCTGCTTTGCATCAATGCAAAGTGATTTTTTTTTTATTTTCGTTCCCTAACTTTTGGGTTAGCCACTCAACAGGAAAAGGAATTATTTGCAGGCCCATGGTGTTCTTGGATGTCCCCTGGCTACCCGAGGACACACACACTCACCCAGCAGGGTTTGCACAGCCCCTCCCAGGGCCATCAAGGGACCCTGGTGCAAGGCCAGTGGAAACTGGGATTCAGCCTCTGGGAGCAGTGGGGGCTTGCTCTGTGATCAGGTCACACCATCCATGTTTGTGGAGTGTTCCTGGGTCAATAACTGAAGGTGTTTGCCATCAGTTTTGTACAGACTCTTTTAGGAAGAGAATGAGAAAACACTGATCTTGATTTTGTTTAGCAAAAAGCAGGATGGCAGAGGAACAAGAGGAAGATACCTGGAGAACATAATGAGTGAAATGAGTTACTTGCAAGCTGCTCTGCAACTGTTTTTTCCCTCCTTTGAGTGGTGTGTGGACGTGCATGAGCATCCGTGTGTGCATCACTCAGCAGCCCTGGGCAAGGGGAACTGGGAAATTCACCGGGCTGTGGCAAAAGGCAAGAAGTTATGAGGGGGAGGAAAATGCATCTTGAGGTCCTGTCTCCCTCCCCACCCATGGGCTGATGGGCTCTGGGATACAGCTTTGCTTTGCAGTGGGGATGGACTTTACATAAAATCTTATCTTTATGGCTTCTCTTACCTTTTTAGCTTGTTGGTGATGGCTTGTGTCAGAAATTCTCATTGAGTGGGTCTCCCCGTTGCAAAAAGCCTCTGTTAGTGGCAGTTCCTCAGTATAAAGCTTCAAGGTTTTGGGGAGCAGCAAGAGAGAAACAGGCTTAAGCCAAAATCAGAACATGTCTAGGCACTGAAATCCTCTACCCTTGTTTTTCTTGGACACTGCAGCCTGACTTTGTGGTAACAGTCATTAGGCAAAGCATTTGCAATAATTTATTTGATGCATTTTGTCCAATTTTACTTTTACTAATTGTACTAAAAGAGTGTTTGATGTCTCTGCATTTTGTTTTTTATATTCAAATCAGATCCGAAGCATTATGCCAGCATATTCCTGCCTGTTGGGGCTATGGATAAACTATTCACTCTGCCTATTTACCATTCAATAGTCATTCTTCCAACCCCGTGATTGAGAAACCATGTGATCTAATACTAATTTTGGTCCTTGGCTGACTCTCTGAAAAGCCTACAGAGAGGAAGAGAGATTTCCAGCTTTTCCTAGCAGCCTAACTCAGCAGGAGTCCTTCCATGAACTCGCTTTTCCAACCTCAACAATTCTGTGATCTGTCGTGTCTCTAGAAAACTTTTCAGCTAAGGTTTTTATGAACACAGACCTCTTATAAATATTTGAGGAAAACCAATAAAAAGGGTCACAAACTGAAGCAGTTTCATGGGCTTTGCTCACATCACTGAACATTGGTATATGTTTTCCAAGCTGTGATGTTGATGGCTTTTCATCTGATTCATCTGATTTCTATATAATAAGAAAAAGGAATTGTTTTTCTCTAACTGTAGGCAATTGGATGAGCCATAAGTCAGAATTAAAATGTGATTATCTGTTACGAAGATCTCAGATTCCTTTCAAACTTACATTATTTACAATCCTTTCCTTGGTGACATTTCAATTCTCTGGAAATTATGTTCTAAATTGTACCTAACATGCTCACCACCCACATGTAACACATGCAATAAGCTTATAAGATAGAAGAGGTGAATGTTTCCATTTTAAATTTGATTTTTAATGAGATTTTGGAGTGTAGGGTGAGTATTTTGCTAAAATACACGGCAGAGATTGCACAGCAAGAGTGTAACAAGGCTTTCAATGGCAGTAATCTGCAATGTTATTTTTCTGCCATCTGGGTAAAATCCACCCTGTTCTCTCCAAAGCAGTGGAAAGGTTCTTTGTGTAGGAGAAGTGTACAGGGTCAGCAAAGCAGGAATCTCATCTCAAACCAGCCCTGCAGGGCTGCTGCAGGGGGAAGGAGTGGCTGCTCAATGGGAGAGACCCAGATTTCCTCCTGGTCCCCAGTATGGTGTGGAAGGTGCTGGGCTTTTCCCACTGGGGTATAAATTGTTTAGTAATATGAGTATAACCCATGGGAGCAGTAACAGTTTGGAAAAGGCACATTATGAATGGATTTTGCATTCCCAGCCCTTGCAGCAGGGGTGAGCTGGATCCAAGTAGAGCCTCATCCCTCCTGGTCCCTCCCTCCCTCTGGAGCCCCAGTGGTTCCCCACAGCTTTATCACCAGCACAGCAGGACAGCTCCTTATGCACTTTGGCACAGTTTTCTCAAAAATGGAACCACATCCTCTTTTTCAGAAGAAAACATATGCTGAGGGGAAAAATAATTAAAATTTAAATTGGATCAAAGTCTAATCTCTGTTGCTTTGGCTTGACCCTGAGGTAACTTTGACTGAAGCCAAGGGCTCCAGTTATTCCACTTTTCCTTAGCTGTAAAAGAGCACAGAATCTGACCTATTATCTACTGGGAAATGCATCATTGGTGTTTTTTGTCTCTCTGGATTCTCTTTCTGGAGAATAATTTTCTTTACTTAGAGCAGGTCTGAAAATCAGAGGTCTATAGATGATATACCCATAATCATAAAAGATTTATATAAAGATATTCCTTTCCCATTTCATTCCAGCAGCATAGCCTAAAACCTATTTCTACAGGCTTACAAATCTGCCTTCTGAAACTAGTATTTAATGCACTGTTCACTGCTAAGTCCTTATGGGATCTGGCAATATTGAAATTACACTATTCCCATATAGCAATTGCAGGCTTTCCAGCGGGCTGAGAGACTTCCTGGAAAGACCATACGGATTTCACTTGTCTTCACGTTAGGAAAGTATTCCCATTTTATACACCAGTGTCCAGATTCTCAGCAAGCCTCTGCTGTTTACAGCCACAAAATTTGTCAGCTCATATGTCTGAATGCTGTGATACCATAACAGTGGATGCACCAGAAATTCCCCAAGCAGCTCTGTAGTTACATCTCCCGTGTCCAACAGACAGCTGCAGAATGTGCTCGTTACTGCACAGTTGTATTCAAAGAACTACTGCACCCCAAATATCACAGATGGTGCTGCAAAAGCACCGGGCTTGGTGTTTGTTGACAAAAAACAAACAAGGAGCTGTGGCTGGTGTAGGGAAGGACAGCTCTGGCTGGAAATTCTAGGGTCAGTGTCGTGTCAGGAAAACACGTAGGGACAAAGCTAGGGATGAACTCGCCTGGGACATTATTTGTGTTGCTGTGCTAGTGAAGATCAGAGTGCAGAAGTGTGCCAAGGCATCCCAGCCTTGCAGGAGGGCTGGGGGGAGCAGTAGGGTGTTGTTGGGTGCTGGGATGCACAGAGGCAGCTCAGAGCCCACATTCCTGTGCTGTAAATCTTGGCTCTGAGGCAATCCTTCCTCGCTTCTAAATTTTAGAGCACGCTCATCTAGATTTTCTCCAAGCCTGTCTCTGATCCACTGTCTATAAATAGCCCTTGCTTTTAGCAGCTTAAATTAAAAAAAAAAAAGGATGGGGTATGTGCTTTGCTGTGGAGCTTGCAGAGCTCGCCTCTTCAAAACACTCTTGTTAGTGGGAAGGGGAGGAAGTAATGGGTGTTTGACTAAGTTAATGTACTTGGTGAACCATTGGAGAGCTGCCAGCTCTCATTCCTAAATAAATGCCAACATTAATTTTTAAAGTTTAAATGCATATTTTGCATGTTTGCTCTGGGCTCTCCCGGGTTCTCCGGCGCTTTCCGAGGGGCAGGAGCCGGTGTGGCCGGGCCTCCCTGGGGACCTCCCTGTGGAGGAGCTGGGAAGGGCTGCAGGGAGCTCCTCTGTTCCCATGGCATTTGCTACGTGGGTGTAATTCCTTCCTTGCAGAGAAAGCCTTACCTGCTGCTTAACTCACTGGAAAAAAAAAAAAAATGCGTTTTCTCAGTGCTGTTTATTCCCTTTAGGCAATAAGAAACTGAACCCAAGCAGAGTCCATGTCAAAGATATCAGCACAATGGCATCTTCTATAAATAGGGTCACTGTAGTTATGCCAGAGCTTTGCTGAGCACAGATTTAATTTAATCAAGGTATCTCTTAGTGTCAAGGCCATCTGTTTAAAATTAGCACGATGATCTCCCTAGGCCCTCTTTAAAATTGTGACAGTCCAGAATCTGTATCCCTTGAAGGCTTTTGCCAGGCAAACAGCATCCAGATTGCTGTGGGGAAGGATGTTTTCCTAAGGCTGAAGCACTCTTTGGAAAGCTCGTAGGCAGGCAGTGAAAACAAATCAGTAAGGAGGGAGTGGTGCCATTCACTGGGGACTGCAAGGAGGAATTTGGCAAGAAGGAGGACTATGGAGGGTAGTGCAGAAGCAGCAAGGTGTAAGCAAGCTGTTCCTTGGCACCAAAGCAGGAGGAAAGGTATTTCCAGATGGCAGTCAGAGGGACCAGCTGCAGAGGAGAGGGAGCAGCCCTGAGTGCAGAGGATTCCCCTGGCCCCAGCTGAACCTCCAGCACAGCTGTGGCCACGGGAGAGGGGAAGGCAGCTGCCTCCACATGAGCTGCTGCCTTGGCTCTGCAAGCTGCAGGATTTGCAAGGTTTTCCCCCTGGGCAAGATCTCACTGAGCAGGAGTGTTTAGCAGGCTGATGTTCGTGTCTCCTCTCCCCTCCTCTTGCTGCATGGTGCAAGCCAAGGTGCCCAGAAGTGATGTCCAGCTGCCAGGTCTCATGACCTGAGTCCCTTCAGTCACCCCACCGAGGAGAACAGGAATCACACAGGGTTGATTTTATTGCCATGGCACTGTAACATATGAGCCTACCCAGGAACTGATTTCAAGATAGATTTGCTAAATATTTTTTGGATTAAATGGATCTACAACACCCCCTGGGAATGTATCAGTCAGTACATGAGCTTTCCCTTCTGTGAAGAGCAAACACTACTTCTTCCCAAAATCAACAGCCATATCAATCCCCTTGGTCATCTCCTTCACCTCAGGGAGAAAAGCACACTGTGCTTGCAGCCATTTCATCTTGGTCTGCCTGGAGATGCTTCCCAGCCCCCACTGCACTCCCTCTGTGCCTGTCCTTTTCAAAATATCAGCAGAATTTAAAGGCAGAGCTTGCAGTAAAAAAGAGCTGTGTCTTAGCAAAAAGAGCACCTTTAATCACAGTTTACAATGGCAGCTTGCACAGTAAATAATAGTTGCCTTAAAATCATATTGCTCCTGTTCAGTGCTCTCTCCTGTGACAGGAATGCCTCTCAAAAGGCAGGGCAATGACAGTGCTCCAGCCAGGAGATCCTCATCCCTATGTGCTGCTTGGGACAAGCAGCAGAAGCCCACCTGCACCCCACAGTAATGTGAGCACAAGTTGTCTACATCTGGGGTCAAAGATTTAGTGGACCAATTCCACTAAACCATTTTTTATGGGTTTAGGCATTTTTTAACTCATGTAGTTGAGAATTCCCTTCCTGACAATGAAACCATGTCCCCAGGCACATGGGTCAAAAAGGCAGGAGTTTCTGTCCAGCTTTGCATGTGATCCAAAGTGCCCTGGAAGCCTTTTGTCCCCAAAGTTTTCCTGAAGAAACTGCCTTCAGACTGGCCATGACTGCACAAAATGCTGCATTTTGGATGAAGCAGCATATCTGGTTGGTGTTGTTTTGGTATAAAGACACAACCAGGCTGGGACAATGATGCAGTGCCCACCTCAGCCCCATGCAGGCTTGTGAGCTGAGCAGAACCACCTCAGCTTTTCCCATCTCCATTCCCTGCCTTGGCTGAGCTGAGACTCTCCCTGAGAACTTGTCTGCTGTCAGCCCTGCCTGTGATGCCTGCTGCAGTCTCTGGGAGGAGAGGCAGCATTAAATTCAGGATGAATTACCATATTTCTGTGGCTGATGGCACAAGGGACCTGCTCAGGGGAAGACAAGGCTGTGATGAACCCCTCTGACTCTTTGAGTCACCTCACTGAACTGCAAAGGCTGAATAAATTCCTTAGCCACAATGGAGTTTACCCCAATGACCCAAGCCTGCTGATGTTTTCCATTTGTCTTTTTGAACTTGCATTTTAATATTAGCCAAAGTCATTCTTAATTCCTTTCTTAAGCTAAAATAAAGATTATCATGACTGTCAAGTATGCACTAGCACTCCCTAAAAGTAAGTATTTTATATAGCACCTTCAGATTAATATATATGCAAATAAGGTGTTACAGATTAATTAGTATGCAAATTAAGCCATGTGTTTTTCGTGTATACATATATCTTTCCAAGCCTACTGCCTGGTAGGGCTAGCAGGTAGCTGGTGAGTTTGTTTATGAGCTCATCTCTATTGCTCCATGGTAGCAGGGAAGGTGTGCATGTTATTTCACCTGCCTTTGCCCAAAAATACAATACTGAAAGTTCTCATATTTTTCAAACTAAATTTTTTTGCCTGTAAATGTTTATAACTGAGCTGCTGATCTCCAGCTAAGTTCATGTAGTTAGATTTCAAAATATCATCTTTCTCAAGTGAAATCATTATCAGGACACCATTTACAAGTTGAAGTCATCAAAATCTCTGCAAGATGACAGATTTACCCAGGTCATTATAACAGCAGCAGCAAAAGCTGCAGGCAGGTCATTAGTAAGTGCAGGGAGGAAAACCCCACGCTATCAAACCTAAAATGCCTTGGGAGCAGCTGTTCCCAAAACAGCAGGTCCATGAAAAACAGTGGGAATGACGTGAGCAGCTGTGCTGGAGGTCCTGCATGAGAACCACTTCCTGCCTGCTTTCCCTTGGATGAGCAGGGACCTGATCCAGCTGGTGGCTCCTGGGAAAGCCCACCTGGGCCACAGGAGGTGCAAGGAGGAGAGCTGAGACCTCTGAGGATGATTGCTCTGAGAGGTGCATTTCCATCCCATCTGTCTTTCCCAAACTCCAGGTCATGTTCTCCACTCCACACTGGTTTGCCTCCTACTTATCCCAGAGAAATATGGAGCTTGGATGGAGATGTTAAAAGCTAGGAGCTCAAGGAGGGCATTCACAAGGTCTTCTTGTGGTCTGCAGAGCTGTCGTGGTATTCCCTGCGTCATTTTCTTCCTCTTTTCCAAGACGGCGTGGCTGATCTCTGAGAGCATCTGGAGTAGCAGTCAGCTTTTCCAAAGCCTTTTCCCCTGCTTTGCATCACTCAGCACACAAGCAAATGTGGGGTCAGTCTGGTGGGAGGCTTCAGTACAGCCAAGTGTAATGATGAGCTGTGGGGTGGACCAGCCTTCTGTTTCATTTAAGAACCTTTTCCCTGTGTTTTGAGCCCAACAGTGAAATCCCTGCATCCAGCTGCATTTCACTGACTCATTACTTCATAGATCATCTCAATAATCTGATTCCAGAGCTCCCACACTCTATTCCCACTTCTCCAACCATCAGCCAAGTGAGCTGGGTTAAATTTCTTGCAGCACAGAGGGGACTAGAATAGGCTACACAAGACCTAATTAGCAGTCTTTTCCCTTTACAGCATATTGAAGTTTTCTAGGCATTGAGCCATATTTTTTCATAGCCTTCTCTTTCCCTCCCTCGCTCTTTTTTTCCTTTTTTTTTTTTGGTAGTTTCTAATTTTTTATTAAAGGATAACAGCATTATTGACAGTACAAGATACTTTCTTACATGCTGCTAAGCAATAAAAAGGAAAATGTCAGATATACAAGATAAGAGAAAAGTGGAGCTAAGGCAGTCAGGCACATTACAGGAGCTATACTTACAGCCATAATAAAAGCTATACCAGTAATTTGCTTTTAGCCAGTTCCTGTCTTGGGGCTTTCCTCCAAAGACATTCAGTATAACCTACCTTGGACAAGCAATAAAACTTTCCAATTTTCTTTGTTGTTTCAGGAGCTCTTTGGCTTGAATTTCCAGCTGTTGGGGTTGTTCCCTAGAAAAGTGGAATCATCTCTTTCTGCCTGTGTGTCCCTCAGGTGAACAGCAATTAAAACTTGCTTGGGCATATGGTGTGTGCTCAACTGGAGTGCAATCACTGTGATTTCCCTGGAAACCAGAGGGAAACCCTGGGTATTGCACTGTGAGCCTTTTAAGGATCTGTGTTTTGCCCTTGAGAGATGGTCACTGAGCCCCTATGGTCTGTGTGGTTCAGGGGTAGCTGCTGCATCAATGAGTGGAGTGAAGTTGTTCAATAGTTGGTTTTTTGCCATGGGAGCTCTTTCCTTTCCCTGAGTGTGCTGAAGGAGAGTGATTGTGGGAGGTTCAGCTCCATGCCCTTCATCTACCTCATGTGAGGCTTTAATTCTCCTCTGGCAGCCTTAATGAGTGCCCTGGGCAGCCAAGCTAGAGGTTTTTCCACTGTCCCAATCAATGTTTAGTGGCTCCCACCAAAATGACCCAGGCAGGCTCACCTTGGAGTGTCAGTGCTGTGTTGGGCCATTTCCAACTCCTGTCTATAAAACTGGACCTGCCTCTTAAAGATTTGATTAAATTCCCACTGAATTCAGTAGCAAAACTGATAATAAAATCTGTTGGAGCAGATCACATGGTAACAAATGTTGGATTTTAATTTATTATAATAATATCAAAGCTAATGCTGGCTTTGCAATGAACCCCTGGAATGCTGGCATACAAAAGAGGTAAAAAAAGAGCAGTGAAAAAATGCTATTAATTCAGAGACAGATATATTTATTTCAAGTAGATTATTCTTAGAAACACTCATAGCATTATTTACAAGAATATTTAAAAAATTGCAGTGCTACAAAACTGAGATTCATCACTGAGGTAAAACATTTCATTATTATTTCTCAAATCAATTCCCCCAGCAGAATATGAATTACAGGATTTCAGCCAGCCTTTTCAAGAAACCTCTTTTAAAAATTTACATAGCTTATAACAGATTGCCAGAAATATTGCAAGCAGCCATTAATTTACTCCTAGCCAATTAAAGCCTATGCTAACACATGCACTGATATGCACACACTTGTTCCTAATTTTTCTTCTGCAGTTAAGCATGAACAAAAAGACATGCCTTAGAACTAAAAAGAATTTGAAGGCATTTTCATACTTTCTTTTTTCAGGCTCAAGGGCAAATGTGCCTTTGATAAATATCATGCTGTTTTTTTTCTTCCAATGAAGAAACACTATTACAAATCACTGTAATTTTTTTTCTGTTGTTGACTGGCAGGCAGATTTGCAAGCAGCAGCATACCCTCCAAAACAATGTGTCTTTGAGCTTTTAAGTTTAAATTGTTAGGGTTTTTAATTGATTTAATTTCTTACAGATACTAGGTTGAAGAAATACATGAAACAGAGGGATTTGGGCTTTTTTATATTACTGAACTGACAAGATGATTTACAAAAATTGTGACAATCACCAGTGTTCTCAAGGGAATGCTGTGTGTGAGCCCCTTTATTTGCTCTTTTTTTTTAGAGGGGATTGTGCTACTTTAGTTAAATGCCATCACTTACTAGTAATCTACATATCAAGAGGTTGGTGCAATGAACTTTTATCAACCATGATATCAACTTCCTCACTAGGAACAGGCACTGATCCCTTGTCTGTGGTGACCAGTGGCAGGACCTGAGGGAATGGCATGGAGCTGTGTCAGGGGGACTTTGGGTTGGATTTAGGAAAAGGTTTTTCACCCAGAGGGTGGCTGGGCACTGAACAGGCTCCCCAGGGAAGTGGTCACAGCCCCAAGCCTGACAGAGCTCAAGAAACATTTGGAAAATGCTCTCAGGAACATGGTGTGATTCCAGGGGTGTCCTGCACAGGGCCAGGGGTTGGAGTGATGATCTTTATGGGTCCCTTCCAACTCAGGATATTCTGTGATTCTATGAACTGTGTCTGCAGGCTGGGAATTTTTTACATACCTGTGAGAAAGAAGGGATTGCAAGGAGAAACATCTGCCCTCTCAGCTGCATGTCCCACTGAGTGTGTGGGGTGCATGTGGTTTGTTCCATGAGCATCTCAGGGTGCATCCTGCTACCCGTGGGGCTGAGATTCCCCTGGTCCACCTGCAGCCAGCCTGAAGGAGCCCTGGCTTGCCCTGCAGTTCAGGCAAGGGGCACATCTCTGAGTCAGTGCGGCTCGTGACGGAGCTGCAGGAGTGCATCAAGGCTCGCATGGCCATTGAGGCTTCATCCTTCATCCTCACTCTCCTGGCCAAGGAAAAGTCAGAATGAAAATTGCTCTGTAAAGCTGTGGTCGCCCCTGAGAATTATCCATCTGAGCTGCTGGCTGTGTTCCACAGGGCAAGAACTGGAGCTAAGCATTTTCCAAATTATAACAAAACCCAAGGAAGACAGATGAGGTTTAAAACATTGTGATCCAGGCTGTGAACTTTCCACTGTGTTTCAGCTCAAGCTGTAATATTATGACCAGCATAAAAAGGCTTGAAATGCTGGATGTACAATGGAAATATTGCCTTTTGCACACTACTGAACCTGAGGTGTTCACACACTCATAAACTGATATGATTAAAAGCTTCACAAGCCTTTTAAGAGGGCACCATGATTATTTTTCCTTCTTCTGTGACAAGGCTTGCCACCCTTCCACATCTATTAGTATTACAAATTTCAATAGGAAAAAGAAAATCAATTCCACTTGAATATTATTTTTGATGGTTGCTCTAACTCTTCTGATGGGCCCAAACAAAAGACTCCAGTTTAATGTGTGTGTATTTTGAGCTGTGCCCCTTGCTGACCCTCCAGTTTAATTTCCGTCCTTCAGATGAGATGAATGAAGCGTGAAACAGGTCATATCTCAAAACACTGACACATGGGTTACAGACAGAACTCACAGGCAGGAGAAGCAGCCAGCTTGTAGATTAAATCAAAGCAGTTCTGAATAGATGGGAGGTCAGCGAGGGCCAGCTTTGACATTTGATAGGACCTTGTGATCAATCAGCTCCTTGGGTCTCACAGATTTCTTGATGACAACACTCCCTAAAATAAATAAATAAATAAATAGACAAACAAACCCAATTCAAATCTGTGAGAGGACCTCTGGATTATGTAAACAATAAGGATTAATTCTTATCAGAGATGATAATAGCAGGAGTTGTTTAAAGCAGCCAGCATGGAAGTTAGTGCTTTTTAATTGCCAGCATTTTCTCTACTTGCAGTGGTAATAATTTTCTGCATGGTGTGTATTATATCACTAAAATTTTGGTAATAATCCAAAGGCATGATAGCAAATCCTGGTTGTTTATGGCACTTGGGAGTAATCAGAAGGAGTCCCTGATTAAAAACCTACGATTACATTGAAAGGAAGGATGAAGTGATATCCTGGCCCCTGATGAAATTTATCCCCTGCTGAGTCATTCCTGCCAGGATGATTTATCTGGAGGGAGTAGGAACATCCCTGAGAAGCAAATGTTTGGCTTTGGACATGGACCATATTACCAGAATATAAGCAGTTTTTCCCAGAGAAGGAAGCTCCTCACTGTCTCTGGACTTTGCCACATAAAAACACTTGGGCATTAAAGCTTGTTAGAGGAGTATTTACAGCATCACTCCACATCAGACCTGGTTTTGCCCCTCTGATGTACATGAGAATTTTCCTACAGGTAGACCCCAATGGAAAATCATTCATTTCAGTGGTTTTGGAGACAGAGTTAAACTTTCAAGGAGAATGTACAGCCTAGGAGTGTTTGTCATGACCGAATGGAGCTGCGCTCTCACAAGGTTTCAGGAAGGTTGTTTCAGTTGTATTTTTCTGTCACTTAAAAAAATAAATGATGTGGTTTCTTACTCCCCTTCCTTGCTTCATGCAAGAATTGGAAATACAGGATCTATTTCTGGGGTTGGCTGTGGAATCTCATTAGAGATCATTGTGAAAATATTGTTTTTCAAGAAAATATTAAATTCAGGAAAGACTGCCAGAAGTTTCTTTTTGGAACATAAAAGAAAAATAGATGCAAAAGCCTTATTTGATGTCAAGGGACGTGCTGTAATGAAATGGAGAAGAGCTGATGAGGAAAGCAGGATTTGGAAGTTGGTTTAGAGAATAGTGAATTTCCCCAATGAGCCACAAACTTCCCTGTGTGGTCTTAGCCTCTAGCTCAAGGTTCATAGGCTAGGGCTAACATTTCCTTACCGTGGGGGATAAATTCCTTTCATCCACAGCAATATAAAGACAGTAGGTACTGCAGTGATGGAGAAGCATATAAGTAACTTGACAGGCAGAGTAATGTGCCTGTGTTTCATTGTTCTGCTAAGTGAGACTCCCTGGGCATTCCCAGGCACACACTTCCAGGAGAAATGAACACACCAGAAGCCCTGTGTGCTGAGCTGGGATCCCAGGGACATGGGCTGGGTGGGCAGTGTCTGCAAGGACAGGGGTGGGGCAGGACTCCTAAGCCAGGCAGTGACCCTCAGATGTTAACTCACAAAAAAACACTGATAATGAGAAAGCAGGAGAAGGGAATTTGCTAATGATAGCTGAAGAAATGGAGCTGGAGACTCCCGAGTTCCTCTTTTACCTCACCATTCTGTCTCTCCTTGACTCTGCACAGCTCTAGTTCCCTGTGCTTTTGAAAATTGTGTCAGGAGACCCTTGGAAATCAGGTCCATTTGCATGACTGCCATGCACCCATTCTGTGCCAGCCAAGGCTCTCTCACCTCAGAAATGTCTAGGGTTCAACACTAGGATGTTGCACACAGGATGGTGAATTCTTAGGGTTACATGCAAGCACTGCCTTCAGCTGATGAAGAATAAATTAAAATGATGCTGTAAATTAGCAACTTACATATATTTCAGTCACAGAATCATAGAAATGTGCTAAATTGAAAGGGCCCCATCAGGATCATCGAGTCCAGCTCGTGGCCCTATGCAGGACACTCTCATGATCACACTGTGTGATGTCCTCCCTTCTTTATATCTATTTCTTTTACTGGAGCCCCTCAGCCTACCTCACCCACACAATGTGCTGTTGGACTCTTCTCTAGTGCTTACCATTCTCTTTTCTCTGCGATAATGCACATCCTCCTTGTTTTCATCAGTCATTTCATTATAATGATTTGTAAATGGCTATTTTTTTTTTCATCAGGACAGCCCAAATCAACACTAACTCTGTGCTTGGGAAGAAGAGGAAGGTAACAAGGTTATTGAAGTCACCAAAATGCCAAATATCTACTCCCTGTGAAGAACACAGGTTTGTTTTTCATGAAGAACTCAAAGCAAATGCTGTTCATTTAATAAGAAATGCACACAGGGAATGCTGCTTGTGATCAGTGAATTGGTAATGTTTGTGAGAGCCTTGCAGCAAGAGCCTATTTTAAGCTAGAAGGATTATCCTGGCAGAGGGACAGAGCACCCTTGGCTGGGAGAAAAGCCCCAGAGCAGCCAGCCCTGGATTGGAGCTCAACCACTGCTTCAGCTGAGGCTCTGAAACAGCTCAGAAAGAATCTGGTTAAATACAATGTGTAGCTGCATTTTATTGCTTTATTTCACTTTATAGGAGCCCTTCTCTCAGTTTTATAATTGACAACTTAACTCTTTGCCCACTGGAGCAGTGGCCTCTCTTCCTTTCCAAGCTGACAATGGTGTGCAGAGGTAAATCCAGCATTTCCCATGGCTTTACACCCCAGAGGATTTCCAAGGAAGGCAAGGATCAGCACTGCAGGCAGATGCTCAGGGAACCTCTGTTCAAGGGCAGGGCAGAGGCTGGGGGTGGGGTATGCAGGAACTGTGGATTCTTTCCTGCAAAGCTAAAAGAATCAGCTGGTAGAGGGCAAATGCTAAGACCTGGGGCAGCTTTTGCTAGGGAATAATGTTACTGTCTCCTGGAAAGCCAGGGATGTGCAAAGATGTGCCCAGCAATAGGAACCTTTCTTGTGTCATGATAGCAGGGTCCTTGAGCTGCTTGCTGCAACATTTTTGCCTGTTTGCAGCTCTTGGTCTTTATACTGGAAAGCCTGAGGCATTTAACATGTTGGCTCCCAAAACTGTGCTTTGCTCTCCTCAGGCTTCAGGAGATGAGCTCTGGCATTAAAAGTGAGCAGTGTGAGCTGCCTGCAGGCTCTTTAAATGCCCCTTCTTCCATAAAATTCCCCAGTCCTCCCCATCTTCAGAGACTGCTACTAAAACTATTTCCATTTTTAGGGATCTGTGAGAAGCAAGTTTTCCTGAAACCATTACATATTTTGTTCCTATTCCAAGTGCTGGCTTTGATAGCTAAAGGGCAGCAACCAGAAAATATTTTGAATTCCTTCCAGTGGAGGGAGGAGCAGAAGCAGACCTGATGTGATGGAATGCTACATTTGGTGCATGCACATGCCTGCATCAAGTGCTAGCAGTGAGGTACAAGACTCCCCAAAACCTTTAGAACACCCTTTTCCCACACTCCCCCCCAGTCCCCAGTATGTCTGTGCCTGGTCTAAGATCCATCTCTTGCCTGCCTCATTGTAAGGAGCTGTAAAATACAAATGTAAAATACAAAACCCACTCTTTAGATGAAGTCTAATGTTGACAGATGCAGAAAGACATGAGGCAGGAGAAAAAGAAACAGGAGTGGAGTTGATCTTTATTGCTATGGTTTAGCAAAATATGTCTGAGGGAAGCAAGAATGGTCCTTTTGAATCATTTCTTGCATTTATTATACAGCCTGTGGGAGAGAGGAATGCTTGAGGCAAGCGTGCTGCACAATTTCTTGTAACAGTGCCTGCTCTGTCTGTTTGTGCTGAGAGCTTGCTCGTGTAGGAGAGCCCAATGTGATCAGAGCCATTTCTCTCCTCCCTGAGATTTGTCCTTTTTGAAAACATCTTTTGACTTGAGCACCTGGTCTGAGGTAAACCAATTTATCACCTCAGTGTTTGATCATCCACTCTGAGGAAGGACAATTTTGGCAAAAGGTGCTTATTCAGATAGCAGAATCAATATTTAGGGGTTTGGTTTAACCCTTGAGGTACTGAATTGTGCTCTCTTTTTTGCATTAAGCAAACATTTACAGCACATGTATCATGGAGCCGTGGATTTCCAACCATATAGCCATGTGTTACATCTCTTTTTGTTTTGTTTTTTTTGGGGTCTTTTTATACCTGCACAATCATGAAAATTAAAAGGCAATTGAAATGCTGTAGGAGGAATTAAAAAGTAGGATTGATACATTATTAGTCACACCATCCTTTATTTGGGAAGTTTCTGCCCTATTTTTTAATTTTAAAAAATCTTACTCTCTCCTAATTCAAAGATTTCCTAGGCTCTACAGAACACTATTTCTCCACTTTTATTCACAGTCTGAAAAGGAAATGCCACTGCAAGCTGCCATGTTTTTCACGCTTCATTATTGTACATTTTCTAGTACGTAATGAACTATCCCCATGAAAATTTGCAGTGAATTGTCTTGTAATTGCCTAGATATGAGGGAAAATGTGGTTAGAGTAAAATAACATTAATGTTAAAAATAGGAAAATTGCAGTTAATCCATGTGAAGAGAAATAATACATCTCATCACAGAAAGAAGCAAGGGTGCTGGTGGAAATGGGGAGTTTGGCATACCTTTGGGATTTGGGCTTGGTGGAGGAAGGACATAGCAAAGACATTATCACGGGGGCAAATCTGCCCAGTGGCCATGGGGAACCTGCTCGACATGCCACTTCCATCCTTCAGGCCTCTGCATTAGAAAGACATGAGCTAGTAGAGGTAAAAAGTCTGAAAACCTCACAGTCATTATGAGGAGATGGATCGGTTAACTTGTGAAAAATCCTACAACAGGGCCAAAAGAGGAGTGGAAAGGAATTAGTGAAAGGGTATCCTAGAAGTGCACGTAGAAAAATAAGGGTAATTTTGAGAAAGGCACAGAAAATACTGATGTAAATACAAACGTGAAGACAAATGTGCAGTCCACAGGGAGGCGATCTTTGTGCTGCGGGATTTTACGATTTGGACCGGAGAAAACTCCAGGGGCTGTCACTAAGAAGCAAATCATTTGCCTAACAGTGAGCAGGACTGAGTGATCTAATAAAGCTTTTCCGTTCCTCGTGTCTGGGGCTGGGAAATTAATGTTGGATGTGGTGCCAAACTATGTATGTTAAATGTGTCTCTGTCAGCGTTGGGTAGAAGTTAATTTCCTATGTTGATGATAGCACGATCCGTACCACACTGTACCAAAGGAAAGGCAGGCACTTAACCTGGGAGCAGGGAATGTTTATTTCATGCTTGCCTTGGGGTAGGAACTAATGGTGAATCTTGTAGGAACAGCATGCTAGATACCATCTTGTCTTTTATTTAAGTGTACTGATTTATCTCCTACGGGAGGTGGTGGAGTCCCTATCAGCTCTTGAGTCATTTAAAACTGGAATGAACAAAGCGCTCATGAATAGACTCTGGGGAGCAATCATGAACTGCTTGGGGATGGACAAGATTAAATACCAGGTTTTTATCCAACTATCATGCTGCAGATATGGAGCATTAATCGCTCGGGTGGGAGCAGGGCACTGAAGTGAGAGGCTGGTGGCCCCTGGCTAGGATCTCACCCCATCTCAGTGTGCAGTGGTGAGGAAAGTCCCACCATGCTCCCTGTTACAGAGCACTTAAAACCAAAACCTTACAGAGTATTGCTCAGGTATGTAAAGTAAACACACTCAAGGTATGGAGTTGTGTGTGCACTTGTTGTGACCCTACAGCCACATTCCTGTGCTTCTCCCACCCTGGCTCTGCCACAGCACGAGGCAGCATTGGGGGAAAAGCTGCAGAGAAAGTGCCTGTTTGTCACATGTCTACAGGGCGTGAAGCTTCCCAGCCATAAATACACATGGCTGTCAGCGTGACAAGATAATTACTTTATTGGTGGGTTTTCAAGAAAAATGTGGGCCAAAACTTCCTTGTTCTACTCATCAGAGAAACTTCATTGAATTTAAAATCACCATTCTTCCAAGTGAAACAGATTTGGCCCTAAATCATAATTCATCAGTTGCTGGCACCCTGCAATTTAAATCTTTTCCGCAACAAGGAAATAAATCTTTTAAAAAGTATATTAAAATCAGTATTGATTATTCCAAGCAGGAGCGCTGCATTCAGAGCTATAAATCTTTTTTTTTTAGGATCCTAAGTTAAAATATTTCAGCAAAACTGCTGTATATAAAAAAAAATCACTATGGTTTAATCATGTGGTAAATTGCTAGAATTTTTGCATGTGGAATTTATAGGGCACTATTTCTTTTAGATTAAATGGGAACATTCCTGATTTAGCTCTGATTACTCATCTACAGATGGGGTTAATGTCATGTGTCTCTTTGGGGATGTATCTTCTTAAGTAATGATGTCCTTATTGTGTGCTCTATGGATCCGTTGTCAAGACGTCTTTAAATATATCCTGGATGGCACATGGAGGTACCAGTAAATTATGTGTTGAATTAACAGGTAATTCAATCCACCTTGGTGTTAATCTTATTGCAAAATAACAAGCTACATAAAAGCCATTTAAGTGCAATTTAAAAAAGAAAAAAGCTCTATGAGATATAATCTCTTTAATCAAAAACAGATTTTGTTCAATTACTTTTAGTCTCCTCTGTAAAAACAGTGAGGCCACATCCACTGCGTCTCCAGAGATGCTGTGTCTGTGCAGCTGGACACAGGAATTGGACTGAGGTGCCACCAAGGCAAGCTTGTGCTCCACCACCATGGGGGATGGAATAGGGCTTGGAAAAGCAGCTGTTCCTCTGCCCCAGCACTCCCTGCCTGTGTGATGTGCCTGGCACAGTGCTGTGCTCAGGGCTGATATAACCTGCACCCCCTTCCTGACGTGTCACCTCTGCTGTGGCTTTGTTGACCAGCGCGGGGGAGATGTGGGGCACTAGGTGTGAAAATTTCACAGGTGTGAAAATGCTCCTCAGCACTTCAGGTGAGGAAGGTGAGGGGTGGGAATGAGCAGTGCTGTCTCCTCTCCTGCTGGGGCTGTTTCTTTATGGCAGTGAGGGCACCAATAAACTCCAGTGTTTTCAGCCCCAGGAACATCTCACACTTCACTGCAGAGCTCATGTCCTTCCCTTCTGCTCCTTGGGTATCTATGGTAGAGGGGCCAAAGCAAGGCACTTTGCAAGGGTTTGCACCAGCAATGAGCAAATTATACCCCCCAGAAACAAGTTCTTTTGTGCTTTCTCCTTTGCAGTTTCCAGGTTCATCAGCTATGCAAAATTATTTACTCATCCACTAAAAAAAATGCCTTTCCATTGCATGAATAATTGCTTGATTTTCTGAGAAGTGTGCACTGTTTTTGGTTAATTTTCAGGCTCCCTGGTTTGTTTCTGCTCCGACTGCTGCCAGCAAAGGCTTCTCAGCTTCTGCTGGTCTGCTGCTCCACTGCCATGCATTCCTAAAATTAGTAGAAGAATTACAGGTTTCACATCTTTAAGTCAAATGCAGGATTCAGAAATGTGTTTTTTCCCCATGAGTGGAGAGCTTCCTGTTTGTGAGTGCACACAGTGGGGGCCTCAGGCAGGTTAATTTGAATGGCTGAAATTTAGAATTAATTCCTGGAAAAAGAGCTTTATTCTTGGAAGTGCTCTGTGCTATGTACTCCTCTCTTGGAACAATTTTCAGACCATCCTGTCACAAACTAGCAGCCAGCAGATGGGAAATTCAGAGCCTAGCAATCCCTTTCATTCAATCCACTGCTTTTCTGTACATAGACAGTGTTAATCCCCTTTAGGGTTGGTTTTTTTTTCAGCGGGATATGGAATCCCTTTCTGAGAAATGGCTACAAAAATACCTCAGTGTGAGCCTGCAGCAGGACTGTACAAGCAAAGGTATCTCAGTTTGAAATCATGGGCCTCAATCTGCTAAAAATGCAGCTGTGGTCAAGTCTTGCTACACTCAATTTGTTCAGAAGAGGAATTAGTGATTACTGGTATTCCTTGCCCGCAGAATTGAACTCACCAGGGAAGATGGACAACTATGTTAGTTTACACATGGGTATGGAGGTCCAAGTCAGGCCACCACCCTCTGAGGGACATAAGGTGTGATTAATATGAGCATAAATTAACAACAAAATAATTTTTCTAGCAATCAGGACTGCAGAAGTCCCCCAAGAACTGTGTACAAATCACATTTATTTTTGTATCAGCATATGACTAAGAGGTGAGCACCAAAGAAGCATTCCTAATCCCCAGACCTGTTCCTCCTGACCACTGCACTGCCATGAGCTAAATCCTGCCTTTGGATCCCATTAAATGCTGTATTCCCTAAGGAACATGGTATAGAAATTGCAGCCACGGAAGGGAACAGCAACAGTAACTTTATAATAATAACTTTTTCCTTCTAGCTTCTGGCTGATGGAAAGTGACACATGATATGTGTCAGCACAGCGTTTGCAGCTGCTCTAGCAGCTCACAGGAGGCTTCCCAGGGCTGCCATTCCCTTGCACAGCCCTGCACACACAGGGTCTGTGCCTTTGCCCTGTCCTTGCAGCACCCTGCAGCTCACAGCTCAGTGGGACAGCCCGGGCCAGCAGGGCTGGCTCTGCTCCCCCGCCCGCCAGGACATCGTCACCGTGTCCTTCAGGTGTCCTGCAGAGCACACCTATGGCACCTGAGCAGCCAGACAGAGCACCAGTGGGCCAAGAATGAGCTGTACTGTCTCTGTCCAGAAGAAAATCTGTATTGTGAATACAGTTCTGCACAACAGATAAGGCTTCTCAGATGAAAAACTGCTTCCCCTTCCCGGCGGAGTCTAAAATTTCTTCTGATGGTGATGACGCCTTGAACAATGACAACCTTCATTCATCTCCTCTGGCCAGGAGAGAGCTGAGAGTTCACGTTTTAAGCTCTTTCGCAGCGCTGAAGGCACATAAAAGCCTCTCATCACTGTTCAAACACAGTCCTCCATTAGGAGTTATTTAAGCAGGAACTGCTTTCCCTGCTCCAAAGCTCTTTGTATGAAATCCTTCCAGCGCCGCGTGTGGCATCGGCCGGCAGCTGATCCCGCGTTTGCTGTGCTGGACACTCCAGTAATGGATAGTTAATTAACCCAATCCATCAGTCAGTCCCTTCCCAAGACTGCAGTGATGATTTTAAAGCCTAAATGTCATATCTCCTTTCTACCTTTGTGTCACTGTCATATGTTAAAAAAAAAAAGAATAAATGAGACTAGAGGTCCCTTTTGATTACTACAATTTTTCTTCACATGCTTCATTTGCTGAGCCATTCTTATCAGCCAAATGTCTTTATTTGGCAAACTGTCCAGGACTCCGGGCTTGCCCTTCTGGAAAAATGTTGTTTGATCCCACATTTGTTTTCATCTTTTGCCTCAGTATCTTTGTTATTTTCCCAAAAAGCTAAAATTGCACAAAACCAAGGAAAAAAATCAAATACTAGATTTGGTTTTAGTTGCCAAGAGTGCATTTGTTTCTTCTTAAGAGCTCTTTTGGTCATGAAAATAACCTTTTCCTGCAAAGAAGGTACTTCTTTTCTGCTGGAGCTAACACAAGAAGAATGGTCTTGCAATTAAAGTGATTTTGAGCAAAGTTTGCTTCATCCCAGCCTTGTTGTGTGACCTTGGATATATCCCCCAACTCCTGACCATTCTTCTCTCACAAAGGTATTGCCAAATAAAAAATCAGGTTTTCAAAAAAGATAAGTATCTTTGTTTCTCTGACTCCATCTGCAGAGGCTGGGCAGGCCAGCAGCTCCAAAAATGAAGCCCCATTACAGAAATTTGCAGTGCAGGGAGGCATCCAAAAATGCAGGCACATAGAATAAATTCTTGCTTTTGAAAATCTTGGCCAACACCCACAAACACTTGTAAAGTACTTTAACATCCAAATGTTGAAGAATGGAGAATGATTTAAATGTTTTGAAGTTATTCCCAGGACTAGAAGTTTGCAGTACTGTGTCACAAAAAGGAAAAAATTAATATAGCAGATATAATGAGGAAATTCTCAGAAGTTCAGGGAAAAAAAGGATACTTTCCTAAAATGCCATTGATTTGCTTTAGTTTGGTCTGGTTCCCTTCTTTCAAGACTGACATAAATCTGAGCAAAGAAGCTTTCCTGGGAGCTGAGCAGATGCCTGCTGAATCATGGAATTTAACTCTTCCTTGGCAGCCTGCAGGCAGCACACATCCATTGCTCTGAAGGGTACAAATCTGGGGACAATTCACTGGTCTGCACCCCATGAGGGCCTGGCCTGTGACGTGTCCATCTGCTTGTTGTCTCCTCTGCAGGCTGGTGTCCAGGCTTTGCAGGGGGACAGCCCCTCCTGCCCTCCCAAGGGTGCTCCTGCAGACGCCTCCCAGCACACCTGAGCAAGGGATCCCTGCTCCATCCAGCACAGCTCAGGAAGGGTGGCTGCCTTCCCATGGGTGAACTACAGTCCTGGGGCAAAACTGGGGTGAAAAGGGCTCAGAAAAGAATCTCAGCCTTGGCCAAAACTACCCTGTTGTTCAGGGGCCACCTGGGAGGTGGGATCCCTTCCGAGGAACTCTACTGAAAGGTGAGACAAGTCTCCTGAACAGGTTATTATCTTGAGGAGACAAATCCTTCAGCAGGTTGGTCTTTTTTTTGTATGCCTCAAACAAAGAGCCAGCACAATCAAAGAGCTGTAAGATCTTTCTTTCTCCTGTTTTTTTTTCCCTTTTTTTTCTGCCTCTGTCATTCCCTTTCATTTTTGCTGCCCACAGAAACTACCTCGCCTCCCTGTCTTGTGCAGAATTTACATCAAATAGGAGGTGAAGCACTGGCTGTCTTCACAGGAGAAGCCAGGCGGTGAGGGGGAGGGCGTCTTGCATGCTGTGGTGTTTCATTAATTTATTTTTCCACTTCTTCAGGGAAAAAGCAAATGTGGGTGACCCAGAGCAGACTGAAAAACGCAAGTGACTCGCAGGCTGGGAAGGAGCCTGAGGAGTGTGAGATGAGTGCAGGTTGTGTGCTTCTGCTGCCAGGCTAAAGAGATGCAGGTCTGTGGTGGGGCTGATGCTAAAGGAGTCCAAAGGGCTGCCAGGACCCCTCCAGGTCAGTATTAGTTGCTGCAGGCTGGTTCTCTCTCATGGGTAATGGAGGGATGCCACCCCTACCTATACCTGTCAGGATCTACCTCGTCCCCTCTAGGAAAATGGATTTTCTTGAGCCCTCCTGAAAACCAGGTCTTACCTCGGGACCCCTTCAGGTTACTGTTTTTCCCTGTGCAAACACTTCTGTCTATTCCTTCAGTCTCACCTATAAAGTGTAATTTGCCTTTTCATACCAAGGCTGGCGCGTGTTCCCTTCTGCATATGCATCAGATAGGATAAAGGCAATAAGCATTACTTGGCCTGGAGAAAAGAATTGCTATCAACTGGCTTTATTGTGCTGTTTATTAAGCATGAATTAATCTTGGAAATGATATCACAGAGGCCACTGCTGCTCTTGTGATGTGCACTTTTTTTGTGAAGCCTTTGCTTGAGGGGCTATTTTTAACATTTTGCTAGTTTTCTTCAAGGAGTTTTTTTGTTAGTTATCTTGCAAATAGGATTCACTGACTACCTGGCAGTAGAGGCCATACTTATTTTAAGGGAAATCATCTGCAGAGGCAGACAGAAGAGCTGTCAGATACAAGATGACTGAATTATGCTTGCTTTGCTCACGGGTCAGACAAGAAAATCGGCGGCTGTGTAACGCCTGGAATTATCACAGCAAGACCCCTGGGGCTTGGGGAAAGCTAACACCACAAACACCTTTGTGCCCCAGCTTGTTGTACTGGGAACAGCCTTGGAAGTCCTTCTTTCTGAGACCAACCCTTTATACATGTGGATGTCAGCCAAGCCTTGTTCTGGATCTTACACTGGAAGGTGAACTGAGAGCACGTTTTGGCTCAGGTGCTGTAATGTGCTTTTATTGCTGTGCTTTGAAATACATCTTTTCATTTCTCCCCAGAGCACCAGGTCTTTCTGGCAGCTTGAACAGTCTCATGTAGTTTTTGGACCATGAAAATATTTGATTGTTTTGTTTTTTTTTTCTGATTTTTCATTGCTTTGCTGAAGACCTCCAAGGACCACCCTGGCGGGGATCTCGCTGGTGATGCTCACAGGAGAGACACACTAGTGGTTTCAGGCTGGTTCTCAGCCCACTCTGGTCCTGCCCTCCTTGCCTGATACTGATGACCTCCAGAAGTGGAAAAGGTGCATTTCCCCTGCTCAGCCACTGTCAGGGGAAAATTTGCTTTTTCTTAGGTTTATGTTTCTACCAAGCATAACCTAATGAGCCTTACCCTGCTTGCTCTCACCTGAGGAAGGGCTGGTAGATGTGCACCACCCCATACAGCAGCTTTGTGCCATGAGGAGCTGACAAATTCATTATGTGGTGCTGGCTGTGACTGGAACACACTGCTGCAGCTCCAGGCTGGAATGTGACAACCCGAGGTTGTGGCAGCACAACCCTTCCACAGAATTTTGTTTTATTTGTAAGCCACAGATTGCAAAGGGAGTGGCCTCATTTTTAAGCTCTGCTACTACAGAGGTAGCCAGATGGTTTATGGCATGATAGCAGGTCACAGAAATGTCTCTGGAAATGCTTATGTGTCATGTCTGTGTGAGACAGGTCATCTGCAAAGACACAGATGAGATCCTCCGTTTAGAGCAAACAGCAGCAGCCTGATTTATATGGAACACGCAGCAAAGGTTGCAGGCTGTGAAAAAGCAGNTTTTTTTTTTTTTTTTTGTGCAGATAGCCTCGATTTCACTGCAAATAAGACATATAAACCGGACAAGAAAGGTGTACAGTTCTCAAGTTGCTACACCACAGGTATATTTATTCTGCCTGACATGCTGAGGTTCCTCTGAAGCAGAAGATAGCTCTGGAAGCCTGTCCATCTTCCCCTGTCACTGTCTGGTCTGTTTTTATTTAGATCTGGCATGTTTCTAAAAGCATCTCAGCCATGCTGCTGCACTGAGGCTGTTGGTTCATTCACATACATCCTCCAAAAGCCACATCCAGCTCTGTGCCCTCCCCAGGCTGGGGGGGCTGATATGTCCTGTCCCATATTGACCCTCCCTGGATGTCCTCTGCTTCAGGCAGTGGAGACCACGCTGCTGCTGCTGCTGCTGAGCTTGATGCTGTGCCCCTTGTCTAAGAATAGCCTCACTGTCTTGAACGCCTGCCAGTTCCTGAAAGCTTGGCAAGCAGAGGGAAGAAACACAGCCATTATGTAATGGTTTCTCCTGGCCAAGAAAAAAATCCCATTTATTGATCTCCTGTCTGAAAACCTCAGTAACTCTGCGTAATTGATGACCAGCTGTTAAGAAAAGCTGTTTGGAGGAAGAACATTTATAATTAAAGAACAGACACTTCAAATTCAGCTCTCCCTCCATTTTCTCATTGCATTTCTCTCTGCTGTCTCAGGGAACAGCCAACCTGCCTGGGCCTTTAAGCTTCTCATTTCCATCCAATATATGCCTTTCCCAGAGAGCAACGCTGCGTTCTCCAATTTCACTCCCTGTGCTACAGAGGGGAACTATTCATGGAGCTGTGTGAGAGAAAGAGATTAAGGAAATATCAAGACTAACAGATGGGAAGCAGGCAGTGGATGACGTGTAGGCAGGCTGATGTTACAGCAAGTCTTATCTTGTTAGCAGAAATATGTTGCAATAAGAAGAATTCTGGGAGAGGGCTTGGTTTTGAGCACGGAATAGGACAAGACCTCTCTGTCTGATGAGGGACCTGCTTGTGTCTGAAAATGTCATATTAAGGCCCTGCTACCCCCGAACATTTTGATCTTTATCCTGTTTTTCCAGATCTACCCATCTCCTCTGTTTTTGAGGTGAAAATGTTTCTGGGTTTCCCTGCTGAAAAGTGAGTGTCCCTGTTTGTTTCAGGGAAAGCAGAAAAATAGGTCACTCAGCTCAGCTGCACAGCACAGCTCCCCCAGACCAGTGGCCACCCACAAGTCCAGCTCTGGCCTTCCTCTCCCCCTCCCACACACACTGAGTAAGGCCTACACTGGAAACAGACAATTTAGCATGAGAATTATATTGTGCATTTAAATGTAAATTGCTAGGGAATTGACAATTGCTTTGTTTGAATTGTAATGATTGGAGTACCAGTGTGTTGGGTTTTTTCCTAGAATACATTTTAACTGGTATTTATGTCCTTTTACATTCATCTCAGGCACAAATATATGCACGTGTCCTTAAGCTCTCAGCTGTAAATCCTTGAGCTGTCATATCCCTGTTAGGAAACTCATTTCTTTGACCTATCCAGCAATTGTAGGCTGGCGCTCTTTCCCCCCTCCCCATGTTTGCTTTTTGGAAGAATCTCTTGTTTTAGTTCAAGCTGGCAAAAATCTCAAGTCAAAAATGAAAATACAGCTTGGGTCCTCTGTGATCCCACTGCTTTCCTCTCCCCCTCACTGCCTACAGACCAGATCACAGCCCTGACAGCCAGGGAGAGCCTCTGCAGGGTCTGCTAAGCCCAGAGATTTCCTACCAGCCCCACCAGCTGAGGATGACAAGCCCATCGTCAAGGTTTGGCCATCCTGGTGCTCACCATCAGCTCAGGGCTGGGTGCTGGGGCTGAGCCTTTGTCCTGCAGGGGGTCTGATCCCACTGCCTGTGCACAGCACTGCCAGCAGAGACTGAGCAGACAGTATTTTTCCTGTGGTAGGCAGGGGGAGAGGTTAGAAATGGATGTACACAGATCTGTTCACAGATCTGGTTTCATCCATGGATGCTCCTGCCCTGTTAGCAAGGTACTGAGCACCAGCCCTGAGCACAGATGAAAGAGACTACAGGGGTGGCCAAGTCTGTCCTGAGGCTTGCCCAGAAAAGGGTTTTTTACCATCCAAAGAGCTAATAAAGTGAGGGAAGCCAGGGGTTAACCAGCTCTGCCTTCCCTATCAAGTCACTCGTTGGAAAAGCCTGGGTTTCAGCTCTGTTTGCAAGGAGGGGAGCAGTAAATACCATTATTTGTAGAGTTTTTCTGAGGTGCAGCCAATTTTCAGGAATGCTATATCTCAGTCCAAACAAAACCTGCGTGTTTCTCCTTGGCCTGGCCTTGTTTCTTGAGACTGTTTCACTGATTGATACAGGAGATATAAACAAAAATTGAAATAACACATGCCTGGTAATATAAACAAAACACTTTCACCAGAGAGAAAGGATTGCAAAATCAGCAGCTTGCAGGGCTCAAATGCAGCCATCCAGCACTGAAACCAAGCCATTAGAAAAACAAATAAATAAACAAATAGAAACAGAACTCACTGCCATAAGCCCCTGACCTTAATGGTGTGGATATATGTCTGTGAAAGCTTGAGTCAAGCTTTTCCCTCCCAGCCACTGAGGGCCAATTCCTTTGGCCTCAGTGGCATAAAATGTTCTATAGACCTGTCTGGCCACCCCTCTCTCCCTTATCCACACAAGCAGCCAGGAGGTCAAATCTGTGACTGCTCCTCTGCAGAGGAGACCCAGAGGTTCCCCCTGCCAGTCCTGGACTGCTCTCCCAGCTCTTGCCCAGTTTCCAGCACTGGGCAAGTTTCCAGTGTCTGGAGCAGCAGTTGTTCACCCCCAGACCTGGACAGAGCAGTCAGTGACAATCCCACGTTGCTGATGAGTTTTCCCTCTCTAGCACAGATTCATGGGTGGGGAATGGCTACTGGGCACTTGGAGGTGCCTGATGTGATTTGTTGAGCCTCAGAGGTGCAATTATAGGGAGTTTCATGCAGTTCTTTTGCAATTTGTCACATTGGAAAAATCAGCCCCTGTGATGATTAATGCTCATGTAGGATTCCAGGTGAGAATCATAGAATCAGTAAGGTTGGAAAAGACCTCTAAGATCATCAAGTCCAACCATTTACCCAACTCTGCCAAGGGTTTTGAACACTTTTAGGGATGGTGACTCCACCATATTCCTGAGCAGCCTGTTCCAGTGCTTGACAAAAGGGGTGTGTTCAGTTTAGGTAAAAAGCCAGGGATGCATTCCTGGGTGCACCCCACAGTTGTATCCCCACTGCCCCCCCAGGCCCATTCCTGGGCTCATCCCTTGGCTGCAGCTGGATTCATCTGCATGGTCCCTGCAAGAGCTTGGGGTGATGCCTCCCAGCAATTCAGAGACTTTCCAAGATCCTGAAAGACTGAGCCTCCCATTTCTGGAAGCATTTCCATGGGAGGTACAGGCACAAGAGCTGAAGGAGCCCCTGAGCTATTTTCCATAGGAAAGAGGGAGCAGGGTCAAGCCCATGCACTGTTTCTCTGTGGTACATTGAAATTCACCCTTGTGGCCTCACTCATGGACCTGGCAGCACATTTCCCAGGCAGTAGCTCCTGTCATAGCCAGGTGGGAATTTTCCCCAGGTTGAGTAGTCACTGTCTTTAAATATCTCAGTCTTAAATTCTCTTTTTGGAGCCTCAGACAAAAATATGACAGCTATCCCACAAATCAGCCATCTAAAAGAAAAAAAAAAAAAAGTCACATTTAATTACTCCTGTAGGGGAGCTTATACACTAGGAACACTTATTAGTGCAATATATTTTTTCTTCTGTAGCTTTGAGCTGATCTCTGATAGCACCAGCGAAGTCCCAGTGTAACCTTGGAGTGTGTTTCATTATCATTCAGATGGAAACTGCTGTCTTATGACTGCAGTTTTAAAATACAGTACATTTTTATAATTTCTAAGTAGGCAATCAAATGGACATAACACATGAAATTATATCCAGTCCTGGCACCAAACCCTGCCCTTCACTTGCCCATGCTGCTCCCAGGTATTAAGGCCTGAGTACAGCTGGGGGCTGGATTTCAACCCCAGGGTGATCCTGCAGTTCTGTGCTCTGACAATAACAATGCAAACATGTAGGCGTTTATGGATTCACTCATTTTAATTTTAAAGTCACTGAGACTTTTAAAGTCAAGCACTGGAGCAGGCTCTCTCCCTTCCTTCCCTTCTCACCATGGAGGCAGCAGGGCAGGGGCAGCAAGTGGCTCCTGGCTGGAGGAAATGTGACCCATGAGCTGCTCCTCGCTGGGAGCTTCAAGTGCTGCTGCATGCTGTCAGCACTGACCTGAGGGTACCAATGTCTTTGGCTGTTTTCCTCCCCTCAGGCAGCTCACTGGATCTGCAAATCCATTCCTTTAGCTAATTAGCAGATGGCAAAGGCAAAGCTAATCAATCATTTCCCAGTGGGGCTGCTGGTAGCCTGTCAGTTCAGCAACCAGAGAGGCTCTGCCCTGGTCCCACTGTCCCAATGTTCCCAGGTGGGCAACTGAGCATCCTGCTTCATCTTGGGCTTCATTTCAGGCTCAGGACAAAGGAGGATGACTCTTTAGCCTGAAGGACACACAGTCTGTAGAAAGTTCAGTGCTTTTTGTCTACACTAGAAATCTGTTGAAAAAAATCCTGTATTTTGAGAGAGAAGAGTAAAAGAGATAGGAATGTTAGGATGATGTTTGGAAGCCAACAAATATTGGGAAGGACAAGTGTCTCTTTTCTACTGATGACAGAATTAATATATTTTCATTGTGATTTAATGTTTAGGCAGGGAAGATGGCAAAGATGGGAAGACTCCCCTTGATTTAACCTCTAAGTGGGTACTCTGGACATAATGAAGTAAAGCTACAGAATGTGATGTCTCAACCTCAGAACCCTCACTGTTCATAAACAGCTCATGAGCATCTGAAATGCACTGAGTTTTGCTTTATTTAGAGCCTTTTTTCCTTCCTATCTGTAGGACATACCTGACACTAATGACAGTGCTTCTGGGTATCTTGCAATTTTTAATGTATTTATTTTTATAACATATACAAGAGATAAGTCCATGACCTGCAGAGGGTCCCAGAGAGACAGTACCAGCTCTAAGGAAAGCTTGTTGGGAGAAGATGCAGTTTCTTGTGCACTGGGTGTTGGCACTATGAAACAAATCCCATAAGGCTCCCGAAAAGTCCATGTGATCATCCCAGGAGGCACATCTGCCCTGGTAGACACTTGTGCCTCTCTCAAAAGGAGCTGAAGTGGGGTGGAGGCAGGACTTGCTTGGATGGGACACCTCCACTCCACATCCCTGGCACTCTGCCCCGCCTCGCTCCGCTCCCATCTGCCAGACATTTCCATGAGCCATCAGCGCTGCAAGTGGATTAGGTTTCCCAGACTCAAAAGTGAGCTTCTTTGTGGCAGAAAAATGCCTTCATTTGTTAGTTAAACCTCAGAAGTTTTCCCTTGGCAGGAGTTCAAATATGTGCCACAGGAGCGACGGTTTCCCTGCTGTCTGTGAGGCCTCAGGTTTTCCAGGTCTCTAAGCCCAGCCATATTGCTTCTCTTTGGTTTCCTCTTGGTATTTCCCAACATCTCTATCTGATTTTTGGAGACCACCACCTTCTGAAAGAAGCCATGAAAATAGCCTTAAAATAAAAGCCATGCTTTTAACCCAGGAATCCAGCAAGTGCTGCCCGAGATGCCCAAGCCATACAAGCTGCCCAAAACTGTGAGCAGGGACCAGCCTGACCCTCCCAGGGTATAAATAAGAATAAAAGAGAATAAAAATCAGGTAGCTTTACCAGGGGTTAACTTGGTAAAAAAAAACAGGGGTTAACCTTAGGTTAACCTCCTAAAAGAGGACTTTTGCAGTCCTCTTTGTTTCTAACTTTCTCCCTGCTTTCCTAGCAGCCTTGCTGCCTGAGATGAAGCCCTGCCAAAAGCCTCTGGGGACAGCAGGCACTGCCTCGTGTTGAGGCTGGCCAGAGCCAGGGTGATAGACAGTCTGAGATGCTCTCCTTCCCTAAGGAAGGGGATTTAGTGAGGCTCCAGAGTATCTGCCAAAGCCATATTTAGCATTGGGAGCTGATTGCAACACTCACACTGCTCAGTGCAGTTTTATAAATATAACCAGCCCAGACAGAATCTCTGCTGACACTGAGTGAGGAGAGGCAGGGAGAGGCTCTGATACACTGCCTCACTAAGTTGTTTGAAGCTTTCACCTCTAGCATTACTCCCTTAGCATACAGGCCATGGTGGATGGGTATAGGGGCATGAAGGAAGGCCAAGGAGATCTCCTTTGCTTTCCCTGTCTGCCTAGAGCAGGAGGGTTTTCTTGCATGTCTTCCACATTGCTTGACTGGGTGTTTGCTCCTGAAATTTGCTCCTGGGCCAAGTTCAGGAGTCACAACCAAGATTCCCTGACCCACACTCATCTGTGTCTGACCACAGGCATGTATCTTGGGGCAGAAACCTTGGGCTGTCCTGATGCATACTGCAGAAGGCAGCACTCAGAGCCTGCTTCCCTAAATACCTACTGATCAGACAGTCCTGCTAATCAAGGGAAGCTCTTTCCCCGTACTAACGAGCTGACATTGTGACATTGAAGCATCTGATGCAGTGGTGATCACACAGGGGTGAAGGTCTGGGAGAGACACCGCTGCCCTGGCACAGTACCAAGCAGAAGCAGGGTCCATACTCTTTAAAAAGTGCAGATATTTTCTCTTGCAAAAGTCAGGATTTGTCAGCAGCTGCTTGCAGGCTCACCTACGGAGTTCCCAAGGTTTGGTCTTTTTCTCCTTAAGTTTAAAGGTGATTCTGAGTTTTATTGATTGCAGACACTAATTTCCAGTGGAGCTGCAGCTACAGTTGCAGTAAATTGAAGCCAACTGAAAGCAGAATCTCTGTCTTAGCTGTCTCTTCCCAAATATCCCCAAAGCAGTCGATAGAGCCCAAGGGGTCTCAAGTTATGAGCTGCTCTGTGTGAGAGTGAACCCTGCTGGGATAGTGTCCTACCCAGTTGCCACAGACAGAAAGACCACAGCACTCCTGGTGCACTGTCCATCCCAAAGTGTCTGAAACATTGTGGGATAAATGAGAACATTTAGGCAAAAAGGAGAGGAAGTGTCATGCAACCACAGAAAGCTTCTTGCTCGAATACGTGCACCTGTTTTTAATGCCTAATGGAGAAAGACACCTAATGGTTTCCAGAGCTCAGTAGCCAGATAAAAACAGAGTGCAGAGGTGGTGGAGTGACAATCTCTGTTAATGAAAAGCCAGGATATATGTCTGGGGCTGTTGGGCACTTGGCCCAGCACTTGGCCAGAGCAAATGGGCTGAGCCGCGCCGGGATCGGCACCAGCGACACTCAATTCTCCTCCTTGTCAAGTGCTGTAAATTAAAAACAGAATAAAAAGCTTTTAAGGGATGTGCTCACTGACAGTTTAATATAAGTGGCTGTGGCATGATTTTCTACAGATAGGTTTATACGGGGAAAGAAATTGGAACTTGCTTCATAGCAGGTATTTTACTGTTATTGCAGAGTTCCCTGCCGCGTTTATTCATACGGGGAGATTTTCCAAATGAGCATTGTGTGAAAATCGGTGGGAGAATGGGTTACTGTGACCTGTGCCAGGCTAAGATGGGGCAAGGGCAGCCTTAGGGTCAGCAGGGCTTCTCTTTGCTTCTGTGGTGGAGCCAGCCTCTGCTGAGGGGCACAGCTCAGGACACTAGGTGACATTCCCAGGTGTGTCACCTCCATGCAAACCTTCATTGTCACATTCCCTGCCACCTGTCCAGCTCAGCTGACACAGAGCCCCTCTCCTAGATGTGTTGCAGTGCATAAATTCTGCCCATCTTACAGTTTGGTTAAGAGAAGAAAGTCCTCAGAAAATACAATTTAAATGAACAGAAGCTGTGTGTGAAAATTAACTTCTAAAGTTTAAATGATTCATTTTGGCACTCAGACATGAAAATTTCATTCTTTTATTTGCAGTGTTTTAAATTAATTAGTTTAAAGGTTTCTATTTTTGATTCCTTCAGAAGCTTAAGCTGAAGATGGGATGAAACAGGCTTTAGTGAACCAAATATTTGCTTCTAGACCTTTGGAGTTTTGTTTTGAGGAGTTTGCGGGGGGGAAGGAAAGAAGGAACAACTTCATGACA
This sequence comes from Peucedramus taeniatus, assembly GCA_013400575.1. Classification (NCBI taxonomy): domain Eukaryota; kingdom Metazoa; phylum Chordata; class Aves; order Passeriformes; family Fringillidae; genus Peucedramus; species Peucedramus taeniatus. Next base: position 991,285 of record WBNO01002138.1, on the reverse strand, counting down.
ACCTAAAATATTTTCCCTTCAATTTTCCAATTTTATCATTTTGCAAAAATCACATGATTGAAATTTCTGAATAGTATTATTGCATTTTCTTGGCTGTTGATATCCAAGTCACCAGCACAAACCACTTACGATCTGTGAGGCTGTGGTGAAGTAATTTGTGGTTGCTCTGTGGAACCTACTCCTTTCACTGTGCTTCCATTCAGAATAAATGGAATAGAATTTCACCATTTTACCCACTTTCCTGTTCCTTTTTACTCATTGTAGTCAACTTCGTGGCTGAGCAGTGGGAGTCCTCTGGACCAAAATTTCAGGAAAACTAAGGTTGTGTCAAATTGAATGTTATTGTCCCTGGATTTATAACAAAGGTGACATCACTCATAATGTTGTTATTACTATCTAAGAAATTTCATTAGTAGTATGGACTTGGGTCAGTGCTGATGAATGCCAGGGGAAACCCTTCAACTGAGTCCAGCAGGCTTCACATCAAATCATATTTGCATATGAAGATATACATCAGCTAAATACAGTCTAGGATAGAAAAGGGTCAGCTTCTTTGGAAGGAAAAGATTAAGAGAGTACATCCTTCCTTTTATGCCTTTGTATCCATAATATTTTAAAGCACATCATAAGTGATCTTGTTTACTGCAGATTTGACCAGTTCATTTCTGCCTGGAATATTTTTTTTTTAATTTGCATTAGGAGAAAAATATTAAGGGATATGTGTTAGAAGTGTCTAGCCAGCAATGAAAAGAGTTTGAGTTATTTTCCAGTAGGTAAGTGCTGTAAATGGAAAATCAAAAGATTTCAAAAAATGCACCAGAGGGAATTCCCTTTGCAAGGAAGAATCAAACCAGCCACCTTCCTTGGCATCTCCTGTAACTGCCTGTGTCACTGAAACTTCTACTGGCTGCCCTTTCTGAGCAGTGGTGCTTCACCCAGATTTGCATTTGAAGTGTTTTGGCTTTCTTTTTCACAAGTATGAGCCCTATTAGCCCTTGCAATACTTTCTTCTTTTTTGATTGAAGCAAAGTTACTCTGTTTTGTTGGCATCATAAATTTTGAAGCACTTCCTTAAACACATGCTGCAATCTGGATTTTATTTCCATTAGTTTAATGGAAGTAGTGGTGCAAGTAGGGATTTGCAGGGAGGCAAGTATGGAAAAAGTGAAGCTGCTGCCAGAGATGCCTGGGTGTTGGTGGCATTTGTGCTGCTGCCATGGTAATTGTGTTATTGGAGAATCCATTCCTCATGCCTGACTTGTACCTGATTTCAATCTGCCTGGCTGCAAGTTAACGTTTTTGTCCGGCAGTTTTGGTTACACTTTCCTGATCCAAGTTTTTGTTTAGACTAAGCCCATCCATAGCTGCCCCTGCCCTGCAAGGCACCTCTCCCCCTTTGTTCCATGCCTGCTCACGTGCACGCTCGCCCAGGATGGGAGCTGCTGATGCAATTATTGCTACTCCAGCTTCCAGCAACCCCTTAACTCTCCCAGATGGAATAATCGATACTCGGCTGCTCTGGCAATGGCAGTGGCTGGCTGGGCCACTCTCTAATGTCAGATGAACAGTTAAACACCCCTGTGTTTTCATCTGGTGCAGCCCAAGGCTCCTGGCTGCCAGCAGCTCCCAGCTCCTCGCTCCCCTGAACGTGAATTTTCCACAAGCCTGTGCTGTGCAATGACCATTCAAGGCAGAGATTCCTTTGTTTCTTTTGTGTATCCTTATCCATGTTTGTTATGTATTACTCATTTTATGGCCATCTCTGTGTGATTCCTTCTATAAATAACATTCTCACATCTCTCTCCTATCTTGTTTACCGTAGCTAATTCTTTAAGATGGGTGTCTCCACCAGAGCTGTAGTCTAAATGAATACAGATAAAAATCATAACATTGGCTTGGTTGTAGTAAACCAGGATTTTCTTGGTTCTGCTGCAAATCAAGCCTTTCAAATAATCTTTTTATTCTATCTCCATAAATACTGTACGGGGGTGACAAAAGACAGGTGATAGCTTCAGCCTTAGTTATTGTGTTAGTAGCTGGCATTAAATACATAATTCCTGCTGTGTCTGCATCGTCTCTAAATGAAAGTCTCCTGAAGGAGAAGTCTCCAGGGAGGGGAAAGAGCTGTGAACCAGTGACTGCAGAGTGTGCCTTGGAGATATGAAGTTAGGAGGAGAAGCTGAAAATGTGATATGTCTTTTTCAGTTTGACCTCAGCCTCTAATAGTGTTTGGCAAGTCAGCCTGGCAGATAAATTGGTTCATATTAGAAAATGGGGTTGATTTATTATGAAATTGATTGCAACCCTGTCCCGTGCTGAAGGCATTAGTGATAACAGCATTGGGTGCCTCAGCTCTTAACTAATGGGCTTTCCCCAGGCTCTCCACTGCTGCCAGGCTTTTACCCACAGCCAGCAGCATCCAAACCACACACCTCTGCTGGTCCCTCCCCACAGGTGCAAAACCTTTCCCAGGCAAGGCTCTGTCAGGACGCTGAGATGCCCTGGAGGGAGCTGGCATTTTCCAGGACATGCAGACTGGCAGGAGCAGGGCCAATGTGACATTTGCAGCCAGCACCATGAAATATCTCTAAGCATAGTATCTCTTCTTCTTTTGACTGTTTTCTGAAAGTGGGAAGAGTTACTGGAAATATGAAAAACTGTCCACCAAACTCCTTCTGTTTATAGAACCATAGAATGGTTTGGGTTGGAAGGGGCTTCAAAGATCATCCAGTTTCAATCCCCCCTGCCATGGGCAGGGACACCTTCCACTAGACCTGGCTGCTCAGGGCCCTGTCCAACATGACCTTGGAGACTTCCAGGGATGGAGCAGCCACAGCTTCTCTGGACAGCATGTTCCAGTGTCTCACCACCCTCTCAGTAAAGAATTTTTTCTAAATGCCCAATCTAAACCTACCCTTTCAAAATTTGAAGCCATTCCCCCTAATCCAATCACTACATGCCCATGAAAAAAAGGCTTTTCTTCCTTTCTTTGTTTTCTTTGGTGAAGCTGAAAGCTCTTTATTCACAAAGAAAAGCAACCACCAAACGTAATGAGAGAGTTTCACTACTTTTTGCAAAGAAAGTGTCTTTCACCCACAATTGCCACAACCTGCACTGCAGTAGCCTCAAATTCCTCAACAGACTTTCCCTCTGGGCCTGATTAAAACACAAATGAATAAATCAAACATAGTGACTTCTGGGACACTGTAAACTATTTAGGGTGTATCTATTATGGGAAACTCTAATCTACTACTTGCAGTATGGTTACAGATGTAATAAATACCAAAAAATGTATGTCTGGTGTCAGAACCAGCCTCTGGTGTTCCTGCCTTTCTCTTTGGACACTTCTGGGTCGTACCCTAAAGAGCAAAAGGTTTTCCAGTTAATTTGCTGTAGTGGTAGTTAAGACTCTCTCAGCAGTTTAGAAATCACTGAATAGCAAACCCTGGAATATTTAGTGGCTGGCCTAAGCAATATTTTTCAGTATTTTTGAAGGTAAAAAGTTTTCAATGATTGAAATGCACTTTTAGACATTTTCTAAATGAAAAATTTAGAAAATGTCTAAAAGTGCATTTCAATCATTGAAAACTTTTTAATATGAAAGAGCTGTGCAGCTTGAAAGGAAAGCTCATTGCAAGAATGGCTGTAATTGGGCAAAACTGAAAATAAACTTTTCAAAATAGCTGAAAACAAATTGATTTGGGGAATGAAGGAAGGTTACATATTTATAAATGTTTTCCAGCAACTCCCTCCCAGTCAGTCACACATTGGGTCTCTTTGGGCATAAATTACTTTTCAGGTAGAGATGACATTTGTTACACCACCCCCATGACAGCCCCTGCTCCAGACAGTGGCACAAAGCTTGTCTGATTCTGCTTTTGCCATCACCTTCAGCAGCATTTTGAGGTGTGAAAAAGCCATACAATGTAACTGGCCAGCAGTAAGGGACAACTGCACAACATAAACTCATTCAGAGAGCAGCTATTTCTGCAGGAAGCACTCAGTATATCTTCAAACCAGCTTTGAAGATAATGTCCTTCTCTTTCCTATCCTAACAAAAAGTAGAGCACACCTGGCAACAGCTGCTATGAAGCCAAGAGACCATAATATGTGTCTTTTGAAGGAAATATTTGTGTGGCAGAGAGCCACTGTCATCTATTCCAACACCCAAATCCTCTCAGACCAGAGCCATGCTGTCCTCTCAGGGTCTTTGCTGGTGATCACTGAGGGTGCTGAGCCCTGGCTGAGTTCAAAATGAATTGTTCCTCTCCTGTATGGATTTGCCTGAGCTGGAGGCCCTATAACAGCCAAACCCTGCTCATTTAACAGCACTCCTGGGAAGAATTCACCTCAGAAGAGCAAAGGACAGCCTTCCTTCCACCAGCACCAAGCAGGTAATATACAGATATGAGTAAGACATCTGGGAGCCCCATATATTTTCAAATTAATTTTTATAGGATAGCACCATGGCCTGAGAAACACTTCTGAATATTATGAGCAATTGTCTAACGTGTCACTTTTCTGGGCTTGTGCTTTTATCATTAACACCTCCTATTAGCAAAATGCAGCCTCTGAGATGTTCCTTTGATTCAAAAGGTTATAAATTTTGGATACAATGTCAGAGAGTAAATTTTACAATGCAGCCAAGCTGTGGACTAATTAAAAGACTACCCCAGTACTCTTCTTAACCAATACCTCTCAGATTTGTGACAGCCTTCAGGAAGAGCCATGAGTTCTGCCATGTGCACCATATGCAATCTATTGATGTCTCTGTGTGTACATATGCTGTGTGAGTGTGCATGTGCACCAGAGCCCATGTTGATGATGGCTTCTTCACAACTGTGTGAAAGTTTCTCACCCCAGAGAATTTATAGCTGTGCAATTAATGATTGCAGTCATTTTGCTTTCTTGCTGTTGCAGGGTTATTACTGCTCTTTAATTCCAGATGCCCTTGGAGTCAGAGCTGGACATCAGTCCCATGACTTCACCTTTCCCATGAAGAGGGTTCACCTACAGCATTGCTCTGGTGCACAGGGGTGAGTGTTTATCCATCACTGAGCTGTTCCTTGGGTCCTGACTGAGGTACCTTGTGGACCTCGTTGATTTTGTATATTGTGAAGTGAAAAACACCCATATTTCACTGGCACCATGCATTGAACAGTGACATATCCTTTAGGCTTGGCAGTCAATGTTTGTGGTCAGCAGCAGTGCCTTCCTTAGTGCTCCACCTGAAACAGAAAATCAGGATATCCCCAGGCTGACTCGTGTTCCCAGAGCAGTGTGAAATGGCTTTCTGCTTGCCAGGATCTCCTCGTGAGTCAGTGCCTGCAAAGGACAACTTCACATGACAGTTGGAAAAGTAAATATATAAAGAGCAAAAGGACAATGTGTTTGAAAAATGACTTCTGGGGTGACCAGGTGCAAGTGGGATATTATGTCAACCAGCTTTAGGTAGAAAAGCCCAAAGGCTTTCCTTCAGAAATCTCTGAAGTTTCATGGATCAGGTTTTCCTTTTTCTCAGTCATTCTCCTCCTGGCTGTTGACGTCAGTGGATTTGGCACTAGATCAACAGGGAAACAGAGGGACAGTTTCCCCCCTACACATGCAGAATTAGAGACTTATACCAAGATAGAGGAGCTAGATTTAGATGAGAGGGAATTTCTGGTCGAGGGTGTTTGCGTAAAAAATATTATATAGTATTAGACTTGTGTGAGCTCCCAGTGTAATAAAGGAGAATTGTCTAAGCCTTGGCAGGAACATATCCCTAGGACTTTGTTTTGATGAAAAAAACCATTGGAAACCTGCACTTAGCTTTTCTGCTAGCTGTAATTATCTGGCTGTATTGATCATGGTGCTAAGGTTATCTGATGGGTAGGGTGTGAGCAGAGATCAGCTTCAGTCCGTGAATTAAAGCTGCAGACTGTCAGCTCTAATTTACACACACACAGTCTGAAAATTGTCCCCCTGCAATGGCAGAGCTCCCTGAATTGACAGAGATAGGCAGCATATGGAGCCTGTGCAGCAGGAACAGAGGCACCAGCACTTGGCATTGCTGCTCTGTTTTATGGAAATATCTGGGTTACAAAAGCAGGGAACAAGGGCAGAATAAACTGGGGGGGTCTGGTACTGGCAGCCATAAAACTCTTGGTGGCATTAATGAAATTCACAGGCTTGTGGAAAGCAGGACAGGCTCCTCAGCTCTGTTTTCATCCCTACAAACATGCAATACCTTGAAGGCAAGAGGTGTTGGTGACTGTGGTTCTCAAGTGAGGGAATCCGTGCAGCCTGCACAGTAAGATATGGCATTCCATGTTCTCCAAGACCACAACCAGAGCCAAAGCACAGGAACCAGCAGTTTCAGGGAGCAGGGCTCTCATTAACATACCATTATTCTCTTTGGAGACCAGCCTGTCCTTTCTGCTGCTGTGCTGTTAGATAGGGTGGGGACAGGAGCAGAAGCAGGAGATGATGCCCCTCTTGGCTGTGTTTTGTACCCTGCACTGCTGTCCTGAATGGATAAAATAGAGAGGATCCAACCTGTCCCCTTCAGGCAGCTGTTCCATCAGGGTGCTCTGCAAGGAAGGTGTACAAGTCAAATTAGAAGTGAAAGATCCCCACAAAAGGCATTCACATCACCAGGAGAAGTGACAGAGCAGACCTGAGACCCCACCCCACTGCTGTTATTTGACTTTCAGCATGTCTGCTATGCAGTTGCCTGTCCATTCACAAGCATTTGTTGTGGGCTTATTTGGGCATATCTTGGCATTTGAGAGGTGTCAATCTGCTAAAACTGAAGTGGCAATAGCTAATCACACTTTATTCTCTGTGGAACATAACAGGAAAGCATATGGCTCAACAGCATAACTTTTTTCTCTGGGCTAACAGCATGGTCAGTTCTGCAAAAAATTAAAAAAAAAAACAAACTGACAAGGGAATACAGTCTGGTCCCTGCTGGAAGCTCCAGGGATCCTGTATCCAGAGATACCTCTAATGAAGGAAAAAAAACCACCCTCCCTCACATCATTATTCATTCAAAAATTGGCAACACCAGGTTTTCTTCTCACCTCTGATATCTTGAGAAAACACTTTGCTTTCAAAAGTGAATTATTTTTGCTGGGTCCTTGAAATTCAGTGCCACTCATTTTGGATTTGAAAACTCTCAGTAAAGGTTTAGAGATGGAAATTTCAATGCCTGGACCCTGGAGGCCATGCAGAGTGGGTGCTGTGTTGCATTCATTCAGAACACAGCCATCCCCACCTGTCCATCAGAATCACAGGACTCCATGTGTGTATGTGCAGTACAGTAAGCAAGAGCTGCAAACAATATTTACAAGATTTCCAACATCCTTCCACAGCAAATTCTTTACAGAATGAATCTTTTCCATCATAATTTGCATTTCATACCTGTTTTCCCAAATCTTCAAAGTCAGACAAGCAAATCCTTCTTTTAGCAATGCTGTGATGAAAGGCACTGACTCACAGGAATAACCAGAGTGCAGGATTTGGCTTAACTTCTTGGCTTGATGCCGATTTAACATTTCATAGATCTTTTTTAGGTGTTTCCCATTGTCATGGCAACTCTGATCAAAACCCTTTCCATGAATAGCCCTGTCAATTGCAGTACAAGCTCCTGGCTGACTACAACCTGCAGTTCTGCTCCAGTGTGGTTTCACAAGCTCTTCTTGCTTGACCTTTCATCTCCTGGCTTTCCCCAGATCCCTTATTGCTCAAGCCAGAAATATATCTTTTGTTTTGCAAGAAAGCTTTAAAAATCTTTATAAGTGATAAGTAAGAGCCAGATCTTGCAGCTGACTCCAAGGAGGGAGTTGCCTCAGGAGGGATTACAGGCTATAAAAAGCACCTCTCCTACACAACAGAGCATGGACCACAGTAAATCCCTGTGAGCACTGGCTCTGGCAGAGCCTTGAACTCTGCACCTGCCCAAAACTGCCCTGTAACACAGAGGAATGAGCTGATCTCCAGGGAGGGGATGGGTTTGGTAAAGGGGATCCCACTTGGGACCTACAAATCCATCAGCAGGATTCTGGCAGTGCTATGGTGGAGAAAAGAGACACCACCTGTGTCCCCAAAGTCTCACATCACCCTCCTTGCCCAGCTCTGGGGCAGCAAGGTGGGGAATACAGACTGCTAGGTTTGGCTTTTTCTATCTGATTTTTTTTCCTAAGGTGTTTGAACAGCTACATAGGAAATTGCATCACTGTGGAAATCAAATCAATAGGAGTTTGCCTTTGGATTTCTATGGGGCCAGGATTTCACCAGCTCTCTCTAAAGTATCATTCTTACCAGAAGCTGAAAGAGTTTATGAGAAATAATGCACATTTTGCATATGTATCTTGTCTGAAGTCAGTATCATCCCCAGACATGGAAAATAGAGCAAAGAGAGTTGTAATCTCATGCTTTAAGGTCAGTCTATCCCTAACCCCAGGATCACAAAAGAGGTCTCTGGAGCTTCCACTCCCACGTGGCAGCCACTGCTACAATTCATTATTTTAAGCACTCACAAAAAAGAAAAAAAAAAAAAAAAGGTAGGAAGGAAGGAGGAATAGAAATTACAGGGATAAAAACCCTTCTTTATATATACATATATATTATAGATATTCTATATATATAGTTTTGTCTCGTCTTGTACCTTCAACCCTGCTTTAAATAAAAGCTCACAGACTTGTCGGTTTCCATCAGGCAAAAATTATTATTCGGCTTTAGAAAGAACATCTTGCCAAGTGTTGCAGTTCAAAAATAAGGAAAACAGCTCTGCCAAAATGCAGCAAATGTGATTACACAAAGCCAAGAAGACCATAATTAGATCATTACCATGGAAACAACCTAATTACATGTGTAATGCAGCAAGGTCTGAGCTGCGCATCCGAATGTGTTTTGCTATTGTCTAGCAGGGCCATAGCACTGCCATTTGCCTCGTGTTATTAAGCCACCTTGATCATTTTGGATTGGGTTTTCTTGGAATAAGTCCCCCTCCCCAGTATGCAAAGAATTAAACTGTGCATGAAATGACTTGAGCGAGACTGCCCGAGGCTCAAACAGGATCCTGCCTGCACCACCACGGGCATGGGCAGCCCCCACTTGAGAGAAACTCCCCTGCAGCAAGAGCTGGAGCTCCCCAGGTAGCAGCCACGTGCAGGAGTTGACATTTGATCTCGAGGGCAACCCTGGCAAAGAAAGCTGAGCTTCCCAGGGACTTGCTGCCTTCCTCAGCCTTGTAATAATTTCTCCATTGCTGCAGAAATTCACCACTGGGACAGTGCCCTGTGGAGATGGCATGGACTGGCCAGGCAAAGATGCCCGTGAGGTCTCTGTGTACTCATCCACATGTTGCTTTCTTGCATAACTGGACTATTTTGTGGAAATGGGGGTTAAGCAGGACTGGGTTGTGATATTGTCTCACTAGTGGAAACCAAATCACTCCAGAAGGACAATGTCATGGATCATCTCCAGGCAGACAAAACGAGGCAAGGTCAAAGAACATGTTTGTCAGCTTGGAGGATCAAAGCAGAATTGTGAATAAACTATGTGTAATCTGAAGCAGAATTGTGAATAAACTATGTGTAATCCAAAACAGTTTCAGAGAGGAAAGCCAGGCCTGTACATACATGGCTTCATGCCTTGCAGCATAAAATTAGAGACACAGGAGGAGACAGGGGAGTCATCAGTGAACCTCTGCTATTATGTCCATAAGCCCAGAGCCCACTGCTGCTGAATCATGTGGTTGTAGTAAATATGACCTGCAGGGTGGATACACAAAATGATGGCAAGCACAGCCACCCCCTTTCATGCACACGGGATTTCTGTGCCCGTTCTCGGTCAGATTGGCCTCGCTCAGCAGGAAGGGAAGAGGATGGCTCATTAGCTGAGGGGTTGAGTAACAAGGCAAAAGCCAATGGGACTGTCTGGCAAAGCTACTGCTTCTGCTAATTAATGAGGAGAGGTGGTTGCTGGGCCAACTGCAGATGTTGCTGCAAATTATGCCATTGCTGTCCCTGCCAGCGAGCGCTCGCTGCTGCTCGCACATCTCCAGGTGCTCTTGCCACAACAATAGTCCCTGCTGCTCGTTTTGTCTCCTTACAGGGAAAATAAAATACTTCCTTTTGGTGGGGAGAAATGCTCATTTTGAAGAGTTTATCAAGCCCAGACTACACTCCTTTAATTTCTGTCCCATTTTCCTTCCTCAAACTCTCTTTATTTTCCATTCAAATTGCTTTCCAGACCACAGAATAAGGCTGGAGAGAAGCACCCTGAGTGATGCCAATTTCCCTGCTCGGTTTCCCAGCCAGGAACACCAGGAGGATGTCTTGAGGAAGCTGCTGGCACCTCTTCCCACCCCAGCTCTCTCTCTCTGTCCCCCATGGGGTGTTGGCAATGTAGACCAGGCTGGTACTGCTGTGGCTCTGAGCAGGCTGTTTCTCCCCCACATATCTATTATACAAACTCATGTAAGTTCACTGGGTAAAACCTGATGTTCAACTTTTGCACAAAGTCAGCAGAATGAAAGAAAAAGAGGGAGAAGCCCAACCCCCACGGCGTTCGCCAGCTTTGCTCCGTATGCAAAACCTGTCTGTGCAGTTCTGCTGAGCGTTGATGCCCTACTTTCATCCCTCACATAGCTCAACTAAAAATACACTGAGATTTCAAGCAAGGTCCCTGCTGTGCAGTGTCTGAGTGAGCAGGCGTTGCTGCAGCCCCAGCCCCAGCCATGCCTGCACCATGCCGTGCTCCCAGCACAATTTATACCCTGGGCACCACATAGGATGAGGAAAAAACAGCAATCTTGAGAAAATCAATACCACTCCTTCCCACCAGCTCCAGCAAAATGTCCTGACGTGGTGTTGCAGGGGCAAAATTGAAGGAGGAGGTGAGATAACTTGAGATCTCCTCGCTACTATTGCTACTATTAGTGGTGCTTGTAACAGAGTGGTACCAACAAAGCCCTGCTGGTATCGAGGGTGGATTAGAGTAGTAACATCTGGAGCTCTGAAACAGTCATGAAAATAAACCCATGGCAAAAACTATTCACACTTGCTTTATGTGCTTAAACTGAAAAGAGACTATCATGCTATTTTTTGTCTAATTTGTGCACTTCTGAGGAAGCGGGATAAATAAAAGTTTGTAGAAACCAATTTTAAAAACAAGGGAATCTAATGGTGATTATTTGTGTTGGAGATAGGGTCAATACACTTTTCTGCCCTGAAAAAAGTGACTGAATTTTAGCAGCTGTTTCTCAAGTTATCCTGAACAATGGGGTTCCTTGACAAGAATGTGGTTATCTTCGAGGGCTTCAGGTCTAAATTCACTTCAGCTGTCTTCTGCCTAATTTTCTGTCACATAAGGAGTAAAATAGAAATTATTTCATGACACATATGGATTATTTGCTACTAAGGATGTGCATTCGTGGGCCTAATTTATTTGAGGAGTGGCCATTACTGCTGTGAAAAGTCAGCTGTTTCCACATGCAGAGCATTAACCTCACAGATTCTTTGCAAGGGGATGTTCCCTGGTTATGACCATCATTGGCAATACCTGGGGTGTGACCCCAAATGTCCCAGCTGTGAGAATGTTAACCTGATAATCCTGTGAAATGTGGCATTTGACTCCTGCTGGGGGCACAAATCTCACATGGAGCCACTGCCCACAGCAGGACAGGGGACAAAGGAGCTTCCCTGCCCACAGAGAGGTGCCCAGGTCCTTGTTTAAGACGAGGAATCAGGCTCTGAAGGAAAGCCTGATGCAGAGTGCACTTCCCAGGACAGCCCCCATTGCTGCAGAAAACACCTGTGATGCAATTCCTTGGCAGACTAAATTATGAACAAAATACTTGTAAAAGCCATGAAGGCACACACATTTAATTTAGACTTCAGGATGCTGTTGCTTTTTTTTTTCAGATAAATATTAATTCCCTTTAAAAGAGTACTTTTGAGCTGTTTTGAGAACACAACTGGTAATCTAATGTCATCTAATTAATTAAGAATTTCATACTCATATGTATTAACAGTCTGCTATTATTGCTGAGGACATTTCACTGGTATTTAAATACATTGAAGCAAACATGAGTTGCATTTAAATGGCAATGATCCATACAGCTTCCTGGAAAGGCATGGCTGGGAGATAAAGTCTGGCTTTGCCTCCCAAACCTCAATGTCCCGACAGCACATGAGACAGCTCAACTAGGATTTCACCCCATAAATCAAGAAATGGCAAGGAAGCAACAGAGTTTCTCCCAAAACACAGCATAGACAGGGTATTTTGTGAGCCCACTGGTGACAAACACAATCTGATCAGTCACTGACACCCTCATTAACAGCACCACCTCTCTTTTCTGCTATGCTGTCCTTTCTCACCTGCCTTGTTGATTCTTTTGACATGCATTTTATTGGAGATGTTGGCAGGAGCCCTGTAATATCCAGAGTCACAGATCTGGGAGGTGAAGGTTTGAGCCTCTTTGTTCCCTGAGCCCAGCTCCCATCAAGCTGAGATGGGTGCTTTTGGTGCATCCCTGTCTTCTTATGTCCCCAAGGATGTGTTGGACAGCTGGAAAGAGAAAGGGTGCAGAAAGGAGAAGATGGGCTGTGGGGGTTTAACCACAAGAGATGCATCAGTGGGATGTGCTCTCCTCTAAGAACTATCTCAGTTGTTTCCATTTCCAGGATGAGTTCCCAGCACTTATGTATTACTCTTACACTTGTCTAATACAGCTCACATCGATTTTTCCCCCTTACTCTCTGCTTACTGCACAGTCTGAAACACCAAAGACCTTAAAGTCAAGGTCAAGTTTTTATTCCCTGAGTAAACAAGCTGTGGAGAAGGGGAAAGAGGGAGCAAGCCCTTATACAAAAAGATAGAAAGCTATTGAACAAATATATTCCTTCTAAAAAACCTCTCCAAGGAAGAAGGGATACAAAAGATTAATTCTTTCAGTCTGCAAATTCTGCAGGAAATAAAATCCTTACTCCTGAGAAATAAATGCTAAGAGCAGGCCAGTGTGCACATGATCAAAACAAAGCCATTCTCTAATGCCTAAAGTCAAACATGACATTGAACACTGTAGTGTGTATCTTCTAGTCAAGGTACAATGAAGCATTAAAAATTGTTTCCATCTTGCTAGCCAGGAAGCTTTTCTTTTGCCCATGCACTGAATACTTTAATTCCTCATCATTGTATCTAAGCATTGATCCCATTACATCAAACTCCCAGTGTTATTTTTTAGCAATTAATGACTCCATCCATTATGTTTGCCCATTTGTAATTAGAAGCAAAGTTAGACAGAAAATGTCTGGCTGCTTATCTGTGATTCATGGACTCCCTTGAGCCTACAAATTTGGCTGGAAACTTGGTTAGAAATAATTTTGGCTGAAGATTTTTGGATGATTCTTGCTTGTCTTGAGCTGAAATACAATGAGTTCAAGTGTTTTGGGGCTTCTGCTTTGGGATTCTGCCAGAGAGAGAAATGGGTCAGTATGAAAATAATAATGCAGCAAGGTGGAGGTACAGGAGCTGCCTCACTGGGACAGACCTGGGTCCCATTCCACCCCAGTGCTGGCACCAAGAGCATCCCTTGCACAAGTAGGGGTGGATATAACCCTTGTCAGCCTCAGCCCTGTCTCTCAAAGATTGATTCAAAGCCTGAAGTCTGATGCTCAATGCTCTTTCTGATTCTTGTTATGCTTAATCTGATATTTTTCATTAAAATGAGTTAATATGTATCTGGTAATAATTGCAAGCTGATGTTCCAGCTCTGTTTGGAAACAGAGGGTCCCAGCTGGAGCTGACAGCACAGGTTTGGGACAAAACAAATTATCTTATGCAATTTAGTTTAGCTGTTTTCTATGCTAATATAATTAAATGAGACAAATTCTACAAGGAGAGGTAATACATTTTATTAGAGCAAACTGATGGTTTGGGGGGGAAAAGCAGGTATGTTTTCAAACACACAAACCCTTTTCCAGGCTTATATGCCAGAGAGCCTATCAGTGTATCAGCTCAACAAATGATATTACTTTTCTGTATAAATAGGGCTTCAGTCATAGCCTTAGATGATAACAGCAACAATAACACTGCTAACATAATTAAAAGCAGTTGGGGATGACTGAATGCCCTTTCACAGCAGTGTTGGACATGAAGTTTCCCAAGAATAGCAGGGTGGAGCCATGCTGCAGACACAAAAATATTTTTACTTTTCTCTTTATCTTTACTCTGCAATTCTGATTTTACTTACACCAGTGTAAATGGAAGCCACGGCAGTGATCCCATTTGGATTTTGCATGTGTTTTAGAACAGCCTCACAACCTTGTATCTCTAATGCAGAGGATAAAAGTAGGTCATCCATTTTCTCCACCACCCTGCTCTCTCAGTAACATTAACCAAAAAGAACAGTGTGTGCACATTTTAGCTGGCATCACTGTCACCGTATTCCATCAAATTATGACCCTTCAGTCCCACCACTGGAGCCATTCCCAGAAAACAGCAATAATGTAAATAAGGCAATAATGGAAACGATGCAAAAAAAAAGAGAAATCCTCCTAAGGTGGAAAATGGATTGACAATAAGCCAGCTTAGCTTTCCCTGATGTTGTTTATTTTCTTATTATGTTTTTAAAGCAAATTTTCCCCAGACACCTCACAACTGACTTCACAGACACAAATAGAAACAATTTGTTCGTCGCAGCAAATCTTAAAAGAAGCAAATCAAGACTTATAAGAAGGGAGTCAAGACAGGCAAGATAAGAAGTAGAGAATGATTAAACAAAATAATTTTGGAAATTTAGATATTAGAATATGTTCTCTGGGTGAGAGCAAAGCATGCCCTCAAAGAGCAGGAATGTAAAGGAGTTTTTTACACATAGGATTAGGCGAGGTGTGGAAAAAACATCTTCCAGAGAGGGGAGACAAGAGGATGTGCAACAAAGGGACTGGAGATTTATGAAAGCTGGGGGGAAAAAAAAAACCACCAGGGAGAGAACTGAGGGCATGTGTAGAGGAGCACTTGTCTGCTGGCTGGGATTCAGGTGATGCTGTGCCACATCCAGCACCAGGCTCTGCTCCCAGCTGTCCCCAGGAGCCACCAGGGTGCCTTGGCTGCAGGAAACAGCTGCTGCAGGTGTCCCATGCAGCACTTTGTCTTAGTTCCCCTTTTTTAAAATACAGTTTCCAAGCCTGCACTTTTGAGTCACCAGAGAAAACTGCAAGCTCCACCAGAGTGGGAGAGAGCGTGCTGCTGACATGCGCAGAAATGCTCCAGAACACCCTAAATGAGCACTGCCAATGTTTATTTCTAAACATCAGAGAACCAGGGAAATAGAGTAGCACTTTGACTGTTTTGATTTGGAAACATTTGTGCAGATTCAACACTTGTCTGCAGCACCCTTCTGGGATGAAACCACATAGGTACAGCAAGTGCCAAAAGTGCAGACACAGAATTTGGAGGGGAAATTCCAAAACTCTGTGTAATTTTGAAGAAAAGCCATTTAAAAGAAGTCTGATAAGGCAGAAAATTTGTATTTCAGATAGATCACTCCCTCTGTAACTGTAACTCTCCCAGGAACCTCATGCCTTTGTTTTGTCTTAACAAAAAGCCAGTAAAAGAGTCACGTTTAAAACTATTTAACTATTTTTGACCTAACTGCATTTTAGTTATTACCTACTAAATGCCACTGCAGGCCATGAAAGTAATTTAAAATGATTGTTTATTTACATATCAATCCATATTTAGTAATGGCTGCCTTCATGTTTAAGAGAGGTAACACAGAACAAGGTTCCTGGTGATTCCTATTTCTTATTATAACATCCATTGTGAAAGGAAATTTGCCTAATGGAGGGCCTAGCAGTGAAATTCTCTATAAAAAATGTATGAAGATCAGAAATAATAACCATAACTGTTAACATTGTGTTATTAATCATTAATTTTCATTACTACTACGGATCATAATTATTATGTAGCCACAATAAACACATTGGCCCTGCCATAGCCAGGGTGTGATGACAGGGGGTTTTCTGCTTCTTCTTAAGGACTTTGTTGTGTTAAAAGCAATTTTTCCAGGTTTTCCTCCTCTGCAAAGGCAATTTGCCCATGCCAGGGGCTGAGCCTTCTCCCATTCTTCTGGCTCAGCCCCACCAGGGATGTCCTCACTCCATGGCAGCACACACAGCCACAGCTTGGCAGTTCAACATTATGGATTAGCACCAGGGCAAGTGGTGGGAAAGAGTGAGTTATTTGATGGTTTTGCCTCTTTTAAATCTATGGCTTATCCTGAGATAATGATCCTGAGGATTATCCTGAGACTGATATGGGAAATGGAAAGTTAAAAATCCCACAAATCAAATCATAAACCTGCCCTCTTCATTAGCAGCCCCATATAGGAGCAGATGTTCATAGAAAACAAATAACACAGAGAATATCTTTGGAGGAATTTGTTATTACATAGTTACAAATATAGCATTGTGGGGTCCCTCCAACACAGTTTGCAAAGGTCTGGACATTTTGGGTGTTCATCCAGTGCCTGCCAGTCTCCAAACCCATCTTGACTCTGCTAAGAGCAGCAGCAACACTGCTATGCACATATCTCCTGCATCTATTTCCCCTTCCCTTGCTGGAACCTGGATAATACTCATTCCTCAGTGCTGTGATCACAGTGGAAAGCCCAAACTTACCCTTTTTCCCTGAAACATAATTCAGTGGGATATTATTTCATAAAAAAAAATATGGCTGGTATATTTTTGTTTCACATGAAAAAGACTGGGATTCAATAATGCAGACATGGTCTCACGGGAATGAAATCTCTGCTTATATTTGGCCATGTAAATTTATTTTTTGTTAACCCTAAAGTGGAAGGAGAACTCAGTTTATTTAACAGGAGTGACTGGCAGAGCTGTCTGCACTGAAGACTACAGTACAGTTGCCTTGGGCTGAGAATAATAATAGAACTGGAAATTATTTTTGAATTGTTATGTCCTGGAGAAAGACTTTTTAAAAGCAGCTATGCATACTCTGAGTCACTGCAGCAAGGCCACCAAGGCCTGTGCTGCAGATTTGTCACTGCTCCATTCCAGCCACTGAGAGTCAATCTGCACCTGGGGTTATAGGAAACAGAGACAGGGAGGAGGCAAGGGGAATAGACCAAAATATGGAAAAAGGATGGTTCTGGAGACACCTCATTGTGGCTTTCCCAGGACTTAAAGCTAATAAAAAAGAGGGAGAGCAACTTTTTACATGGACAGGCAGTGATTTGAGCCTTAATGGTCTTAAATTAAAAGAGAGAGATTCAGATTAGATTATAGGAAGAAATTCCTTACTGTAAAATGGTGAGACACTGGCACAGGCTGCCCAGAGCAGTTGTGGATGCTCCATCCCTGAAGTGTCCAAGGGCAGGTTGGATGGGGCTTTGAGCAACCTGGGTGAGTGGAAGGTGCCCCTGCTCATGGCAGAAGGAAGGAACAAGATGATCTTTAAAGTCCCTTCCAACCCAAACCATCTATGATTATATGAAAACAGAAGAAAATGGCATTAACAATGCACAGTGAATGAATCAGAATTTTCTAATCCCAGTGCTGGGCAGGGCACTGAAATGCATCTTGATTTGCTGCTCACTGGTGTAGCCCATGCATCCCTTTCCTCCTGCAGAGTCTAGAAACAGACAGGTAAAGGCTCTTGTGTCATGAAGGGCATGAGAACCACCTGTAGGAAATGACAGATTATTAGGAATTCCTCGCTATCCCAATTCTTGCAGCAAAATCCCAAAGAGCTGCAGGGAGGGAGGTAAAAAGTAGTGGATGTGCTTCTGGGGCAGCAGGGTCCAGCTACCCCATGATGACAATGTTATTGTGTCTGGTGTCCAGATAGGCTCTGGGCAAAAGAACTTTTAAACCAGTTAGATGAGGAGGCCAAGGCCCAGAAAGAGTGAGATTGAAGAGGTGTTGAAGGCACAGCTGCAGTCCTGGCTCCACTCCATTGACTGGGATATGCTTCCAGTGATGCTCAGACTGCCACAGCAGGGACGTGTGAGTGCTGCAGGCAGCTCACAGCCCTTTCCCACAAAACTGTCCTGTCTGTGGGCACATTAAAACCCCAAATTCA
This sequence comes from Peucedramus taeniatus, assembly GCA_013400575.1. Classification (NCBI taxonomy): domain Eukaryota; kingdom Metazoa; phylum Chordata; class Aves; order Passeriformes; family Fringillidae; genus Peucedramus; species Peucedramus taeniatus. Next base: position 973,189 of record WBNO01002138.1, on the reverse strand, counting down.
TCTGCTGCTAATGAAGAGATTTTAGAATAAGGTACCCCAAGGCCTTGAGTGGCTTCAGGTGTCTTGGGGAGCTACAGCATCTGAAGAGCTCCACCACATGAGATGTTCCTAAGTTTTTTGGCTCTGCAGCACAGGGCTCACCCTCCAGAACATCCTGAGCACAAGGATGTGTCTGATGGTAGAGAAGGGTCCCTGCACTTCAGCAAGCACCACTGGGGAGGAAGGTGAGCTTAAACACCAGCAAAACCATGGTCTGAGAGTGCCAGAGCCAGAGCAGAACCTGACCAGCCACAAACAGAGCCGGTCCCACAGCGGCTGTTTGATTAGGGCTGTTCTTGGAACCGAAACTCACGGGTGGGAAGGAGAGCAGAGAGCAGATAAATCAGCCTTTAAAAGCCATGCAGCCACGTTGCTGAGCTCTCTCAGCCATGTCAGGTGGGAAGGAACAGAGGACACAATAAATCCCTCTTTGTTCTTCTGCCCCTCCGTGTGCCTGATCGGGAGATAAGACAGGCAAGGGTTCATTCCTGATAAACCACGGGGTTATTCATTAACCTGCTTGGCTAAATAAAGTTCTGATAAGGGCAGAGCCCTGCTGGGGCAAACCCAGGTTCAGTGGGGCCCAAAGATGACCATGGGGTGGGCAGGAATGTCCATGTCCTGTGCCAGGGCCACCGAGTCACCAATGGTCACACATACCCAGGGTGCCACCGTGCTTTGGGGCACAGAAAAAGCTCCATTTCAGCACCCCCTTTTTGCACAGCAAAAACAGGGATGTTGAGGAAAGGCAGAGATGCACTTATGGATGAAGGCGTTGCTTCTTTTTAGCAGCTGGAGATGCGACAGGAGTGAAAACAGTGAGAAAAGTAGATGAATATGGATTTTTTAGATTGGTCGTCAAATCCAAAAACGGAGAAAATGAGTAAACTCAAGTATTTTCCTCGACAGGAAGAGAAATGGTCTTTTTTTATTATAAAATTCTGGTTTAAAAAATCCCTTCCTAAAATTTAGGTCAGTTTTTAAACAACAAAGCTTGTTTCCAAACAAAAAGTCAAAATATTTTGTTTTGATGATGCTGAAACAAAATGTCTCCATATCTCCAAACCATTTCTTTCTGACATGTCAGAATGAAACATTTGTACACTTTCTAATTTTTTTCACAAATACCGTTGGTTCCTGCATTTTTCAGTGAACTTATCCATTTGAGGGATGTCACTCAACTCTAAAAATTACCATACATATAGAGCTACCTCTGTTACCACATTATGTCTCATGCAAGCGTGCCAAATGTGAATTCCTCATGAGGGAGCTGGTTAGACTTCAAAGCTGACCAATAAAGCCTGAGAAGGCACAATGCCAATTAAAAGGGTCAAAATGTTCATCAACTTTCCTTCAACCCTGCCCAGGGCCCCACTCTGCAGGTCAGTGCTATGAGCCACAAGCAGGTGGATTGTCTTGCTGTCTTTGAAGGGCACATATTTGGGGGTCAAACCAAAGCTCACAGCCCCTCATGTGTGTTCAGATTAGTGCTGTAATTCTCATTAAAGCAGCCTGTCTAAATCAGAGGTTCTGGGAAATGCATTTGATGGATTATTGTAGGGACCCTGCTGATCTGCAGGTATCTAAAAAAACTCTGCTGGCTTCTTGCAGGGAGGTTTTGTGGGATCTAGCCATAAAATCATGGACACTCCTGGAAATTTGTGAGTCCTCCAGAGACAGAAATTTTGTGTAAGGAACCATGAAACAGAAACATCCCTCTACAGCCCTGAGGAAGGAGCTGCCCAGGAAGGCTGGTAGATATCTGCAATGCTTGGGGTGACTCCTCTTGTATCATTTGTCTGCAGAAGGCATTTTCTAGCCTTCCTCTGGGGGTCTGATCATCAACTCCCTGGTTAAATATTATACTGGGGGTTTTGCATGATTCTTATGCTCCTGGTGTCTGGGTGGGTGAGAGAAGCCCAAGTCCTGCTGGGGTGGTGGGGTTTTATGGACAGTGGCAGCCTCTGAGGTGCCAAACCCTCCTCAGCACAGCACCACAGCACATCCATCTGAGGCTGCAGCTGGCACATGCCAGAGTTTCATTAGCTCCCACTGATTTAAATAAAAACCCCCTCTTTGTTTCTAATCACTCCATTCAGGGATGGAAAGTCCACAGAACCAAAAATATACCCAGTTAGTCAGCAGGTTTGTGAATATTTTGAGATAGTGTAGGTCAAAAGTCAATTTGCCAGCATTATCTTGATTATCCTATGGAAGTCTTTACTCAAAAATAGTCTCCAAAAGTGCAAGTTTAGCAAAACTTGGAGCTGGAATCATTGGAAAACATTAAACGCACTCACCAAGCTAAATTCACTTGAGGGCAGTTACTGTGTAATAGGCAGATGCTTTTAACTAACCTTTTATGTTCTGGTGCTTATTCACATCCAGGAACAATATTATAGGTGTAAGGTTAGAATAAAAAATAATAACTTCCTAAAATCATAATGCAGGGGTTTTATATTCAGATCTACCAGGTGCATGCAGAATCATGGAATTATAGAATCACTGCATGGCCTGGGTTGCAAGGAACCTTTAAAATTATCTTGTTCCAACTCCTCTGCTGTGGACAGGGACAAATTCCACTGGACCAGGTGGCTCAGAGCTTCATCCAGCCTGGCCTTGGACACTTCCAGGGATGGGGCATGTGCATTTAATGTTTTTTAAAACAAATCATAGGTTAAAACAGTCTACAGAGGTTGCTGGTGTCAGGACAGCTGGCAAGCATGGTACATGGAGAGATTTTTTAGGGAGTCTGTTTCTCCAGGGTATTTTCTTGGTCATCCTTAGTGGTCAGGGATGCAGGGGATGCCTGGGCTGGGAGCACAGACTCCCTGTGTTCTCTGTGCAATGTGACTTCTGGCTGTGGAAGGCACCAAAATGATGCTCCAGCTTTCCTTATCTGCCTGCATGCACACACAGACAATTTGTACACCTTCATCTCATTCTGCCATGCTCCATTACAGTGATTTATGTGCTGTCTGTCATCTGGAGCACTGGAGGAACACAAGTGAGGGAAGAGCAATAAACAAATAATAATCAGCAGAGATAACACAGCAATGAGTCCACAAATGCTACCCCCACCCAAACAGGCAGCAGTGCTCAGCTTCCAAGGAAAGGGATATTAGGGGGGCTCTTAGTCCTCCAGAGAAGGGCAAAAGAGGGAGCCTTTGGCAGGGGGTTAAATCCTATGGAGGAGTGATGCAGCACTGTGTTCTCTGAAGGGCACAGGCAGCACCAGAACGGATTGGCTGTGGACATGGAAAAAGAAATCTGATATTGTGAAATGGAAAAAGGAGAGCTCCTGGTAGGGAAGTAAAGAGGGAGATGGATAGTGGCAGGGAACAAGGTTGGATTGGGCTGCAGTGCTGAATGTGGTGTGAGCACTGAACCCCCCTGCCCAGCCAGGCAGGCAGAACAGGTGTTGGGTGTGCCACAGAGCTGATGAGGCCAAAAAATGTTCATCCCTTTTACCCTTGTGACCATGCCTTTGATTGCTGCTTGTCACCTCAGGGCTCTTTGTCACAGCCAAAGCACAGCTCTGTACTGGAGGCTTTGCCAGGGCTGCAGGAGTGTGACGAGCCCAGGTCTGTGACAGCTGTGCAGGGGGACAGGTGGCTTTGGGAAAGAGTTTGGGCTGGAAAGGACAGCTGAGATGCACCACCATCCTTATCCATGGGAAAGCTCACCTGGCCCTTGCTGGGATTCTTGGGGGGTTCTGTGCAGGGCCGGGAGCTGCACTCAATGATCCTTGTGGGACTCCCAACCCAGGACATTCCGTGATTCTCTCTGCACAGTTTGTGTCACAGAGCCACTGGCACACCCCAGCAGCAGCTGTGGGGAGTTTGTGGCTGAACAGGGGCCTCTTGCTCAGCATCCCTACATGATTAGAGAAGAACTGGGGCCCTTTTACATATTAGGGGATGGTAATTTTTTCTCTTCGTTTGTTATTCGTGATGAATAATGAATTATTCTCATAACATCTACTATGCTGTTCATTTATTATACAGGACAGGGGAATGTTTAGAGCTAATTATTGCTAGGAAGGCTCTGCATTTGCAAAATATGTGACTTTTGCATATTTTTACATTCGTGCTTCAAGTGGGGGAAGGGCTGTTTGTCTGTTTTGGCAGGGCTCAGAGCCAGGCATTGCTGGAGAAGCCAGAGAGCCAAGTCCTGGGGAGCCAGGAGGAGATGGCCTCCTGAATGGGGACAGGTTGGGGACACTGTTTGTTATGCTCTAAGTACTGTATTGGGAGACTTAAGTGAGTAATATCCTTAACAGTGTTCTACCAAGAGCTGTAAATTGTCAGTTGTAAAAACTAACTGTGCTGTGCTGCTGCTCACCAACAGATTTATCCTGGCCATTTACAGTTGCTAAATAATTTATCCATTATTTTGAAAAATGCTTTTAAGGAGACTTGAGCCTCATGTCCAGCTCCTCTCCCCTGGGTGCAGCACTTTGCTGGCTCCCCAGGGCCAGCTGTGTCCATGTCCTGCCCTTGCACAGAAGGGTCATTGTCCTGATTTTCCTGGAGTGTCCAGCTACAAGGAGCAGAGCTGCAGAAAGGTTGCAGTGTCCTCAAAGCTTAGCCCTGTTTGTTGCTCCCAGCTTGAAAGGCAGCATCACGGATGCCTGTGCCAAGTCCTGTGTGACAGCTTGTGGGTCCAAGCCCCAGCTGGAGAGAGCTGGCAGAGATACCACTGACCTTGATGGAGCAATGTACGTTTACAGCAGGAGACAAGCTAGTTTGTGCTGTCTAATATCCTCCTTATCTTCATTATGTGCCTAATATCAATGTCCCCTTGTGGCTTCTAGAGATACCCTTACATATCTCTGGATAACTGTTACCAGAGCTAAGCCAGTGAGAGGTTTATAAACCCATGGGGAAAGATAGTTCAACACCATGTTTCTGAATAATTGATTATCACACGCTTCAGTATAAAACTGATCTTCAGTGATACCCTTTTGGCTGTGCCTCATCATCCCTTTTTGTTTTATTTTCATTCCCCAGCAGAAATCTCTCTCCACCAGCTGCCTTTGTAACCTCGTAAGAGCATTGTGAGCTGCCAGTAAATGATCTTTTATTTTATTTTTCATCCTTGTAGTGGTAAATTATTGTGTCAGCCCAGAGATGATGCAGGTGACTAACCTCATAAAATGTAGTAAATGATTAATAAAATCTCAAATAACAATAGCTCCATGGGCAGATCATCCCTGCCTCTCAAGCAGCCCCATGCCTTTAGAGGATACAGGCTGATTGCTCTGTGGGTGAGTTTTTTTTTGCCATGAGACAACAGAGGAATGCCAACCTAGAAACAGCTTGTGAGCACTGAGAAGAGAGACAGCAGACACTGATTTTCAGGTATAGGGACCCCCCCTGCACTGAGCAGTGTCAGCACAAGCTGGGGTCCCACAGGCAGTGCTCTGGTGCCAGCAGCCACAGCTGGCTGCACACAGGGACACCAGGAGCACATGGTTCAGGGCAGGGGACACCTGTGGGCATGGCAGGATGCTCCCACCTGTGGGTGGTGTAGGGAGCCTCTGCTAAACCATAGCCATGATCCCAGAGACACAGAGCAACTGCTCCAGAGTCTGCTCTAGGGGGCTTCTTAAATTATTGTTCTCTTCAGACAGGGAAAATTACTTTAGGTAAGGTTAAATCAACCACTTTGATGGAAAAGCTGCTGGGCTGAAGCCCACTCTCAGCAGATTTCAGAGGGGATGAGGGTTTGGCATACAGTAACAAAAGTGGTCCCCACTTACTCAGAGATTTCTGGAGCAAAAAAGAGTCCAGAGGCAAACAAGTGCTAAAGAGAAGTGGACAAAACCCTTCAGGAAAGCCTTGCCTGGATCCTTGCTTGCCCTTCCCAGTGGGAAGCTGAACCACCAGGACTGGGAAAGGCGGGCACATGAAGCACTTTCTGTTCATGTTTAGTTTTACAGGACCCACAAAACTCAGAGCTGCAGAGGCTGTGCCTCAGCTGCATCCCCATCACTCTGCCACTAACCTCCACAGCACAGTATCCTTGCAGCACACAAAAAAATGCCTTTTTTGAAGAAACTCTTTATTCCCTGAAGGCACAACACGGGACAGAGACCTCAGAGAAAGGGAGACAAACTGTACTTTTCCATGCAACTCCAACTATTAATATTCCAGTATTGGCCAAGCACTTGTAGAGCTGTAATGAGAACATCCTCTCATGTGCTGTTTCCAGGATTTATGCACAACAAGCAATACATAAATATCAATTAATGAAGCAACTATAGAAAAATTAATTAAAACATGAGAGGATAGAAAAGCCCCCTAAAAAGGAACGACATGTTCACAAACCCCTCCCTCCTGCTCAGAAGAAAGCTCTCAATTCCAGAGGAAGGAAACCATTAATTTTTTTTTAATTGCACAATACTTTTTAATTAATTTCCATAAGCACCACGATGGAAACAGCAAATGGGGGAGGGAAAATCAAAGATTTCAGGCTTAAATTAGGACTCGATAGCTGTCTCTTGCCTGCTGGTTCAGATCCAAACTCCCTCTATCCCTTCATTTCCCTGTGGTGGCAGAGGTGCAGACAGCAAGGAGCAGCCTGGCTGGGGTCCTCCATGAAGTCCTTAGTGTCAGGGCTTAACTAATGGCACCTAAATCTATAAACCTAAAGCTATAACCATTAATGCATTAATTAGCCTGAATTAAAATTAAAAACTATTAAAGAAGACAGCTGAAGGTGAAATTCCCACATTCATGGCGAGGTTGCTTTTTTTTCCTGTGTAGTGTTCCAGGCACAATCTGGACATGGTTTATTGGTACAGTGGCAGCTGAGTTGACCCTGGCTCCAGCACAGCCATGGGATTCTCCCCATTGGCCATCCCAGGATGCAGCTCACCCTGCTGGAAGGAAACACGGAACAAAACAGGGAAATGGGCAAGGAGCACTCATGGCCAGCCAGGCAGAGAGCCACAGACTGTGCTTGGCAGGCAGTGGGGGCAGGCTGGAAAACCTTTTGCAACCTGCTCACCCTCAAATGGCATCTGTGAGTGTATTTTCCTTTTTTCTGTGTCACAGTGATTGTCCCTTTGGGTCCCACAGAGTTCTGGTGCCAAGGAGCTGCCAGTGGCTGCCACAGCCAGGACTTGGAAATCATTGGTTGCAAACTGTAAAACACTCTGATCCTATTTTACCTCAGGCTTTACCAGCTGAGAGCCAGGGATATCTATTCACTTTCAGTGGAGAAAAAGTGGATCAGTGTGACTGCCTTTTATAGAAAAATAAATGGAAAATAGGGCAACTCAGCAATGCTTTTTCTGCTGCTCTTCCAAGAAGTGCCCAAGTGCTCTGCATCCATGGAGGTGGTGAGCACACCAGCATTAGGATAAATAAACTGCAGAAAAGAGCAGAACTTCATCTGACCTACAAAATACAGGATATTTTACAGCATCTCCCTCAGAGCTTGATGAACAGATGCAGATTTTCTAAAAATCACTGTGCATGTGAGGCCAGGTGTCAGGAAGGAGCTGCTGAAGGCACCAACCTCCAGGCCACGCCTTGTCCCCCACTAAATAATATTTTGCACAAAAATAACATTCTGCACATGCCTCCTTGAAGCTCCTCACAGAACCAGTTCTTAGGGTGAGCTGGGCAGGCTGGTGCCTATATTGATGTGTCTGTATTCCTACAGATGGCTGAGGATGATGATCAGAATTTACAACTGTGCAGCAGGGGAGCCAGTCAGGATCTGGGGAAGGCAGTGGTGGGGTCAGGACCAGAGCTCAAGGTTACCAGAGTCCCCAGCTTAAAGGAGGGTGTAACCTAGGACAAGGAGCCCCACCTAATGCTGTAGCAGAGTGGTGGGGCTTTGGCTTCATTATGCCCAAACCAGGTTGACTTGCCCTTTTCCCTTCTTTCCACCCTTCCAGCAGTACTTAGAGCTGTGCTAACAGCAGCTGGTTCATCACTTCCCTCCATGCTGGGGGCAGGGCTTCTGCCCAGAGTCATGTCTGAGCATCCCAGTGGTGATCAGTGAGCACCACCACAGCTCTGCCTTGACCAGGGACCTCAGTGCCTCTGCTGCCTGCAACTCCACCTGGCATCAGCTCCCACACCAGGACAGAGCAGGGCATGCAGCCCATTTCCTCATTTAACAGAACTTGTTAATTTTTCTCTTTTATAACCTGCATCATTATCAGCAGCAAATTACTGCTATCGATAACTCATTAGCAAATAAAATGAAAGACAACGCTGCCAACATCTGTATGGAACCATGTCTGAGTGGCTCTGGCTCCTGCTTATTGGGCTTTTAGTATTCATTAAGGCTGGTAAACGGTATGTGTTTAAAATGCTGATCTATGCAGCATGTGTTGAACTCTCAATCTGCATTAGCTGAGGCAGCAGCTCGTACCAGCTCTGCTGCCTAACGAACTTGATTTATCATAGCTTCCTAGGCCCTGTTTATGAGGCTGTTTTGTTTGTAATGACTTGATATTTTTTTCACATGGGAGAATTTATCAACATCTGTGCATCACATTGTGTCGGGTGTCCGGGTGGCCTTGGTTGCAGTTGTAGAGCAGAGCTGGGGCAGAGTCACTCTGCTGGGAATCCTGTCACTGCTTCCCAAATGACAGCTAATTTAAAAGGTGGTGCTTCCTCTGGCCATTTCTATCAAAAGAAGGAAAAGTCAATTATCATTTCCTCTCCTGTCCTTTCTCTGTCTGGCTGAGGAAGAGGAGTGCAGGGCTGTGGGGCTTGGGAGCTCCCTGCCGTGGGCTGCCAGCCAGGTAGAAAAAAAAGATGGGTTGGACATGTGTACTGTAAAAAATGATATTTGTGCACGTCACCAGGCACTGAGCAGGCAGGATGTTGTTCTGACATTGACTCTGTCCTCTCCAGCAGGCTTGACCCTGACCAGATAAGATGCTCTGTGCTGTTCTGTTCCTTATCTCTAAAGGCTGCAGCCCCATGACATCAAAGATACACAGAACTGTTCCTTAGCACAATTACCCACAACATTTTCAGCTGGTGCCCTCAAAACCTGGCTCACAGTCTGCCAAAAGCATGACTTCAGATATTTTGTGCATAGCATGCTGCTGTTAGACAAAGACCAGGCATCTTATACCACCTTAATGATATTCTCAAGCATCTTCCAGTGGCCTCTGGATCTCCTCTGGCTTTCCTTTTGCAAACCAAGGCAGCTCCCTCAGAAGGAATTCCCCTGTGGAGAAAATTTCTCTATGCATTTCAGCTTTGTTGTTGTTTTTTTAATAGCCAGTTAAATAAATATAAATATTTTAAAGCTAATTATTAAATCAGCTTTCTCTGATATGGGATTACATCCAGCTTTATCAGAAGTATGTGTGGTTTCCTGCTTACCTGTCTCTGAGGGTGGAAGGTGGACATCAGTGTCTCCAGAGTGGCTGAGATGGAAAAGTAATTGTGAAACACTTGTGGCTTAGGACACACAAGCCCTTGTGGGCCTTGCTATGGCTTTGGGAACTCAGATATGAACCCAAATTGCTGGACTCCCCACCATGTTTCACTGTTAGGAAATTTCCCATTTCCTGGAGAGTTTCTTTGGCTGAACCACAGACAAAAATCAAAGAAGATGACTATTCTTCTTACATGGAAAAAAATCAGTATTTGATGTTTCCATTCAAAGGCAAATAGACCCACATGAAAAAGCCACCTCTGAGCTGCACAGAGCAGCAATAGGGGGAATTGGGAACCAGGGTGTTGCTCATCCAATTTCAGGTCTCCTCATGCAGCAGACCAGTGATGGTAGCAGTAGTCCTCTTGTAAACACTCTTTACTGGGTCACACAGCACTTTTGTTTCCAATTTGCTTATTCCTGGAATTTGGCATGTAACTTCTCATCCACAGCATCTGTGGGAATTTTTATTAGAAGGGGAAAAGCAGTGGAAAAGATCCACCAGTCCTGGATTTGATTTCTGGCTTGGCCATTAACTCAGGCCATCATTATGCAAACAGCCTCTGGGTTATTTGACTTCATGCATAAAGACTTGCTGTCATGGGGGGCTGGGGCAACAATGCAGGATTTTGGGGGAACATCTCCCTGTCTCTCCATCTCTCTGCATCTAAAATATCTCTAAGAATACCTCACTCCCAAGGATGAGCTGACTTTTATGGCTTTACTTGGAAATCCTGAAGGGGAAGTGCTATTAAAGCACAAAGAATGATTATTAACTGATGGAGAGGTATTTTAATGAAATATGCTGGCAAGGTTCCCTTTACTGTGCAATGCCAATGTTGAATAGGCTGCTTCAAGAGCTGCATATCTTCACTTTCTGAGTGAATGGCTGAGAAATAACCAGAGCTGCTCCCCCCAGTGCATTTGTTGCTGGGTCATTCTTTTTTCTTGCTACCTCTCCTTCATCTCCTCCCCACAGCTCAAAAGCTGAAGGAATCCACAGCATTCCTCTCCTGAGTTTCTCACTGCTGGGAAGCCTTTCTCTGTGTGATCCAAAGAGCCCACATTCCCCTTGTGTAACCAGCCCCAGAAACTCAGCCAACACTGATTCCCCAAAGCTGTCACTGGGCCCAAATGCTCCTTGGTATCTTTGCTTTGGCTTATCCCACCCAGATAAATGGTGTGGGGATGCAAAGGGAATCAGAGGAGATGCAGAGATGTGGGTTTTGACCTTGATGAGTTTCTTGGAAAGCATCAGCAGCACTGGACACAAAGCTGAGCTGGGCTCTGGGACCATCATCTCAGTGTGGGGAGATCCCTCACCCCTCACCCTGGGCAGGGACCTTCATTGTGGGGTTTGGGTTTGTTGCACTCCAGTGAAATTGGTTTTGGTTGCAGAAAGCAGGAGGAAACAGAGAATGTTCACAAAGGCTGATGACCAGACTGGCCACAAGTGGCTGAGCTCTCTGCAGCCCCTGAAGCAGCTGTGCTTGAGACAGGAAGCTGCTGCAAGATCTCCCCACGAGCATGATACCAGATACCATTTCCTTGTGAATGACCTTCTGTGCTGGAATTGGACCGAAATGTGCTCTGCTGAGAGGACCATTCCCCTGAGCTGTCCTCATGCAGAGGCAGCATGTCCTCACAGCCAGTGACTGCTGTGGGCTGAGAAGGTCCCTTGGCAACCTGGCCAGCTATTCCTGTGTTACAGTCACGTCCTCAGCATCAGCAGGGCTAGCAGGCGTTTTCCTTCAGATAGTTTTTCCCCTAGTTCTGCAGAAGGAGGTGACTTTGGAGTTCCAGTTTGTCCTCCTGAGACCTTCAGGTTAGCCACAAATTCTGGATACAAGCTGGTATCTTTGCTCATGCCAGTCCTGCTGGGTGCCACAGAGAAGTGAGAACCAGAACTTTGTTTTGTGGCCATCTCTTGCAGTTATCACATCTCCTGGGCATGGGAAGGAGGTTGGCAATTCCCCCATGTTCATTGAGCCCCTGCCAGTGTGCCATGTGAATGGGAAACCAAAACAAATCCTAAAACCCCTGTAAGGAGAGGCTGCTGTAGGAAGATCAACTTCTGCAACCCAGTGCTACCTTCGAGGAAACAGCGACAGCCAGCCAAAGACACCATCTGTTTGTAGTGGAACGTGTAAATTTACATCTATTTCTGAATTCTTGCATTTTGAAACTGGAAATGTCTCAGCTGCAGCGTGCACAGGACATGGAAGTGCATGGAGATCCACTTGGTGTTTGAGCCCAGGGCATGTGGAGAGCCTGCTCATACCAAAATTAAACGAGGCGAGGCCGTAGCGAGCAGCAGGAACCATTGCAAAACTTCTGTGTCTCCCAGAGCCTCTGCAAAGCTCCTCCAAAGAATTCACCAGACCTCACCATGGAAGAGTAGCAACTACTTGATGAGCCAGTTTCCCACATTATGTATCTGGCATTTCCAGTGCCTTTCCCCCAAAAATAGTTGGATTTCTGCTTGTGAATCATTCAGATTTGCATCAGTTAGAAGCCTGACTGAACATTTGTTTCCAATTTGCTTATTCCTGGAATTTGGCATATAACTTACAGCATATATCCCAGTGACTGAACTGAGTTCTATTTTTTGCTTCTTCTGTTATCTTTCAGTGGTTCACCTCATGCTTCTTTTCCTTCTCTCAGTGCCTGTTCCTCACACCAAAAGGATGACTTTTTCATCTCCAACCTCCTTTAAATGTTTTGTAGGAATGTCTGAATCTCTGGACAGAGAAGTCACCTACCACAGAAGGCCAGCACCCATGGCACATCAGGCAGAGGCTTTGCAGATTGTTCTGGGCAACCCAGAGGTGGATCCCACTTACTGACCATGAGCTGGAACCCCTTGGTTTGGAGACCAGCACTCAAGGTTAACATGGGCCCTTGGTCTGTTAAATCCCAGCCTCTGGAATTGGTGTGTATCAGCACAGTGACTGTACAGTGGTCATTCTACAGGGCAGGAATGCCTTTGGGACATTTTCTAGCCCAGAAAGGCCTGAATCCTCCTTGAATTTTCAATGGGCTCCTGTTCAACAAACAGTGATAAAGATGTGGAAAAAAGGAAACTGCCACCAGAGTGTGGAGCATTTCCATGAACTGTTCCAGAAATGTTAAATGCCATTGGCACAGAATGATTATGGTGAGGTTTGGAAGTGTGAATATCCTTAGACTTTGGTGGCCAAGGTGAACATTTGCTCAGCCATGTTAAAGCCTGTTAGTCAGGTTGTGTGTTAGAGAGCTCTGTCTTTCTAATGTAACTTCCCTGCTCATTTGTCTCACAAAACCATTGCACCCTCCCCTCAATTAAAGTTGCATGGAGCCTTCAGCTCTGTCAATGGTGTAATTTGCATTTTCCTTGGCTTGTGAGCCTTGGGGCTTTGTCTTGTGTTATATAGGATATGCTATACAACAATTAGCCTGGAACCAAGACAACATGCGTTTACATGATAATGAGCTATTTTCTTCTTCAAAGCCTGACTCGTGTATTCCAGTCACCTTCCAGTCATTTAGTGTGATTCTAGCCTGTATTTTTCAGGAGATTTTGGCCAGCCACACAGCTTTGGGATGGCAGGAAAATGGCTGCTATGATCATTTGCTACCAGTCCTCAAGCTGGCAGGGCTGACTGACAGTAATGTGGGACAGGTGAAGAATCAACTGGGACCTTCAGTTATCATTCTATGGTTGCCTGACATTAGCATTTTGAACTGATACAAATTTTATTTTTTTAAAGTAATATATTTTATAGTTCTAATGCATTAGCTGGATGCTGTGAAACACTTTCAGCAGCCTTAGTGTAGTCTTGCTGTTTTTTGATTTCACAGGGTTTGGGCTCATTCCTATTTATTAATGCTGCCCCTTGGATAATTACAGCTCTCGTCCTCTGTGATCGTCTCTGATCATATTATAATTTCCTTTAATCTTCATATGAAACTTCCTTAGATTCAGGATCCAGAATGAATTTGAGTATTATTGATCAAAATAATGTGCCACATCTTAAAAGAGCCCTTACTGCATGGTGTATATTCTTGCAGCTCATTACAGCAGAATCACTTTGAAATGCAGTCTTGTCCTCTTCCCTGTAATGGGAAGAAATGATATAGTCTTGATGATACTATTGTTCCCCCCTTTCCCTGCAGGATTAGCATCAATCAGCTGGACAGCATGATTGATTTTCTAATTAATAAGGCATTTGTATCAGCTTGCATAACCACACAAAGCTTAATGGGTTCCCTACTGTATCTGAAAATGTATTTTGTGTGTGTGTGAATTTACTCCTGCACTTGGAAGCTTTTTAACCAGTGGCAAGGCTAGTTGTAGAATCCTTCACTAGAGCTCCACAGTGTAATAAAGGATTTAAAGCATGTTTCACTAATCACCACAACCAGGTTTAAAAGCTTATTTTGAATGAAGGCTTTTGTTCCAAGGCTCAAAAACAATTGAGAGGTATGGGAAGAGGAGAATTAATGTCCTTCAAGGTGAGCTCAAAATACAGTTGGTGCAGCACTGCTCCACAAGAGCACCAGGGATGGGGGCTGCCCAGGACACTGCCCTGCCCAGCTTAGCATTGCTTTTTAGCATTGTTTGATTTATCCTTAAACAATCCCTGGGCTATCAAAATGACCCATCCATTTTATCCTGAGCTCTGTGAGCTCCTCTAGGAGACTGTGTGTCACCCTGAATGCTGTAGCAGCTGTCACCTCAAAGGGATGCTTGAGATAGAGAATTCCCCTCAGATCTCCTAAATGTCAGAGACAGGGAAAGGCCAGTAGTAACCTTAACTCTGCCCCATGCCAGGAAAATCTGAGTCCAGCTGCCACAGACACGAGACTGGAGGGTCACAGTGTGGCCAGGTGGTGCTGAGGAACTGGGGCATGTCCTTGGTGAATAAATAAGCAGAAAACCAGTGGAGAGCTGTCCCACTTCAAGCACCTATTCTGGGTTATGGCAGCTAATTGCTGTGACAGCATAAATGATTTAGGGTATGAGAAGCTCCCACCTTGAAGGGCTGTTTGCAGCCAGAGGCACGGCTGCATCTGCAGCAATGCAGCTGGACCATGCTGCATGCTGGATGCAGTTTCCCTGGGAGGATGGTGATAAGCCATCAGGCAGAAGCTGAGCAGAGAGGGTGTCCTCCAGGACACCTGGCTACAAGAAAAACACTGCCTTGAGAAATTCTCAGCTGATGCACCAGTTTCTTGCACATGTGGCCTTCCTGCACTGCCAGTCCCAGGGGAGCAAAGCTGAAATCAATGAGAAGAGCTGACATCTCCTTCCATTCAACTTTGATCTGGCTGCACTGAGAAAATGGTTTAATTCCCATTTTGCATCGTTGTGTCTTTGAACAAAAGGAGAGAAACTGCAGGCTCTGCTCCTGGTATGAATCTCCCCTTGGCTGCATGGTCCCCAGGAGCAAAAAGATGAAACAAAAGCTAAATCTTGCAGGCAACCCAAACTAAACGAGGTCAAAGATGTTCCATGATTTTAATCTACCCTGTAAATTAAATGCAGTGCAGATGGGAGCATGGTGAAGCTTCTTCACAATCTTTTGCCCTGGCTTACACTTCCCCAGCCCCCTTGCACTAAATTATAAATCCAATGGGGAAAGCTATACATCAGCATGGATTTTGGCCCCTAGCCCTAACACACTGTCTAGAGAATGAACAAGCTTCACAGTGTTAAAATAAATAGACTCACATGCAAGGCTGGGATGATTTAAACCAGCTCTCAGTGCGAGAATCAGCGGCCACCCATGTGGTAGTCACAGCATCTGGGTCAGACAGGGATGGCAGCTCACAGGCTAAGGGGGGGATTGAGGGGGTCACACCACTCACAGCTGCCAGGAGAATGGGAATCTAAAATCTAAAAAAATCTCTTTTGGGGAAAAAGACAATGGGAATAATCTGTTGTGTGATCTGTGCAGGCTGCTACCAACCACCACCCACAGGGCTGGGGGATTCCTGACCTGGTCCAGCTGATGCACTTTATTCCTTGAACAGAATCACAGAATATCCTGAGTTGGAAGGGACACACAGGGGTCACCAAGTCCAACTCTTGATTTGGCCAAAATAGTGATACTGGTTTAAAGGGAGGTGGTACTGCCATTAAATTAAGAATGCCTCAACCTGGCTTTAAACTGCACTAATCTGAAGTGATTTACCACATGTAACATGATAGCTCATTCTCTGTTGGGATATAATGACATACATTTGGAGCTACATGTCAGATCATCCCTTGCATTTCAGGCCAGTTTTGACTCCCAGAGGACAAACTGGCTGGCTGCTAAAGAGAACCCCAGTCTGCACCAGCATCTTCACACACCTCAGAGCTGCAGCTGAGGAACCAGACTCTCAAAGCCTTTTGTAAAGCAACATCCAAATTCACGTGAGATAGAAAGTTCTGTGATTTCTCTACCCAGGATGAAAAAACAACAACAGAACATTTGCTGGAGAGCTCTGAGGGTAATGAGGCAGGACAGACTGAGTTCATGTAGCAATATCTCAGGGCAGTGGGACTTCCATAAGGAATGCTGTTGGTCAGCTGAGACTCTGCAATCACTTTAAACCCCCAAGGATGAGGTTTACACTCAAATATTTCAGCCCTCCTCAACGAGGTTAGAAAAGCATACTGTTAAAATTACTCAGCTGATATGTAATAAGGGAGGAGAAGATGGAGTGCATGAGCTTTTGCCTTGTACCTCTATCATGAGAGACTGGTACCAGCCACAGGCTAAGGGCACCTTTCCTCTCCTGGTGCCCCAGCTGAGCAGGGTGAATTTGGGGGCTGGAATTGTCCCATTTGGCCACAGGCAGATGCTTCTCTGGCAGGGCAGTGAAAAGTACTGGCTGTGGGACCTCCTGCCCTTGTTCAGATGCTGGAGGAGGATTTTCAGCCCTTGAATTAACCTTGGAGGTTTTCCCAAGCTCTGCTGAGGCTGCTGCTGGAGGCACGTGCAGCCCTGAGACACAGCTCTGCTTTGAGAGAGTAAAACCTGGGCAAGCTCCTTCCTCCTTGGCTTTCCCCTCACCTCACAGCCTCCTGACACACCCATGTGATTTTTTACATCATGTATCTCACAATGCACATGTCCATCTTGGAATGCTCAGATTTCTGCTGTGATCTTTGACTGGAACAACATGGGATGCTGGAGCACCAAGTGCAAACAGCTCCTCTTGCAAGTTGTTAACTGGATTCTCATTTAGATTTCATATTTGTCCTATGTTTTATCCTTCTGGGGAATTTGTCATCCCTAATTAATCTTGGTGGATCATATAATATCTTGTGTAACCACCTTATTGATTGTTCTAAATGTGCAATCTTTTATTATTTTGCTTACTCCATTGGCTAAATGGCATTTTGTTTTTTTTGAGACCAGGTCACCCTTTGCTCATCAGTTCAAAATCACTGGAGTTATTCCATGAATTCACAGATTCATTATATCTTGTTAATAAAAGGGGATAAACCTGTCTTCTGTAAATAATTTTATTTCATTTGGTTTGCCCAGAATGGAGAAGGATATGGAATATTATCCAGGATTTCCTAAGCAACTCCATCTGTATTTTCAAGTGGTTTTGGCTGAGTGGTGAGAAGTGACAGTGAGCACATCTCTGCTGCACACTCAGCCTGTCCAGCCAGCAGAGTCAAGGCATGGGGAAACCCCACTCTGTGCCCTCACAGTGGGACAGGAGCATCCCCTGGTAGCAGAGACTGTTGTGACTGCTTCACAAAACCTGAGGAAAAAGCTGCTGGAAAGCAGATCTCTCTGATCCTCCCATGAAGGCAGAGTTATGTCATTTGGGCATCCAAGTTGTTTAGCACGTTGCATATATTCAATCTCTGAATTTCAAGTATTTCACCTGTAAATAAAAATTATTCCAGTAATATGTCACACCATAACATTTCTTTTACTTCATTTTTTCCTAAGACTGTTTTCTCTGTGAAAAGTGAGGCTTGAGCAAGGTCCCTGGTGGATGGCAGCTCCACGGTGGCAGCCCCAGTGCTGTCAGAGCCATGGCACTTTTCAAAATGAAGTTACAGTCTATGCTACCTAACTCAAAGCTGATAGTGGATGAGAAGAGAGATGTTTACATCTCAATAACTGAAAAAAATCTCACTTCTTATTTATAAATACACTGATTGAATTTCCCCCTGCCTTCTCTGTTGGATTACAGAGCTCATGCTATTTCCAGTTTTTGACAATGAAGATGTAGAACATTTTATGATTCTCCATCACCTCTCCAGGAATAAAGCCCTGCTGGGTTCAAGGACTGTGTGGCCATGCTGTGTCTGGGATGGCCAGGTGCAGCCCCATGTCACCACTGATTCTTGTGATGTTACAGAGATCTCTGATCCCAAACATCACCCTTTTCCCAGTTCTTCCTTGTCCTTAGGAATGCCATTGCTTTTATGGTGAGATCTGCCCATAACACCTCTGACAAGAAATGCTTTGGGAAAGTGACCTCACTTGGTGGTTGTGGTAGAGTGTTCACACATGGGGACCTGATCCCAAACCCTTTGCAGCAGTGGGGTTTTTCCCACCAGCCTCTGCTGGCTGTAGTTCAGGAGCCTTTTTTGATCTACAGCAAGTCTTTCCCTAGAAGGGGATTTTAGCTTTAAGTTGTCTCCTTCTGTCTTTCAGAAAAAAAAATGCCAACCTTAAAGGTGAAATTACTTAACTCACTCTGTGTCAGAGATCAAGAAATGCTACATCTGTTTTTTCCTCCTCCAGCCCATAGCTGCAGAAAGGACAGATTATCCAGGGATAGGCAAACCCCATCTCCCAGCTGGAGAGCAGAAAAGCATTCCCATCACTGCTGGAAGAGTTAAGGATGGAAGTATCTGAACAGCTGCCTGCTTAAAGCCTCTGGCTCAAGCAGAGATCAGGGCAAATATTTCTCATTTCTTGCAGAAATGATAAAAGAAAATAAAAATCTGAAAACATATTGTTAAAGGCCAGCTAAAAGAAAAATAGATAGTTTTATAATTATTTGTACTAATTCATTTCAACTGAATGCTGCTACATTCAGTCTCAGAGGACCTCTTGCCACAGCAGCTGAGAAGTGGGGGGCAGAGGAACCCCCAGCTCTGCTCACCCTCTGCTCTGTGCTCGAGTACTCCCCAAAACAAGCACGAGTATTAAGACAGAGAAATGGTTTTCAGGCAATATTAGATAATTTGGAAAGCACTTGGGAATTTGGGAATGATTCATACTGAACAAGGTGAGGAAGTGGCAAATTTCAGGGTGGTTATTTGACTTTTCAGTCTCAAAATGAGCACTATTATTTTTTACATTATTCACTGATGTCATTGTAGCAGCTCCTAGAAATCTGGTGGGGTTTTAAATGGGAAAAGGGGAATATATTCAGGTGTGTGGCACAGCAAGGGCTGGGGAGGCATGGCTTGGTCAGACACCCTGTGCATGGGGGGGTTAATAGTCCATGGCATGGTGCCCACGGTGTGGGAGAATCCTCTGGCACAGCACAGACAGGAACTTCTCAGCTGCTATTTGGGAGAAAATCCTGAGCTTGCAGGGAGCTGCAAAGAGACTCAGGCTCCTGTTTTCTCTTCAGTCACAGAGAGATGTGGCTCACCAGCCTTATGTGGCAGCAGCCAGGGGAAGGGAAGGGCAGAGGGAAGAGCTGCAGGATAAACGCCCCCAGGGTCCTTCTCTCCTGGATCGCCTCCTCCTCTCACCCCTGGAATATTTCAGAGGAAGTTTTATCTTTAATTGCAGAACGTTGTGCGGAGTCTCTGTATTATTAAAATGACTCCTGATTTTCTAGGGGTATTCTGTTAATTAGTAGGTTTCTCCTCCCAACTAGGCTGTAAATGGAAAGAATACATACTAAACCGATTGCCCTACTTATGCAGCTACTCGGAGGAATGCTAAGATGGATTAACATGCATAGCAGAAGGCTTATGACCCTGGGAGACAGAAGAACCTGGAATAACCTTAATATCCTGTCAACTTGCATTACTGAACCTCAGTGAACAAGAAGAGCCTATTTAGCAGTCTGTCTTGGAGGAAAAATTCATATCTTTTATCTGCCTTATTCCTCCCTCTTTTCAAATGAAAGTGGGGTTTTTTTTATCTCCCCCGAATTTATTTTTGTGAGGCATAATAAAGCTGTGTCACCCCCCCACATCTCCCCATCCTAAATAACACCCCCACATGGAATGGCTCAGCTCTTGAGAGGTGCCTTTGTCATGCTGGTGTGTGGTGAAAACCATCTGCACCCAGCTGGGCAGAGGATGCTGAGCTGACCCAGCCTGCTGCTGTCACCAGTGCTGCCCACGTGTGACATCAGCAATGTCACTTCTCTGCCCCTGCCTGCTCTGTGTGAGGCACCACAGTGCCTGTGCTGGGCAGAAGGAAGGTGAGCTGCCTTAAAATTGTATAAATCCCCCCTTCCAAATACTTTATTCTCCTCCATGAATTGCTATTGTGGATTTCAAATCTGCCCCAAGCTGAGCCCTGTCACCCAAATCCCAGATATTTTACTGTTCCCAGTTGTCCCAGTCTGGGTGTCTGGGTTCTTCTGAGTGATTGATCCTACTGGAAAGATGGTAACCACCACATCCCTCCTAACAAAGCACATCTCAGCCCTTCCAAGCCCCTTCCATCACATAAATAACTGCACAGGGTAGCAGCACCCTTAATGGAATGTCCATGCCCTCAGAGCTCTGTTGTACATTCAAGACTGTGAAGATCACTGGAGTCCACGGAGCCAAACACACCCCTTTGTGCTGAAGTCACCACTTAAAAGTCCCCTAATTGCCTCCATGCTGGGGACAACCCAGCCCTGGCCAGCCCCCTCTGGTCCCAGGGCATCACAGAGGGGGTTCCTGTGCTGCAGGGGTAAACTTTAATGGGAAATGCAGCAGTGCTCCCAGGGCAGGCAGAATCTTCATCATCATTAATTATTCCTCCTTCCCTCACCTTTCCACTTGGGGTTTAGCTCAGCCTTGCTAAAAGAGGAGGGTATTTCTTTAATGGGGAAAAAAAATATTCAGAAATGCATCTCACAATTATGGAGTTCAGTCTAATTAGGACTGAAAAACACACATGTAATTGCCTTATGTGTCTGCTCCTGAGATTCCCTTTCAGTGTTAAATACGTGTGGAGCTCCTTCCCTGATAAATGACATTTTTCTTACAGTTCACAGGGAGAAAAAGGAGAGAGCCCTGTGCCTCAGGAAGGTCTGTTCCCCTCCAGCCCTGCTGCAAGGGGCATTCCAGAGAAATGGGAGCAGAAAGCAGCCCCAGGGTTTGGGACAACTCCTCATGTCCGTGGAGGGGGAAAAATGTGCTGAGCATAGAAATGGGTCAGGGCTGCAGCAATGCATCCTCCAGTTGCTTTGCTTGCCTCCCTTAAATAGAGGAAACAGCAGAAGCTTCATTTCTATTCAAAGTGAGGGCCTTTGGGCTCAAAAGCCCTCATAGCAAATGCATAAGGAGGGAAAGCAGCAAATACAAGTATTCCTCCTGTATGAAGGAAATTAGAGAATATAGTGAGGGGAAAACCTCATCTGGGACACATCCAGTATTTATTCCAGCTACATTTTTCAAAAGCAGCAATCGAACTCCGCCTGCTGAAGGATATAATTCAGTTCTCACTGAGGGAAATGGTAAAACTCTCATTTAACAGGATAACTGCTCCTAGCCCAGCCATTGCTCTCTGCCTGTGATCCCTGCTGGGGCTGCCCACCCTCCCCCTCACACTCCAGCAATGTCCAGGGCCAGGGGAATCGTGGTCCAACCTTGCCACTTTCCCAATGCCCTTCCCCACTGGAAAAATGCATCCATGTGCACCAGCAACATGCACTAGCACTGCAGGGGATGTGGGATTATTTTATAAATATGTGTATCTGGAGCTGCAGGGTGGGCATGTTCCACGTGAATGGACTGGGCATTCAACCCCCTGTCAAGACCTCAACAGCTTTGTGGGAAGAAGGGGCAGGGGGGGATGTAGGATCCAGGATAAGTGTTCCAGCACTTGTCCCACAGTGGCAGGAGAAGGGAACTGTGTGGAAAGAGGCAGAAGAAATATCAGAACCCAGTTAAAAGGTCAGCCAGGCTCTCTCAACCCTGGGTCCTCCCCCAGTGAGGAAATCATAACCTTCTTTACATCACAACCTGTCAAAAATATAAACATAATGTATCAGCCTGGATGTGTCAACTAAAGCCAGGGAGAAAAATGTCTCTGGGACACAGCCAGACTCCAGGGAGTGCCTGGCTGCAGTGCCTGAGTCATGCTTGCACATTGCAGCACACATATTTCATTTGAGTTCAGTTGTCAGGTTTTGTGTTTATTGTGTCACCCAGATGGGCTGATGGCATTGCCAAGAGTGTTTCCATGATCTGGCAGGCTGGCCTGGCACTGAGGGGTGAGTGGGGGCACAGCTCACCCTGGGTCAAGAGCTGACTGCAGCAGGGTCTTACATTTATGCTTGGGGGTCCAGAAAACTGACACAGTAGAGATAAATAATAAAAGAAAAATCATAATGAATGAGGATGATGCAGAACTCAAATTATGAGATGTCAAATTGCTTGTGAAATTGCCCATGAGACAGAGGAGGATGGAAAAAGATGGAGAAACTTCTCTTGACTTTGGTTGGTTAGAAAGGAGGTGAGAACTCAACTGTTGATTCATTAAGGTTTCCTCCAGCATCTCATTGGTTTTGTACCTGCCCCTTCTGCTCAGATCTCCTTCAAAGACCCCAGCAGGACTATGGGAAAAAGCCTTTGTGAAAATTCACCCTAAGAGCATTATTTTCTGGGTTATTCTCATTTCCATTGCAGCTCCAACCAGCAGAATTATTGTTGGACCCTTCACATTGAGGGACACGTGAAGCCCACTCGAGGTCCCGTAAAATTGCTGGAAAAACTGGGAATGGCAAAGAGACCCTTATATGATTTTTCTTCTTTTTGTTTTTTTAAGATAGCTGTTTGGCAAGGAGGGGCTGTGCACACCTGGAAGCAGAAACACCAGAGCTGCTGGGAGACAAAGGCAAAGAGAGAAAGCAAAAGGCTGAGATGAGCATGAAGCACCAGAGACAGCCCCAGCCTGGCATGCCAGTAGGCAACTAAATAATTGAAATATTTGCTGTCAAGTTTCCATGTTTTCATAGTATCCCTTACGAAAAACACTGCACATTATAATGCTATAAATCCTTATTATCTACATCTTCACAACCAGAAGCTTCCCATTACCCAAAAAAAGGGTGACTCCCATGAGACACATCAATGGCCTTGAAAACTCCTCCCGTTATCTCAAACCTTGATTAATCAACCTTATTTAGTACATGATAGTGGGATAATTGAAGCTGTCCCTGTATTTTTTAAAAAGTGCAATAAGTCCTTTAGCATCTGCAGCTCCATTTCCTTATTGCACAGCTCCTGATGTTTCCTGGAAAGCCTTGTGAAATCTCTGCTTGGGGACAGTTCCACTGCTCTATATTTTCGGGGCACGTTAGCTGGGGGTTCCTGTTTGTAGCATTTTTAGCAGGAGAGCAGCATTGCTGCTTCTCACAAACCCATCTGTTCCTGCTGCTCATTCACAACCTGGAGCCACAGACTGCTGTCATCTCCCTGTCACTTTGGAAAATAATAACTGTGGGAGGACAATATAATGGATTGTTCACTGGCGTATTCCTCGATATTTAAAGTACAATTTGGGGGTTGGTTCCAGAAAAATGGAAAATTATGTTATATGGGTTTAACATAATTATGAGCAAATTAGGCCTGATCCTCATCTCACTTGGGTCTACATTCACTCACAGCTCGTGGAGCTGGCTGGTATTTTTGGAAAGTGAAGTCTTCTGTGACATTTTTTTACAACAGAGGTAATTTGGAGAGAAAAGTTCTGCAATTTCCCTGGGCTTTTTTTCTGCTTGGGTTTTGGCTTTTTTTTTTTTTTTTTTTTATTTCACTAAACACATGCAAAAAAAAAATAAAAAATCTTGCAAGAATTTTCCACAAAGAGAACAACATTTTGTGTTTTCTTGAGAGCATATTGTCAGGCAACAGAGGAACACAACAGAGGCAATTTGGGCTGAGGGAGTTGTTGCCCAGATAGTTTTATGTCCTCTAAAGCTGCCTTTGTCCCCCAGTATCGTCAGGGTCCATCAAATTCTGCTGCTCCGACTGACTGCCAAGGGAAGCTGCGAAAAAATTTTTGCCAATGATGCTTTGCATGTAAAAAAAAAAGAGGAATTTCAGCAATTATTATTTTGATGTTATTAAAAATAGGCTTTGGATAAAATACTTAGAGAAGAACTAAGCTCCAGTACTATAAGCCAGACAGAAAGCATCCTCTCTCCTTCCCACTGCTCTTTTTCTCCACTGTGAAAGTCAAGATGAACAAATTTCCTCTTTATTTCTCAGACAATATTTTCTCTTTGAGTAAAGATATAAGAAATCACAGGAAGGTAAAAAGGTTCTTTTCAAAATTGCTTTGGCTTTTCCTGATGTTTTATAGTCTCCAATTAACATCATTGGCCAGTGTCCCCTGAGGCCTCAGGAAATGCAATGACAGCAGCAATGATCTTCATGACTGATGGACTTTTTGGCAGATGCTTTTAAGCACCAAAACCTGGCTATTGAGAGCCCAAATGTGTGCAGACTGAGTGGTCCCCATGAGCTCCCACAGCTGTAACCAGGGCCCAGCATGCCAATGGAAAGTGCTTCTTTAAGAGCACCTCCAACACTTCAGAGCCTCATAGGGGGGAAAACCCTTCCTGGTGATGGCACCTCCCCTTTCCTGGCCATTTCTATTCTCTCTTATTATTAAAAAGAAAAATGTTTTCAAAATTCTTTTCCAGCACACTCCAGGAGGTGGGAGCCCCTGCTGCCTGGAGCACAAATCCTGTTTCTGGGCTCACACAAACCAAAGGTGCAGCTACAGCTCAGCAGGTTTAGGAGGAGCTCCCAGGTGAGGGTGGATGTGGCTCCCTGGTTTTGGCTTTTTCATTCAGCTGTTGTTTCAGTGCTGCTGATTCTTGCCCTGAGGATCATCTCCACCTGCTTAGGGTTATTTACAACTGATTTTTCTGGGAACAAAAGTACCTCAGCCCTTAATAGGTGCATTGCTTTGGGCTGAGCATGTGGGCACTGGGGACAGAAAACAACCAGGGGAGCACAGCAGCCATTCAGTGTCTCAGGACTTCAGGCTGAGGGTAAAATAAAAACCCTGCATCAGGAGAGCTCACTGCTAAATGATAACTTAAGCCAATTATACATGCCTCATTCATCTTCTAGATAAGAAGCAGAGAGAAATAGTTTTTCTATTTCCATAATCATGCCACTAACTAGACAAAACGTGATAATCCATAATGAGCTGGGAAGAGAATTAAATGGAGAACAGGGTCTTTTGATGACTTGCCAGTTTTCTCTGACATCATTCATACAGGTTATTGACACAGGACCAATTTTTCATCCTCACTTTAACAGGAGTCCCATTATTACAGTTGAAAAATGGCAGGCACAAATGTTTGCAGGCACATTTTGGTACCTTAATTTAAGATTTCCTCAGATTTACAAGTTCTTAATTGTAAATACAAGCCAGGTGCCCAGGAAATAATGTCATGTGCAAACAGCTGCAAATGCTATTTCTGTGTGATTGGAAGCTGGTCTCCAACTCTGGCCCTCAATAACCACAAAGTGGGTTTTCCTCCTTGTGAAACACACTTTATCACCCTTATTGGCCAGCAATGAACTGGAAATAAATTTCTGAGATGCCAACTCCAGATGAGAATTTGAGATGGTTTTATAAAGTGTCTGGGAAGAGAAAGCCAAAAAATGTTGGGAGGAGATTTGTGGAGGAAAATACGGCTTAGTCTGAGTTTTCTGAAACTTGGGAGAAAAAATTAAAAATACTGTGACTCCTGGAGTGACTTGGACTCTTGTGTTTTCAGCTCTGCAAGGAAGAGCATGCACTTGGCCACTTCAAAAAGTCTGTCTTTTGGGTTTCCTTTCTCCCAGCCCTTTCCTTTGAGCCCAGACATCCTCAGTCCTGGCAGAGCAGCCAAGGTATGCAGCCACGTGCTGAATGCCACACTGCCAATAACATCTCAAAGTTATCTCTCTCCCAGGACACCAGAACTTTTTTCCAATAAAACCCCCATTTCGTTCTAAAAAGAATTCTCCAGCTCTCACATTCATTAAAAAAAAAAAAAAGACTTGCAAGGATTAAGGAACAACCCCAAATTTATTATTTCCATTA
This sequence comes from Peucedramus taeniatus, assembly GCA_013400575.1. Lineage (NCBI taxonomy): Eukaryota > Metazoa > Chordata > Aves > Passeriformes > Fringillidae > Peucedramus > Peucedramus taeniatus. Next base: position 947,495 of record WBNO01002138.1, on the reverse strand, counting down.
AACTTCCCACAGTCCTTTACAGGACTTTTTTCTCTGGATGCTGAAGTGCTGCTGTTGGGTCTCACAGGGCTGGACACCATGGGCCACCCTGGGGACTGGGGCTTCTGACAGAGCCACTGTGGTGCTCCACCCCAAAAATGCATCACCCCAGCAGCCTCCTGGCAGGGAATATCATGGAAGGTGAGTCCATGAGCATCCTCCTCAGATTTTTCCTCATTCTTCTCTTTTTTTCAGTTTCTCAGCTCACTGGGTTTGAGGTTGGGATGCACAATCTGGTAATATGAAAGCAACAAGGGACTTTAAAGTCTTTTCCTGGTCATTACTTATTGATTGCCTAACAGAAAACTCCACTGGGACTGAAAGGAGGACAGAAATTCTTTCTGAAAAGCATTAATCCCTCTTTTATTTAAGGAGATTGAGTTAGATTTTTCAGTTTTTTCAAAGTAGAAGCTGCAAGGGTGGAGTTTTCTTCAGCTGAAACATCTCAGCTAGAGCCATTAAAAGGTGGACAGAGGGGACAAACCTTTCCAGATTTTTTTTTTTTGACTGACTGTTCCCAAAGGGTCCCCCTGCTTTCCCCAGCACTGAAGTTCTCATTGCAGAGAGGGGGGGCAGGTTTTATATGAATTAAAATTTGAGAGCTTGTGCCCATCAGAGACCAAGTCAGCATCAATTTGCAGTTTGTACAAATTAATACTACATCATGAGAAAATTCAATACAGCAACTTTTGTGTAAAACCACCCCAGGGTGCTTTGCAAATAAAACACACTAAAATGCTGTGTGCAAGGTCTGCTCTCCACCAAATGATAAATATTAATGCCCTAAACAGAAGGGATATTTATGCTTCAACCTGCAAGCATTTATTGATTTTTTTATTCCATCCTGACCATGGTTGAAATACAGGTTGAAAGAACAGCCCCACACCAGCAGGGTGTCCCCCAGCCCAGGGGACACCTTTGGGGACACAAAATGTGGGTGGTTTAAAGCACTGGCAGCACTGTGAGCATCTTGTGTAAACACCTGGGTTTTAAAGATCACACACTGCTGTGTAAGGCCCATCAAAATATCTGCTGGGAGGGTGGGCAGGCCCTGGCACAGGGTGCCCAGGGAAGCTGTGCCTGCCCCTGGAAGTGTCCAAGGCTGGGCTGGACAGGGCTTGGAGCACCCTGGGATAGTGGAAGTGCCCCTGCCCATGGCAGGGGGTGGAACTAATGATCTACAACCCAAACCATTCTAAGATTCTGTGAAAATAACTTTTAATCATCGAAGAGTTGGAGGGGAGAGGGGTTGCCCACAGAGATGTTGGCACAGGGGCCCTCCAGGCTGCTGGGGCAGAGCTTTCTCAGGCACACCTGAACACACTGGCCTTGAGACAGCCTCGTCTAGCAGGCTATAAAAGCATTCAAACAAGAGCAATAAATGGATCAGGAGTGATAAGAAATGGGGAGGAGGAGGGAAGAAAGGAGCTGACAAAGTTCAGGGCCAGTGCAGGGTGGGCATTTCCTTCACCAGGGTAACAGAATACACCCAGGCTCTGTGCAGTGCCTTGCTGACTATTCCCACCCAAGCCTGCCCAGAGTAGGGTTAATCTTTTTTGTTCCCCTCAAAAATATAATCTCCACACCTTCAGTGTAGGCTGTGGGATAAAATCACTGCCATTTTGGGAGTGCAAATCAGCTCTACCTGCCATGGATCTGGCAGAGATTTACCACCATCATTTAGCACACCACTCATAGATTAAAGGGGCTTGTCCTTTTCACTTCACCTTATTTATGATTTTCAAACAATAAAGCATTCAGGGAGAAATTATGGCTCTGTTAAACCATAGATGTGTCCATGTTCATCCCCCATAAATGTACCTGAGGGCTGGAAGTTCATCAGTTTGAATTCAGGAATGAATCTGAACTGGAGCCAAGCAAATATTGGACCTAGACCAGCTTGGGTTTACACCAGCTTTACAAAAACCCCTTTGCTTTGAGAATTCAAGCAAGGTGCAGCCTGTTTGTGTTCCAGTCTGGGCTTCACACAACCCAGTGTTGCCCAAATGTTTATGAATTTTTAATGAAAATTTAGTGAGGCTGTGTTTTTCAAGGCTGTTTTTCCACGTGGATGAGTACCTGTGCAGCACTGGGGGTGTGCAGGAGAGAGCCACAGCAGGGACACATCTTTAGGGCTCAGAGCCCCCCTATCTGCCAGGCCAGCAGCCAGCCTGGCCTTCCTGCCTGCATGGATGTTTAATTATTCCCAAAGGGCTGGGGGGGAAAAAAAAATTAAAAAAGGAAATAAAAGGACAGTGTGTGCTGAGCCCTGTACTTGAAAAGACTCTCCTGACTGCCAGTTCCTTCCTCTCACTGCCTAACACTCCCTTCCCCCTTTTGCCATGGATAATCCCATGCCTTATGTGTGCTTATTCCCATTGCTAGAAACTCTTTCTTAGGCGTAGTGTATCTGTAAAAAAAAAAAAAAAAAAAAAGAGAAAAATAAAATAATGTGAGAGGCTAAAAAGTGGATGGACTCATCACATTACTCACACAAGGGTGAGCAGGAGCTGGCACCCAAATATGCAAACAGCACACAGCCCTAAATATCCTAAAGTATTTTAGAGTGGTCATTTCTAATTAGCACTTGAATCCAACACCCTACTTAGCCTAATTAGAGACATAACAAAAACCTGTTTGAGCTCACATGCACATTGAATATGCAGATCTCCAGCATCCAGCACTGCCCTGCTCCACAGACCAACAGCAAGCAAAGCCTCTCAGCATCCAGCACGGATGAAAACTGGTCCCAGCATGGCCCTAAACTGGTCCCAGGAAGCCAATGTGTTGAAAATCTGCACCATTAACTCCATTAAAATGCTTTAAATGTAAATCAGAAAGGTTTTGATGAGAGTTAAGTTACTGGGGGAAAAGAAGGCCAGCCCACGGTTTAGGAGATACTGCATTTATTTTTTGCATCTTAATCCAGAAGATTTTACAGTCTAATTTAAACCAGGAAACAGAAGGAAGAGAGATGAGGAGGAGGAATAGCAGGGGAGAATCATAAAATGGTTTGGGCTGGAAAGGTTGTTTAAAGGCCATCCAGTCCAACCCCCTGCAACAAACAGGACATTTTCCATTAGACCAGTTAGCTCAGACCTCTGTCCAACCTGACCTCGAATATTTCCAGGGATGGGTCATCCACGACCTCTCTAGACAACCTATGTCAGTCTTTCACCACTTTCATGGCAAAAATAAAAAAAAAAAAAAAAAATTCTGCCTGACTTTTTTTAAGGGTAAAACCTAAGTCTGTCCCCTGCACTCTTACAGCCACTGAGCAGAGCCCAATGCGCAGGTGGCTGTGCCAGGGCTGGCACCAGGAGGGTTAAAGGCACCCTGTGACCAGACAAAATAGGCATCACCTCCAAACCTGGCTGGTTTTAAGGGAAAACACCCCTGCACATCCACAAGGCACCAAAAACCCACCTAAAAACTGCTGTGGCCCGTGTGCACAGTCATTTTCGGGGATGGATTGAGCCAAGCACCGGGAGGGTTTCTCTGTGAGGGGAGGCAAGGGGGGCGATCAGCTCCATGGAAACCCGGCCAGATGGGATTGGCGGCTGTAGCCAGGCTCGGCAGCAGCGACACCGCCGAAAGTACAAGCACTGTTAATATTGAACACGGAGCAGGGACGTGGTAAAACCTAGCAACCCCTCGGCAGTGGTTATGCAATTCACCATTAATAGCTCGGAGGGATCCAGCATCGTCTGAACGCCTCCCCTCCCCCGTTTCTATATGTGAGGGTTTTTTTCTTCCCTGTTGCTAAACCTTAAAGTGAGAGGAAACAAAGAAATCACTATTGCATAATACAGACCTACAGCCAAGTGGTATTCCTGCTGTTTTGGCAACATTCGGGGGAGGGAAATTGAAAGCTAAGAAGAGCCATGTGATAGGATCCTATCCTTTTTCTTCTTCCTTCCATTTTCTTATTTCCCAGTTAAATACATACACTTTCCCCCAGATCTGCTGGACCTGATCTAACACTGAGACATGAAGTAAGTAGGGTCTTTGGTAGTGATAATTATTGGCAGTAATATTATAATTATATCCCACAGGTCTACAAAGCATAAAGTGATGCACCGACAGGATTGCATTTTCACAATTGCACAATTGTTTCCTAAAGAAAAAAATGAGGTTATTGAGAGTGAGGGATTGCACACCCTGCATCCCCACCAGGTCAGGGTGTTCCACACCAATCCACCTGCAGCAGCGTGGGGCAACATCAGCAGTGGTCTCACTTGTGGAGGTGCTCAGCTCCAGTGTGAGGCTGGCTGCAGAGGGAATAAGGGAATCCCTGAGCCCTTAGAGCATTTTAGGGCAGCCCCAAGGGCCCAGGATGGCTGGGCTGCCACCAGGCTTGGTGTGGAGGCCAACACTTGCTGTGCCACAGGCGAGCCCCTGCTCTGCTGCTCACTCTCCTGGCTGGTAGCAGAGCACAGCAGAGCTGGGGGAGGATTCCTTCTGGCACTGCTCCTCAGGAGCATCTACTGTGTCTTTTAGCTTTGGTTTTGTTTTAATGCTCCTGAACAGTTCTTGGCAGAGGATAATGACTTGAGGAGATAGATTGCCCCAAAGCTGCTCAGATTCTACCCAAGGGTACCTACCCAAAACACAGAATTTCTGTAGTCAATGGGCTGTCCCATAGGAAAACACAAAAAAAGAGAGGCCCTGTTGCTCCTTAGCAGATTCAGCCTTTCCCAGAACAGGTCTAAAGCTCTGGTTTGAAGCTGTGGTTTGGTCAGGGCCAAGGAGCTCTGGTTGCTGGGAGGAAACCTTGGGTTTAGCCAAGGTCAGACAAGGAGCTACAGTGGTACCTGGAGGGAGGACTGCAGTCACTCATGGCCCTCCTGCAGGATGCTCCACCTCAGGCAGCTCAGTGCTCTGCATTTCCCATTAACAAGCCCTCATACATCTCTTCCTGTGCCTCAGTTCTCTGAGTGTAACATGGAATCAGTATTTCCTTATTTCTTGGGGCTGTTGTGAGAATACACACCAGCCTGTAAGCTACTCAGTGTATAAGGACATCTGAAGTTTGCACAAAATAATTTAAAACACCTCCAAACCCCAATTCTCAACTCCCAAAGAGTACAAGTACATTTTTCTTCCCACTTCATGTTTTTCCCACATGGAAAAGGGGCCTTCCATTTGCTCTTGAGCCAAAACCCTTGGAAAGATCTTGAAAACAAGATAATATATGTTGTGTGGATCCTTTTGCTCTCTTCTGTTAGCTAGCTAACCACCCTAGAAAAACAAGCCATAAATCAATTGAAAGCTTAACCTACAGTCTGCCAATCTGAAAAGCAGACACTGCCCCAGGAATGTGACCACAGCTCACTAAAACAATAGGAACAAAGGAAAAAAAACCCAAACGATTCTAACTTGCACTTAGTAATTCAGCAGAGCTGCAGAAACATCAGGCAGGCAGGATCCCCACGAGCTCCACATCACCTTAAGCCCACAGTCCCCTCCTGAGCAGTGCAGTGCAGAGGGCTCTGGTTTCTAGGTGAAGATGGGTTTCAACCTCCAGCTCAGCTGGAGAGAATTAAGGCAGCTCAGACTCCTCCTGTAAAGAGACTGAGGGTCCCAAACAGTGGGGTTTTCTACCTTTCCTCTTTTGCTTTTTAGGCTTTCAGTAGAATTAGGGCTCTTCTAGATTTTGGTTAAAAGGCATCACTGCTTGACTTTGTCTCCAGGGGTGTAAAGGCACTGTGTGCCTGCTTTGGGCAAGGCAAGAGAGCACTGGGGCTGGGGGGGGTGAGCTGGACACAGCCCCTGGAGCCAGGGCTGCTGCCTCCCAGGGTATCCTGGGGGGCTCCCAAAATCCCTCAGCAGCAGCAGGGCTGCCCAGGGGGTGATGGGGACACTGAGAAGGGACAGGTCTGTGTGAGGGCACACTGCTGCTCAGGGACACTGTCTTGAATAACAAAAGTTACAGCCCAGCCCAGGCTGATATCTGCCCTGGAGCAGGCTGAGGGTTGGTGCCACAGGACACTCTGTCATTTTTGTGTTTCTTTGCATGAAGAGGTGCATCAGAGGGATGGTTCTCCTCAGAGACACAAAATGATCATTACATAAACAAAAAGACTTTTAAGGGCTGTGAGCCTCTAGATCATCTGCAATACCCAAAGGACTTTTATGAGCAAGGTGAACAAAATGTCATTTTTAAATGTAACTGTGTCCTCAGTGAGGTTAATGTATCAAACCAGGACCAGTCTTCAGAACAAAATCCTGCCCAAAAGACCAGAAATTAGGAGGAATAAGGAAAGAAACCTAATGAGATTGTGAACTCAAAGTGAATTTATGAGCTCTGACCACAGAGCAGTATGGAACAGTAGCAAGGCACTCATTAACAGCTTGCAGTTGCTAAAGGGCGACTAAGAGAGAAAGTTTGCTGTAAATAAATGCTAGTATTGCTTCAGGACTTCTGATTTTATAACTGAGGCACTTGTAAATCAACGTCAGAGCACTGCAAGCTGTGGGATACTGTGGAGGGATGGAATGTAGGAGAATAAAGGTAGTGATGAAGGTAATCTCACCCCTAAGGAGCTGCAGCTGCACTAATTATCAAGAATTAGGAACTGCCCTTAATGGGGCACAGCTATATCCAATTAAGATGGGTGCTATAAAAGAGTGGGTTGGGTGGTTGGGAAGTTAGAGTTTGTTGGCTGTGCTCTGAGGAGGAAGGGTTGGGAGGTTGTGGAAGGAGCAGTAAGGGCTGTATGTGCTGTGAGGGACAGGAAGGAGTCAGAAGAGAGTAAGGAGGTAAAAGAGAAGGAGTCAGTGTTATGAGCAGCTGCCTGTGAGAAATCACTGAGAAAGTATGGAAGTTTTACCATATGACAACAACAGGATACCTGTTCCCAGATCAGGCCAGATGGAAATGAAGCCAAAACCAACAATTTCCCTAGACTGGGGGTTGCAGGAGCTGCCTGGGGGAAGCAGTGCCTGGTGCTCCAGGCTGCCCTGTGGACTCCTTCCATTATTTAGGCAGAAGAAAGAAACACTCCCTTCTCCCCTCACTTGTGCTAAAAAACAACCCTCAGTCAGCCAGAGAAGTGGCCTGTATTTTTAATACCTTTTTTTTGCACTTTATTACTGAGGGCCTGGAGCAAACTCTGTCATCAGCGTGGACATAAGGAATAGGAGCAGTAGAAGGGAAGGGGAAATTAAGCCATTTAACACACGGGCAGGAGATGTGTGTTTGGGTCGAGGCTGGGATTTTTTTTCTAATTAAAAACCTGGAGAAAATCTCTTTGCCTCTAATGGAATAAGCACCAAGGCAACTTTATCTGGCCCACGGACTCCCCCCGCCACTGCTGTCTGCTGTAAGAAAAGCAGGAGGGAGGAGTGGGTGAGTCTGATTTCTTTGTAAAGATTGAGCAGCCAGACCTGCCCTGGAGCTGCAAAGCAGCCAGACACTGGAACCCAGCCAGTTTTGTGTTGTTTCTGCAGGGCTGGCCAAATGTGCTACTGCTATTTTGGCTTCACCCTCTTCTTTCCCCTTTTCTAGCCTAATTGCTGTGTCTCCTCGATTTCTGCTTAATGGAAAGGGTTAAATAGTTTGTTATACTGGAATTTGATTTGCAGGAAATAAAGCTTTGATGTTTTCACGTTGCCTGCGATTGGCAAAGAAATTGTGATTTCTGCTGCCATGGTTAATATTTGGAAATAACCTTTAACTGTTTATGCAAACACAGCTCGCCCTGTCCTTCCCTGTGAATTTCTGAAGTCTGTGGAATTAACCCTCACTGCTGCCCCATGACTCTTCACCAGGCTTTCTGCTCTGCTTTTATGATGGGATGATGGAAAGTTTTTACATGTCAGGTGAGGTTAGAGATAAAGCATAAGAAATGCTGTGCTGCTGGTGTGAAATTATTCCTCATTCCTTAGTCTGAGGGGACTCACAGAATTATTCAAAAATACAGGAGGAGCTGCCTTAACTTGTGAACACAGGAATGTGATTCCTGTTCCCATCTAGGAGAAAAGTGCCCTGACCACACCAGAGTGTGGAAATTCAAGTGTTTGGCTGCTTGTGCTCATTATCCACCATGGTAGAGGTGATTCCAACCTATGAGGAAACCATAGGGATCTGACAGCTGGAGTTTATTTCCATGATTTTATTGTCCTTTTCTTTGGAGACAGGACAGTGCTGGGTATGGAAGCCAGGGATCTCACCCTAGTTTAGATAACACAGTATCTAATGTAGTTTATTAGTTTTATTATTAGTTTAGCAGCACAGTGTCCACTGCCTCACTGAGGAGCAGGGAAGAGCCATCCTGTTCATAGGAGGTGAAGACTGGATGGAAAATTCCTCCATGCTCAGGCAAGGGACTTGGAAAACAACTGCTTTCAGCAGGATTTAAGAGGCAACATTCCTATTTCATGTCATCCTATACCACACTTCCCACCTGAAAAGGTGAATCCTCAAAGCAGACACTAGAAAGCTCTTTAAGGACCTTTTAATCATGGTGTTGGTTAATACAGAAAGCTACAAGATGGAAAGGAAGAATTAGAGGTCAGTTGAAATCTTTCACAGCAGAGGTGTTACAGCTCAACACTCAGACTGAAAGACATCTTGTTTGGAAGCAGAACAGGACAACATTCTCTTCCTCAAGTTGTCAGCTGATTTAGACCTAAATATTCCTTTTAGAATATTGAATATTCCCTTTAGAATATTGTTGGTAATAAAACCTTTGGAGCCAGTGTGGGATTAGCTCTGGATGTTGCTTTGAAATCTGTCATTGTGATAGAGAAAATCAGAAATGAGTGGTAGGGTTGGCAGGGAGGGTCTTTGCAGCCCTGCTCAGGAAAGAGTGGGGCTGGAAAATGCACCTCTTGCACAGGCAAGGTACCATGCTGGGTCATTGCAAAAGCTCATTTATGTCCTCTCTTTTCCAGTGTCCTGTGCTAGGTGGCTTGGAGGGAGCATTAGGACAATGCAAAAGTGGTCAGACAGCATCTTCCCAACTGCTGGTGACCTCTGACATTTAATTTAAAAAGCCTCACTGGACCATTTTCCAAGAATTCTCCAGCTTTTTGAATTAATTTGTATTTCTGGTATCTGTAACACCTTGTGACAATCACGGGTGGTTTCCAAGGTGCCATTGAACATGAATAGAGATACAGGCTAGTTCTGTTTTGGTAACATTGAGCAAGCCCTTGCAAATACTTTTCCACCTTAACTTGAGAGCAGACATCAAATGGGATCTGGCTGGACCCCAAAACAAATAAATAGTGCTGATGTTCAGAAAGGAAACACCAGTTGTCCTTAAATAGTCAAGCATTGTTCTCTGGCTTCCTGCAATAATCTCAGCCCTTTTACCCAAAAAGATTCCTAATTGTGTGGGTCCAATATTTTCTGGTGTCTGCCTGCTGTGTGTTTAAACATTTGTGATTTTTATCCTTTTCCTTTGAAAAATCCTGTGCCAAATACACAGCACGTGGCATGTGGTGGCTCTGGAGGGTGGATATTCCATGTCACCTCCTGGATAAAATATCCATAAGGTGGTGCCTGTCTATAAATGTTGGTGTCACCAGTCTGGTGAGTGCCAGGGAGACACAGGAGCTAAATGGGACACATGGGGAACGTGTGGGCACATCAGCAGTGCCTGGTGGGGGGGTGAGGACAGCTGGGGACTGCTCTGTTTGATCAGCAGTGCCTGAGCACTCACAGCAGCTCACAAAGGCAACAGCCACTCTTGGTGAAATCAAGGTGATACAACTGTGAGAGCAAAGTGTGACTAAGAAGGCAGAGCAGCCCAGAAACACCTGGAGTGAGTTCCAGCATGGCTGGGCATGGAGCTTCAGCTGCAGCAGCTGCTCAGAAGTTCAGAGCAGTATAAAATAGGGAATATTGCACTGGCTGGAGGATGGGGCTGGCAGCTCTTGCACCTGATGGGAAGGTGTTGCCAGCAAAGGAGAGGCTGAGCCACGGCAGGAGACACCATGACCATGGGAGATGATGACCTGGGACCCTGCTGAGCATCCAACACCATGGCAGAGTTCAGTTGTTCTCTAGAGCTGTCTGGGAGGGAGGAGAAAAAACCTTTGGTCCTTGTGTGGGCAGGGCAGTTTGTCTGTTGCTCCAAGGTCTGATCCCAAGCAAACCATGGAAAAACACCCTTCAGGAGCTGCAAGGCACAAAGTAAAGCAAGAGGGAATCCTGTGTTTCAGTCTGCCACCTGTATTTTTCTCCTGGGAATTGTGGAGTATTTTCCCATCTTAATTATCCTCTTTCCATCTAGATCTTGTTCTTCTGCAATTTAATGACTGGCATATAAAGGGGAGGTGATAGACACAACCCAATTAACTTTTGCTGGTGATTCACCTTTAAAATCTCTGCACATTCACAGGGCTGTGATGGGACAGAGGCATGGAATCCTCTCCCCAGCACCTGGCCAACCTGGGTGTTAAACCTGCACACCTTTTTCTGGTACTTGATCCCTTGCTGAAGAGGGGTTCATCCTACATTTCATTTTTGCTGGGGAAAAAAAAACCAAACCTGTCCTGTGAGATACCAGGAGCTTAATCTGGCTCTTCTCCCCAGTTTTGAAGAACTTGTTGGGACATCCCCGTGTGGAGTCCAGGGACACAGTGCAGTGGCAGAGAACAATGGATGTGTGTTACTGATAAATTGAAGAATCTGCCACCAAACTATATTTGGGGGCTAATTTGACATTTTGCTGATGGGTTGTCCAACCTGCATATATTATTTAAGTTATGCTTACAAATGCACCACGACCTCTGAACACTTCAGTAATGGGTTTGAGCCAGGAGTGAGTTGTGTTTCACTGAAGTAATTATTTATTCACTTAATGGGGACTGATGGTTTTGCTCAGCTGGGAGCTGTACATAATTAAAACCATGGTCCCTGCCCCAAGAGGCTTCCAGTCTGAAAGATGAAGCAAAGGCTGTGCCAGCAGAAATTGCAGGAATCCTGTGTGCTCAAACTGGAGGTACAAAAAATTACATTAAAAAAAAAAAAACCCAACAATTGTGAGCTCTTTTCACACAGCTTGAGACAGGGCTTTTGGGGCTAGCATGTATTTAACAGAGGTTTCTGCTTGTATGGCTGCAACACTGAGAAAGAGATGGCTGCTATAGGTCAGAGATCCTCCAAAAAAACTGTAAGATAAATGTAAACTTGCAGGATTAAAAAAAATAATAATAATTAAAAAATAATATATATGTGTGTATATATATATATATGTATATATATACCTAATCCTGAAACTATGCTCAGTGTAACCTGAGGAGAAACATTGCCCAAACTGAAGCTGCCCCCCTTAAGCCCAGCCCAGGAAAGTGTGGGAGCCAGTGCCAGACACCTTGCCCCAGGCAGAGCAGTGCTGATCAAAGAGACCTGGGCTGCAGCAATCCTGACATGCAGCTGTTCTGCAGCTGCCAGGAGCCTTTGCCTCTCCCCAGACCCGAAGAAGGGCTTGTGTTCCTGAAAGCTCGGCTGTTTTTTTACTAATTATATAATTTGGCTTAATAAAAGCTGTTACCTCTCCATACAAATCTTGTGTCTCTTTGAATAGGTTGGCACATTTCCTAATAGAACCAGAAACTGCTTCTTAAACAGAAGTTTGGCCATTATTGTTATTAAAATAGGAAAGGAAATGGAGGCTCGTTCACAACAAAGTGATATTTATTGCTCAGTTTAATTGCCTAATGTAAAGCTCGTGACTGGGGATTTGGAGGGGCTGATTTGCAGTTTGGTCACCCTTTGAAACAAAGCCACTCAGGCTGAAATTGCATGTTGGAGCTCAAGGATTGAAATGGCTCAGGCAGCTGAGAGAGGAATAGAAATGTTACCTAAGCACTGGCAAAACCCCTCAAGCATCTCCTCAGACTGGGACTTCATGGCTCAATCTCTGGGACATGTGCAGGTTTTATGGCCTTAAGACAAATAGGGAATAGTTCAAACAAGCATTTTCTGCCCAGCCCCTCCCCAGCAAGCCCTGAACCCAACATTTTCCACGACTGATTCAGCAGCATCCTGCAGGGGGTGGGAGCTGCCCTGCTCTGAGCTCTGTCAACATGCAATAAATCCAGCATGATGGCAATGAAATGATTTTTTTTTTTTTGATGCCTGGAAAGCTGCTTTCAAAAGTGGCTATAGTGACAGCTGGGGAGGTTTGACTCCTGGGCACTGGAGCTCATGGTTGTGGAGACTGGGGATTCACCAGAGGGACCCTCTGTCCCCAGTGATGACCAGGAAAGATGCCCACACAAACCAGAACCCCAAACAAAAAAGCAGTCTAAAGTCCTTTTCCTATCACTGAGAGCAAGGATTTTCCCTAAAGACTCCCTGAATATCACCAATATCCTGCCATGCCTGGGGCTCCCAGCACAGCTCTGCAGCCTGGCAGATGGGACCCGAGGGCTTTCCAAGAGCACCGTGGTTTTCCTTAAGTGGCATCTTGTTTATTCTAATGTAACTGTGAGGCTCTGAGCTATTCCCATGGCACTCTTAGTAATCAGCCCTGGTATGTTGAAGGGCATATTTGTCATGTCTCAGCCAGTCTCTCAGAGAAACAGTCATGGGTCATGTTGGTTACCTAATTTATATGTCAGGGGCTGCAGGAATGAATCAACAGCATTTTTTTTTTGTATTTTTCCAGACAGTAGCTTGATATTCCCGGCATGCTGAACCCTAGGAGTTCCCTGGCTTTTGTGATCACTCGCAGTCCCTCCTCATTTGGCTGATGTTGCAGTAATTCAAGCAGAAAAATGTGCTACGAGCACAGAGAGACAACGTCTCCCTCATGGATGGCTCTCCAGAGCAGCTTCTGGGTGAGCAGCCCCTGGTGTGAGAGTGTCCAGGCATCCAGCAGCTCCAGGCAGCAGTTTGGGGGATCATCCCAAAGGCTGGGGAGCAGCACCCCGTTCCCATGCAGGCAGAGTGGGCAGAAGCAGTGCTGGGGCACTCTGAGCTCGCTCTGCTGCTGCACACACAGCCACAGTGCAATTCCCCCACTGCAAATGCAATTGTGTGCTTGAAACAGGGGAGGAAATTCTGGCCATGGAAAACAGAATCTGCCAGAGCTGCACCACCCTGACAGGGAAGTGGTGGAGTCACCGTCCCTGGAAGTGCTCAGATGTGTGGATGTGGCACCTGGGGACACAGATTAGAGGTGAGCTTGGCAGTGGGGCTGGGTTGACGGTTGGAGTCGATGATCTCAGAGGTCTTTTTCCATCATTAATGATTTTATGATCCTTATTCCATTAGAGCTCTCAGGGAGTGGCCAAAATGAAAGCAGAGAGCTGATGTGAGAGGCCAACACCTCCAGCACCAGCCCATCCCAGTGTCAGGGGCTGCCCAGCACTTCCACATGGATATTCCTGCTGGGACTGAACATGATCCCATCTGAGAGACTTCAGGCAGCTCTTCTCCAGCATGTGAATCTGTGTTTGTTTATTTCTATCTGGCCATAAGTGTTTGGGAAGATGGATATAGGAAACCGTTCCTGATGGAGGCAATATCTGCACCAAAAAGCAGTAGCTGAGCAATTCCCTAAATCCCACGGGATCCCTGTACATCCACCACGGTGCTGGGCTGGCAGGTGCCCAGGGAAGGGGACCCTGGCTGCAGTGTGCAAAGCAAAGAGCAAATCTGCATCAGGGCTGATGCTTTCGGGGTGTCCCTGCATTCCGGGCTGCGCTGGGGGTTTAACCTGGGATGTGAGGAGAGGAGCAGGGCAGGGCTGCAGCCCCTCCCGGCAGGAATCACAAAGCAAAGAGGAAGATGTTTTACAAAGATCCCGTTTGTTCAGGCTGCCAGTGAAATAAAACACAAGGCTTTGCCCCCAGGGGCCGTGGGAAACACGGTCAGGTGGGGAGGGGAGAATAAAATAAATCCCAATAGGCACAGCCTGCCATGATGGGGAAACGCAGAGGAGCAAGTTCTTAGCTTGGGGTTTTTTTTGCAAGACAAAAGATCACCCATTAACTGTTTCTGGAAAATACTTTCCAGAGCCCTTTGTGCAGCAGTTTTTCTTAGAAGGGCTCTCCCAGCACCCCGCGGCCGGGGCTGGAGAGGTTTGAGCTTGAACTCGTTCATTTAGCTTCGACTTTTCTCTTGATGGAGTACCTGGACTTAGCCCAAACCTCAAAAGTAAGTTATAGCCAAATATTTTTGAGGTTGGTAATGAGATACCAAAGCTTTACTTTTTTTAAAAAAGGGCCCTGTCCCAAATTGCCCTGCAGCATGTGGGGCTGATGCCCCACGGGCACGGGGCTGGCTATGGGCAAGCTCTCCCCCAGGTGAGCCCAGAGTTCACCATTTTCACTGCAGAACAAACATTTGGGCATTTCTGCCCTCACACACCCACAGCTCGGGTTAATTGTGACAGATCATGTCCTTCCCTGCCCTAAATTCCTACTTGGCTCCTGAAGTCTTCCACTTTCCAGCAGCCTAGAAAGATGGTGTGACCTGCAAAGCCTCTGTGTTTGATTGGAATCCCGAGAAAGGATAAATGCCTTGAGATCTTCAGGCTCTGGTGCAAAGCAGCATTATAAAAATCTGCAGCTTCCCTGGGAGAATGGTCAATTAGCAGCTAGATGCCCCCCTCAGCAAGGGAAAGGGTTAATTGCTTTGGTTTCCCCCTGATGCTTATGGTTAGTGCCAATCAGATTTGGAATGATAAGAATAAAATATGATTGAAACTTCTGGCTCTTCCAAAAAGCATGTGTTTTAATTAAATTGAGAACTAGCTGGTTAATCAGCACAAGGACTAATGGTCTGATTAGCAGGAAATGCCTGGTGAAAAATAGACCCTCAGTTCGGCTGGGCTGGGGGATTCATGGGCTGGGGACACAGCCCAGAGCTGGGGGCTGTCAGTGCTTTGCCAAGGACATCCAGGCTCCATCCCAGGACCCCCGGGAGCGGACACAGCCCTGATCCCGAAAAATGCCTCTGGGGGGGGAGGGGAGGATGGAGCTGTGTCCCCTCTGAATGCCCAGCTGTTCAAACCCTCTTCAGGGAGCATCACAGGGGATGAGGGGATGCCAGGGGGGCAAGTGAAACCCCTGGTCTAAATTGCCTTTGAAAGAAAGTGCAAGGATGGAGGAGACAGGATTGCAAAATCAATTTGAAATTTACTGTGTCAAGGGGGAAAAAAATAGCCAAAACGACAACAACAACAACAACAATAACAACAAAAAGCCCAGCACCATGCAAGAAATAAACTTTTAAAATTAAAGAATCAATGGAGAAATGTCCTTCTGGCCACCCCTTCCCCCACAGTGCAAAGCACAGGCTTCCTTCTGATTAAAGCTCCGCCTGGAGCATTTTCGGTGGCAGCAGGCCAGGAGAAAGCTTAAGGTGCTCTCTGCAGTTTAAGGTGGAGCTGTTCCCTTCGCCTTCCCCAGCAACATCAGGTGTGGCCACCTCGGAGCAGATCCCTGTGCTCACAGGGTGACACCCGGGCACGGTGACAGCCCAGATGTGCCGTGGTGCCTCTGGTTTGCATCCCAGCATGAGCAAAGCCAGTGCTTTGGGGTTTTGTTTTGCTCGCAGCTGCTGCAATGGCTTTCACCAAAAATGTGAAATAGGGTGTGAAGTGAGAGGGAAGGGGTGCAGGAATAGGATGCACCCCTCACCGTCAGGAAGAAGTGTTTGGGATGGTCCTGCTGGTTCCTGCACACCTCGGGGTGTGCTCAGAGCTCTGGGATTCAGCCCCAAACCCTGCAGAAGCTTTGCCCATGGTGGCCTCCAACATCCCTGCTTTGCACAAGGGTCAGCCAGCACCAGCACAGCCCTGCTGCTTTTGGGGCTCAGTGCTGTGGCAAAAACACCCCAAGGAGCACCTGGAGGAGGAATCTCAGCCTGCAAACAGACACGAGGACACCTCTGTGTCAGAACAAGCTGGGGCAGGAAAGGGGAGCTGATGGGCAATTCCTGACCCTGGAAGAGGCTGCAGCCCCAACAGGGAGGGGCTCCAGAAACCAGGACCAACACAAGCAACCCATGCAGAGCCCTGTCCCAGCCCCTGCTGTGTGAGCTACAGTGGCTGCTCGATGCCCTTTGTCTACATAAGAGGATGCCTCAGTGAAAGGTGATGGGTTTGATGCCCCCAGAAATGCTTAATCCCACCCAACAGCCCCATCCTTGCCAGTGAGGGAAGGAACTCTGGACAGCCTTGTCCCAAAACCACACAGGTGCCTCTCTCCAAAGATAACTGCAGTTTTGGGAGAAGGCTCAGCTGGGGCTGGCTGTGGATTTGAGCTGCCCTTGGATCAGCCCAGCCCCTGGGGACTCCCCCTGTCTCCACAGAGGGACAGCACAGCAGGGAGGGAGGTGCTTCTCCTGGTCTGGAAGGAAGGCATAGCACCAAGAGGTTAAGAAATAACATACAGAGGTGATGCAAATGCCACAGCAGGATTTTCAAAAGGGCCAATCACTGAGCCCTCCTAAATATGCACAGTGCCACCAAAACCTTCAGTGTCATCCCCCCCCAGTTAAACATGCCATTCAGCATGGTGGCAGCATGGCACTATCTCCCATTTGAATCTAAATACATGAAATTAGACCTGGTCAGGTCTGAACCAGGCTACAAGATGGCATGTGCCGTTTTCAAATTGTATAGAATGCATTTTACAGAGATTTTTTTATTATTATTTGTTTAAAAGTAATGTGAGGAACCAAGTGAAAAATACTGTGCAGCTCTCAGAAAGCCCCAGATCCATCTGCATGGAGCCACCATTGAGACTGGAGAGCTGCCAAGTGCAGAATCTATAAATCATGAATTGAGCCCCCCATTCCCCTCCCTAAATCACAATTGTTTTAAAAAGAAATAAAACATATTGGTTCTTTTAATTTGCCTTTTGGAGTCTGTGCCTGTGGGCACATTTTCCAGCTTTTCAAAAACACAGACTAGAAACTTCCTCTCATTTCTCAGTGAAAGCTGAGCTTCACTTAATTACTTGCATCCAAGAGCCACAGCTTTATGAAAAATTCCAAATATCAGAAGATTGGTATTAAAATCACAGGGGCTGGCAATGCTGAGATTCCAGTTAGATGCAGGATATTCCTTTTATGGGTGTCCAAAAAGAGTAGGCACCAATGGGATGCTGCTCTGCTATAAGAGTAACAAATATAATGAGTTTTGGTCAACTAACACAGAAAATAGACCTGATGTCTACGTTCCTTTGCCAGGTTTGTCCTTGTTTCACCCTGACACTCAGCCCCCAGTGGCTTTTAGTGATGGTGGTGGTGGTAATGCAGACAGGGATTTAACTGGGAACAGGGCAAAGCTGGCTGGGATTTGCACAAGGGCTTTGGCAGTCACAGGGCAAAGCACCTGGCAAGGGTGATCGGGAAGCAGGGAGGTGCCAAAGGGAGTTTGGGGATTAGAAAAGAAAAGCTGAGTCTCAGCCAGCCCTTCAGAGAAGTATCCTGGTGAAATTATGTGATATTTGAGACATCTTTTGTTCAGGTCCCAACCTGCACCCCCATCAAAGCACTTTGCTCACCTGGGCTGCTCTCCAGGCTTTGGGTTTAACGTTGCAGCCCTGACCCCAAGAAGCATCTCGGGATCACAGAATCACTTGGGTGGAAAGACCTCCAGAATCATTGAGTCCAACCACTAATCCAGCACTGACAAGTCTATCATCATCTCCTTAAATACCACCTATGTGGTTTTTTAACCCCTTCAGGGTTAGTGACTCTGCCACTTTCTATATCAGCCTGTTCCAAAGCTTGAACACTCTTTCCATGAAGACATTTTTTCTGATAGCCCATCTAAAGCTCCCCTGGCACACCTTGAGGACATTTCCCCTTGTCCTATTGCCTGTTACATGGGAGAAGAGACTGACCCCCACCTTGCAGTCTGTCCTTCCTTGGGGTTTCTCCTTGGGCTTTCAGTACTCTCTGTGGCAGTGTGGTTTTTCTAGATTTACTTCAGTGGCCATGTCCTTCCAGCCAGGCCTGGTGTCCCACAGCACAAGCACATTTCGTGTTGCTATTCATGGGAATGATGAGATAATGGCCTGAAATTTTGGTTCTTCTGACATAATTGAAAATGGAGCAAAACTGCAACTCTAAAAAGGAAGTATAAATTAGGTTGCAGAAGAGACAAGGATATTTGACAGCAGGAGCAGGCTCTGGAAATGCAGTCATTGTTTCTACTTATGGGTTTTGAAATGTAAATAATTTAACACCCAGCTAAGCAGAGGAAAATCTGCTATTTTTGGTTTATTCTGAACAAAGACAGCTGTGTATTCTAAAACACACAGTTCAGCATTAAAAAAATAATAATACAGAAATAATGCTGTGGAGAATGTCTTTAGGTATTTATGACCCAGTGCCAGGGTCTGGGCTGGCTGTGCCTTGTATCACACAGGAACATTTGCAGCAACCTCCAGTCTCACCAGGTCATTGGAATAAACCCATAAATAATCAACTTGGATGGGCTAATTCTGGGGGTTCATTAAAAATTTCAGCTGAGGGATAAAAGCACAGGCAGAGGTTGCAAAGGCAGCCTTCAGTGAGATGGCCAGGCTGATTCCCAGCTGGGTGATGGATCTGGAGTCAGGGATGGATCCTGCTCTCCTTAACGAGATTCCCACGGCTGCAGCAAGGCACCAGCTCTGCTCAGTCCAAAGCAGCACAGAGAACTGGATTGCAATTCAAATCCTGGTCCCCATTAAAATAACAACAGCTGAAGCAGGCACACAGACCTGTTTCTGGGAGCTGAAGATGAAGCCTCTTCCTTCAGAGACCTTAACTGACTTGTTCTTTGGGAGTTGGTGCAATTATGCCTGGTTTTTTTTTTTTTTTTTATTGTTCTCTCAGCCCTCTCAAATACACATTTTTTAATAACTTGCTGAGAGAAATGGTTAAAACCCTCCCAGCTGTATAAAACCTCCTGCAAATGTCACTGCCTTTCCAGCTGTGCCTGCTGATAGACTCGGCAACAATTTGATGAGATTTTGGTGGGATTCTCTCCTGTTTTTCTGCTGGATGAAACCAGATGTGATGATGAAACCCCATCCACTGCCACAACAGGAGTGACCACAATATTAGGAGTAGCTGCTGCCCTTCCTTCAGTGTTCCTTTGGTCTGGCCACATGAGACTGGGAATATTGTGCTTAGACAGGAAATCTTTGTAGCTCAGTTGTACTGCTGGGTCCTCCTCCTGGTCCAGCCTCTGCACAGAGGACACAGGGGCCAGGGAGGATTTTTTCCCCAGCACAAGGGCTGAGTGCCCACCCTGAGGAGGGGCTGCAGCTTTGTGGGCACATCTACCTGCCAGCATTCCTGCAAAGGAGGGCAGGTCTCTCCTGGAGGTGCTGATCACCTCATCCCCATCCCATCCCCATCCCCAGCTGGTGATGGTGGTGCAATCTGGGTTCTCCCAACAACAAGACTTCACAGGCCTGGCTGGAGAGGTGAAACCAGTGCCAGCACCTGCCTCAGACAGCTGGGCACATCTGGGATGAGCCGGGTGGCATCTCCTCTGCCACAGATGGAAAGGTAGATAAAACTCCTTTAGAAGTACACAGCTATATCTTGGGTGGCCAGGGTTTCCTACACAGCACAGAAGCTCTCCCTGCCATTGCCAGGCTGCCTGGCTGTAAACACATTACCGAGCTGGAGGGCAAAACACATTGGTGCTGCTTCTTCTTGGAAAACCTGACTCTGGGTGTGGGGAGCACCTGGAAATCTTCCTCCCAGCTCTTATGTTAATCCAGCCTCGTGGGCCTGCTGAGGCTCATTGAAATTCAGGGGGAGTCTTCCCATTGAGCTTTGAATAAGGTCGTTTTTCTCTTCAATGTTCTTTTCTTTTTTTTTTCTTTTTTTTAAACCTATGCTCAGTCTGGGGGAAAATGCATTTAAGCACAGAAGGGCTGCGTTCACAGCCCTGCTGCTGCTGTCTCCCCAGCAGTGATGTGGCTCTGTGAGAGGCTCCATTCCCACAGGGAGCTTGTCAGAGGGGATGGCCTCCAGTGCAATGTTCCTCAAGCACATTTCACCTCACTCCAAACCCTCCCAAGATGTTGTGGGTCCATCAGGGCTGATGTGGAGTCAAATGCTGCTTGGGCTGCACTCATTTTGCACATAAGAGAGAGACAGTGAGGGGAAGAGGAGGGCTGGCGTGTCTAGGATAAGATTCTTCTTGGTTTGGGGGCTGACCTGGCTCCTTTCAATGCATGCTTTTCATCTGTGTACCAAAATACTAGGTTAGGCATTATATAAAACGAGCTATCCAGGGGATTTGAAGCACCTCTCAAAGAAGTGAGGTTATTCCAAATTTACAGATGGAAATGAGACTTACCCAGCATTGCACACAGCTGGGAATGTCCCTAAACCTGCTTGGTTCTCCCTCCCCAGGGCCACCACACCTATGCTATTCAGTCAGCACAAACTCTGCTGACCCTCAGGCCTCCTTTTATCTCCCCTTCCACTTGACTCCAGGCAAGGAAGACAAAAAAGGCGCCAGCAACTGACGCCCATCAGCCATGCTCCAAAATGTCTGATTATTATTATTATTATTAGAGTCTGGTAGAAATTGTCTCTTTTTTAATTCATTGAAGCTCTCTTAATCCTCCCATCCCCCCAAGACTACTCCCTATATGTTTCATCAGAGAGCTGAAAATGAATCTGCTCCTTTGCAATCCAGGATTTTGTAGTATCAGCCATAGGTGTGACTTTGCCCCACATTATTAATAATTGTGGTGAATATTGTAAATGGTTTCCTGTGAATGTGGACTTGGATGCTGGAATCCTTTCACTGGGTGAATTCCTCTCCTTTCTTCATGCTCCACCTTTCTTTGAGTGTTCATAGAGGGCATCAATTGGAATTAATGTCTGCAAAGATTGACTTTTGTAACAGGAAGAAAATCAATAGAAATTTTCAGCTTCTCTTTTCAAGCTGAATCAGATGAACATTTTGAGCCAAAGTACCAGGATGTGTCATGGGTTGAAGAGAAATGGTCAATCAAAATTATCCAAAATCCATGTGTTGACATTTTCCATTGTAGTGAACTGATCAGGTCTTGCTAAATTCTATTTCCTTTGACTATGAATCACAACATATAAGATTTCATTTCCAGTTACTTCTATAATGAATGTGTGTAGGGTCCTACAGGGCCTTTGAGGCTGTTGGCAGCTAGATGCATTTGCTCCCCTTTTCCCTGCAGGATAAATTCCTTGGTTTTCCTATTTTTGTTGATACATACTCACAGGACTTGCATAATACACTACAGGCTGGAGGGTCTTTTTGACTTATGGGAGATTTCCTCAGGATAAAATTATAGATTTTGCAGAAACTTATTTTTGCTAGAAAAATGTATTTTAATGGAAAATTCCCAAGTTGCTTTTGAGCTGTGATATCCAGAAACACAAATCAGGTTCATGGAATGTACTTTTAAAGCATATACTGATTTTTATTCATTTCAGCCATATTTTGACACCTGAGCCAGGAGGCAAATCTCAAATCCTATGATCTACATTGATTACCCATCTAGCTCAAAAAAACTAACACTGAAAAACATGAATCAATCATGAGCCTAATGAGTTAAAAGCATTTCAAATAATACCCAACTCTGGTGAAGTAACAACCTGCTTGCAGAGACTCCACAAGGAGAAAGAAAATCTAAATTCATTGGATAAATTATTTGTTGCAAATTATTTCTTCAGCTCTAATTAGTAATCTTCATTTTACACAGTAGGCCTCTAATGACCTGCTTGACAACTATGATGTCTGATAGACAGTGGGGATTTGCATGAAAATGAGTTTTGTTTTCTCCCATCCCAGCCATAAAATGACAACAGCGAGGCTTTACCGTGCAAAAAGGGAAAAACCAGGCACCCAATCTCTGTAAGAGAATATAATTCAGCTATGTTTTGGGAAATAGAGGAAGAAAAACCCAGGAAGCACTAATTCAAAGAAAATCAGGAGGCACTAATTCAAACAAAACAAAAAAAATAGCACCTGGCATAGAAAGACTAATCAGATGTGGTTGCAAAGTGGGTCATGTGAAGAGCAGGTGATGGAGTGAAAGCAGAAGATCCAGCTCTCAATGAAAATGTGGTGACCCAACTCTGAAGGGTCTTGCACTGCTGTTTTCCAGGATTGAATAATCCTCTGCCTTTTTATGGCAAGGGTTTTGAAATGTTGGATGCATTTCAAGAGCATTATCATCTCCTGTCTGCTGGGAATTGACAAGATTTGGATCTTTCTCTGGCTTGTGTATCTTGAGCCCAGACAGATTCAGGCAGAAGATGATGCTCTTGCCAGTCATGAGCAGCTCAAATAAGGTTAAAAGAGAGCAAGACAAAACAGGGTAAGGCAACAAAGCTGATGCCCCTCCTGGAGCTCCAAGGATTTCTTTCTCTGGGATTTGCAGTATTTTTTTGTGATTTCAGCAATGTTATTCCCAGCCCAGTTCAGCACATCTTGTGCTTTGACAGCTCAGTGCACCTGGAAATTATTATTTGATAAAAACTGGCAAACTCTCTCATTTTGGAAGGGTTTTTTTTTGGAAACTTGACTTTATTCTTACCTGGCTTCTGAACTTCTGTTGTTGTAAAAGGAGGTGGAAGTGGATATTGAATTATGGTGGTGCAAGAAGCACTGCAATACTGCCTGCACAATATTCTTTCAGAGTCCAGATCTGGGGCAAGCAGGGAAAATGATGGTTTGTATTTTGGCAAGTAAGCACTGGGTGCACATACATAGTCTGTCATCAGACAAGCTGCCATCAGAGCCCTGTCCACTTATTTGATGGAAAATGTGAACATGATGGCTTGAATTGCTACAGTAAATCAGAGAGCTATTGGGGTAACTGAGTTCAGAATCTGACCTCAAAAGCAACCTCATCCAATTTTTCTTTCTTTCTTTTTAAAATTATTTTCTTCAAAATAATACTGTAATCATACAAATTTGTTGAGAAAAAGGCAGTTTTTAGTTGCTGGTCATCCCATTCATTTGATTCTTTCCTTTAATGATTTGGCAAATGATCTCCCAGCAAAAAGAAAAGATAAAAGATGTAATAAACTGCTTTCAGCCACTTCTCTGTGAATTGATCCTGCTCCTTCTTCATGTATTGTTGATCTTCTAATTTAATCACTTGTCCAGAGGGCACATGCAATTTTTTAGGAAGTAAAAATGTCACACAAGAAAAAAGGAAGATGAGAGTGGAAATATCTTCCCTTGCCAGGCTGTGTGTCCTGCATGGCAAACATCACCCAGCACAGGCACTGCCTTGGGCTGGGAACTGAAGTGATGAAGAGGAGCCTGCCTTCATCCTTCCAGCATCAGTGCCACCAAGCCTGGCCAGGGGAAGCAAAAATCATTCAAGGGCCAATGGACAGGCAGCCAGGAACACATCAGCACAGCCAGAATGCTGAGTTTTATTTTACCAGAAAACCACCCTAAAAATAGTCTGGGGAGGGCAGGGGGGAGTGCTCTGTGCCAGCAGCCCCAGCCAGCACTGCCACCTCTGCAGGGGCAGCAGCAAAAGTGATTTTCCACACATGGGAGTGAGGAAGTGGGTGTGTGTTCACAGGAGAAGGACTGGCCACCATCTGCAGCCTTTAGCTGGTTGGCCATGGCAACCTCTGGCTTTCAGAAAGGCAGAAGCTGAAGGGTCAGGCATGGCTGTGCTTGTGGATGCAGCATTTTAATGATTTATTGAATTCTTCTGTGTGTTGGTTGGGTTGGTGTTCCTTTTTTTTTTTTAGGGTCAGAAAATATTGCTATTTTAAAATGCTCTGTAAAAAGCAGATGTGTAAATGGATTAACTTTTAAAGCCCATTTTCACAAGTGGCAGAAAACCTGCTCAGCTCTGGTGCCAGCCCCAATGGTCACCCCACAAAAGTGTTCAGCCCTTCAAAGCTTCCCCTGTGCCACCTCTGTGGCAGCTCTGGGATTCCCCAGCCACAGTCTGTGTGGAGGGGACACAGCACAGCTCCACACAGCACAGATCTCCTCTGCCAAGGGACCAGAGAAGATCTGCATCCCTGGGAGAGGACAAGCAGCTGTGGGCAGGGATTTCTGCATTCTGTGGATGCAGAGGGGAGCAGCTGTGGGGTGGCCAAGGAAGGGATGGAGAGCTGGAACATGCAGCAGTTTGGAGCAGGAGGTGCAGGAGGAGAAGTGGCCAAGGAAGTCCTTTCTAGGGAGTTCCATGAACATCTGCAATGTGCAAAGCCAAGGTGGGACACGTGCCCACAGCCCGGTGTACAGACCTCATCCAAATCTACTCATGATCTTCTCTCTGATAGTTTGTCTCCCAAGACCCAGCAGAAAATGGAGATGTCCTTGGGTTTTCCAAACCTGGGATTGCTCCATGTCCCCATGTCCTCCCCAGGTCTCTCCTGGGCACGGGCTGGAGCAGCGAGTGGGGCTGGGACCAAAATAGAAAGTGCCTAGAAAGTGATGGTGGCCAGGGTCTGAGTCTGCCTCCACAGGGTTTGGGTCATGTCTCCTGGGGTTTAAAAAAAGAAACAGGCTGTGACTGCAGGCCAAGTCCTCTGTTGGTATAAATGGCCACAGTCCCCCTGAGCAGAGTTCAATCTATTTATACCAGCGAAGAATTTGGCCCACTGGATAGAAGAAATCCTGAAACTCCCTGAGTTTCTGCCCTGCAGAACCACAAGACTGTGTGTCCATAGAAAGAAACAATAAAAGGGAGCCTTTCCACTAGCACTGTTTTGCAAAAATTGTGGATGCAGGGAAAGTTGAAGTTTTCACAGGAACACACCCATCCTGATTGGACTTTCTTTGGAAACTGTTTTTCAGCAAGCTTGTACCATAAAATTCTCCCCGGCAAAATTTGTCCCCTGCTGAAGCAAACAGCTGAGTTCAAACCATGCAGATCACCAGGGATGGGAAAAAATGAAGGGCAAGAAACTCAAATTCCAGCTTTTGCTCTGCCTGTGGGACTTGCAGCAGCAGGGAAGCATCTTACTAAAGGGTGATTTGCTCATCCAGGGTGTTCTTCTCTCCAGGGTGGAGAGGGAATTTGATTTGCTTGTTTGTTTTAGAGAAGCTTTGAAAAGCTTTGGCTTCCTCTCAAATTCAGGGGAAGAGCTGCAAAAATCTCCAAAAAAACCCATAAAACAAAAAACCCCAACCCCAAAACCTCCTTGGGTTTTGAAAGCTTTTTCCTATCCTGTTCCAGAAGGGGTCGTTAACTGTAGAGCATTTCAATTGCAGAGAGTCTGACTATTGAGTGAGAGTCTTTTTGAGCCTAACCAGATGTGTGGAGCTTTTGTAAGTCACTCTCAACATCACAGCAGCTCAATATAGTTAGCATTGCTCAGAATTTTCATTGCCAGTGGCTGTAAATATGTCTGTATTTCATTGTAGAGACCTCTGCAAGCATCTAGGAACAAAAACTTTCCCTCCACACCCCAGCCACCGAAATGAGATTATGCACTGATTGCATAATGACTGCATAACAAGGTTTGCTCAGCCCCTCCGTGCACAATGCCTGTTTTCATAGCATTTAATGGGAGAGCCATAATGGGCACCAGCTTGAATAGCCTGATGCCAACGAGGCATTGCATTTCCCAGAGCAGCTTGAGTCTGCAAAATCTGGTCCAGCTGCTCAGCGCACAGAAGGGTGACAAGGGAGGAATCCTGGGACAGGAATTGGAATGTGCATGGGGAAACACCCCCCTTCCCCACACTGAGGTGGGCTGGCTGGCTCGTAGCACTGGCTGGGGTGTTTCTTCATGCTGCCACAAGCCAGCTACATTAATGCTGTGACCTTCACATGTGTTTTGCCCGCACCAGCATTTGCAAATCTGGACTGATAATGCTCTCGCTAATTTTGCTCTGTCTGCTGCTGCTGCTCTGGTCTTTCCTCTTTGCTCTGAGTGAATGATTTAAAATGGCTCAAATCCCACACAAGGCTTGTTTTTGTAATGAGTTAGGCAGCAAATTTGCTCATGTATTCAGCCCTGGCTTAGTCCTGAGTGGTATGGATCTGGAACAGCCCATAAACAGCAATTTGCTCATCTTTTAATCTCTATTGTTTAGGCAATGGGTTTTACTTGGATGGTTGAAGGCCAGCCCTCTCTTAGCACAAAATGTTTTCTCTGCTCCAACAATAACTACAACCCTTTCTTTCTGCTTTGCATTTATTTGCAATTAAAATAAATGGACCAAATGCTACCAGATGAAATGAGCACGACATTCCTTGTTGACTTACCCACAGCTCCAACAGGTCCCCTGGCCCGGGGTCACTGCCTGTCCTCTCTGCCCCTGCATACTGCTGGTGTCTTGCCTCTCCAAGTCCTTCAGGGACTTACTGGGTCTTTTCTCAGCCTGTCTCTGGAAGGGGCACGTGGATGGTGCACAGTAGTTACAGCAGGGTGGTCTCCAGTTCTGCACATACAGGTTTATTCTGGGGAATGTGAAGGAGCAGAGCTGGGACCTGTCTCCCTGTGACAGTAGAGCTCTCTGTAAGTGTCTGCCTGTTCAAAGAGAGTGACAAAGCAAAGATTATGGGCCTGAGCTGATTGAAGGTAATTTTTTTAAGGGTTAGGTTGAAACCCTTAGGTTGAGACATGCTGTCTGGGGAAAAAAAAAGGTGAAGCATTTTGAGAAATTTTCAGGCTCTTTAATGTCAGACACATACACTTTAGGGAAAGAGGTTTTCCTGCTCATATCCTTTCATTATCCACCATCTCCTCCAACTGATGGCTCAAAGCCACTCAGATCATGCTCCTTGGTTTGCCACCATGCAGTGCTGTGATTTGTTTTTCTGGTTTGGCAAGTGCCTGGGGAAGTGCCCAGAACAGGTGCTGGGCTGGCAGTGGAGGAAGGGAGTCAGGACAGGACAAACCCAGAGCAGCACAGACATGCCTGTGCCATGCTGAAAAAATCCACCTTCCTCACTATCTTCTGTTGGTGATATAACCAGCAGAAAGATATTTGGACAAAGGCTTTCCTAAGTCTGAAGTGTGCTATGGAGGGCACTCAGGCTATTGGGAAGGTAATGCCCCTGTTAAAGTTCTTCACCCTTTCTTACTATGCTCACTCACCACTATAAACTGATTAGCAGCTTTCATGGATAGGTTGGCAAAGTGAGCTCTTCTGGTGTACCTTTATGAGCTAAGCTATGTTAGAACCCTCAGCTACACTGAGCCACCCTGGGATGGAGAGAAGTGGAGACAGATCTGGGATGGAGAGCACTGGAGGTGGATCTGGGATGGAGAGAAGTGGAGACAGATCTGGGATGGATAGCCCTGGAGGTGGATCTGGGATGGAGAGCCCTGGAGGTGGATCTGGGATGGATAGCCCTGGAGGTGGATCTGGGATGGAGAGCACTGGAGGTGGATCTGGGATGGATAGCCCTGGAGGCACAGACAGTCAGCAAACATGTGGGGCAGGAGAGGAAATGCCAGTGATTTCTGGGCAGAGGTTCATTCCTGCCAAGTATGCCACTGGGCCTTTCATATCCCTGCAGAGCAGATATTTTCAAAGTTCTTGCTAGACCTTAGAAAAAAAATCAGATTTTTAAGGTCCTTCTAGAGAGATGTACTGAGCAGGAGAGGAGTGTGGCCATTTAGGTTGGCCTCAGTCCCCCCAGGGTGCTGTCACGATGCATTACCAGGTCAGCCTGATCCCAAAGAAGCTGAATTCTCCAGGAGAGAGTGGTCACGGTGTTTTCAATTCATCTATTTTTATCAAAACACATGGGTGGCTTTGAGCATGGATGCATTTGGCACCCAGGCACAGCAACCCTGTGATTGCTCCCAGCTGCAGACACAGCCCATGCCCCAGCCGTGGTGAGAGGACAGGGGAAAAGCCACAGTGAAACGAGGAGCTTGCTGCACAGAAAATGGACATTTTGACGGGCTCCCATTTCATATTAGAAATGTTTTGATTTCGTTTCCTCTGCAGAACATAAACAGATTTTGAAACCTCAGAAGTTGCCATGAGACAAAACCCGCGGTTTCCTGGCCAGCTCTAATTGCGGCTTGCGACCAGCCCTTGCCTATTGAAGTCAGAAGTTACACAAGGGAGGATCCTGGCTCAGCATAGATTTGTGTGGAGAAATGTGATTTGTCATTATCTTTTTAAGAAAAGTTAACTCTTCGGTTAAAGATTTTTTTTGTGTCTGTCTCTCTCTACTACCAGCAAATACCTGCAGAAAGTGTCCCACAGGCAGCGTGACAATGGGAAGGGCTGATGTGAACGTGGCACGTGATGTGAGCATGGCAATGCCCTGCTTTTATCCCTGGAGTGCTGGGATCTGACTGCAGCCATGGGGCAACATTCCTCATGCCCCAGCACAGCACAGACTTTTTGAGTTTTCTTGGAGATTTTAATACCAGCGGAAGAGAAAAAATAATTAAAAAAAAAAAAGAATAAATGAGCCACCCAATCCCTGCAGACAGCTTTGAAAATATCAGCCTTGTATTTCTGGGCAGCTCATGAGCTCAGGAGTGCTGACAAAGTGGCCATAATTAGGGAAGAGCAAGAAAAATGATGAAGTGCTTGGACAGAGGGGCTTGGTCACGGTGGGAGGAGGCACTGAGGGTTGCATGACTGCGTTGGAAGAGGAAAATATCCCAGGGGCAAGAGGGGGGTTGGTGTTGAGAAAAATAAAAGCCAACAGTGGCAGCACACCAGGAAACCTTTCCTCAGTCTGAACTTCAACCCATTGTGAAACCTTCCCTGTGGGGAAATGCTGGAAACCCCCGAGGTCATGTCAACAACAGTGGGGCTGGCTGGAGCCGCAGGAGGCCCAGGAGGAAATACAGCTCTGGAGAGAGCTGGTGTACCTGGGCTCTCCTGATTTATCTGATCACATCAAAGCAGCCCGTCCTGCAGGGCTCAGTGCAGGCAGGGACCTGACTGGCAGCCAGGTTTGGCAGAGCAGGGCCAGGAAAAGCCAATTTTGCAACTGGTTGGTTGAGTTACAACAGGAGAGCACAGACTCACTGCCTGTACAGGCACTAAATGTACAGGCCAGTGCTTTTCTTTTGGATCAGGGTTTCATCGAAAAAAATATCCTAATTTCACTGTCTGGTACCAAACAAGTTGATAGCACTGCCAAGGATTTATAAATATAGGACTTCTTTCAAAATAATCAGTGCTGCTCTTGACCTGAATTCAGGCTATTAAGTTTTTCATCCTCTCTCATGACAATTTCATTTTATCATCCTCGCCACTACACAGATTTTTCTGCAATGACTAATTTTGAAGATGGTAAGCTCACAGCTAAAAAAAAGCATCAGAAATGTGTGGTTATCAGGAGCAATGGGTGCCAAAGGCACAAATCTTACAGCTGTGTGAGGGGAAGGAATGATAGCCATCTGAATACAGAATTATTTGCATCCCATCTTTGTCTAGTGCCTCTGTAAAAGAAAAAGCAATCCTTTTTTTTTTTAATGTCTAAGGAATAACATCATAAACCAAAAAAAAATCCCTCCAAGTTACTGTTAAATTTCCTTTGTGGTGTCTGTAGCAATCCCTTAAAGGGTTAGCTCCGAGCTTTCTTAATTTTGCAAGGATAACACAGGAAATGACTGCAACTGTGTTGGGTAAGTACACAGATTGTTTTTTCAATGAATTCTTTGTGTCTTTGATTTCCATTTATACTTCTGCATTGTGGTGCACCTAAGCAAATATTTCTGGGAGGAGCCAGGGCAAACTGATTTTTTTTCTCAGAACTGACATTTTGAATATTTCCAGCCAGCTTTCAAGTTGACTGAAAAATGAGGGTCATTGTTTGGGAGAAAAATTACCTGGTTTATTTCACATTTTCCCAATATTCAAATTTAAAATCTCAATGGTGTTTAGGAGCTCCAAGGTGTTTATTTCTTTCCAAGGTGTTTATTTCTTTCCTGGGCTCTGCAGTGCTTGGCCATGCTGCTCTTGAGGAAGGATGAGAGTTATGTGATGTATCAGATCCATCGTGACTGAAATTACCTGAGAAATCACTGCAGTCCCTTTTTTATAGCAAGAAATAGAGCTATCATGTTTAGACCACAGCAAATCTTCAAACAGGGAAAGAAGAAATCACGTTCTGTGCTCGCTTTTTCGTGTGCCATTGATTGCCATGGTAATCCCATTGCCAAACCCTTTGGTAATGAAAGCCTGGGCAACTGTTATTTTTAAAGCTTTAAACCACAGACTGTGCCTCCTGAAACCCTCAATATTGACTGTGCTGGCTCTTAGGTTGCACTTTTGCACGTTTGTGGAGATCTGGGGAGATTCCAGCCCAGCAAGCAGCAGGGCTTGTTCATCTTAAGGCAGATGCTTCCAAAACGCAGCGGGAGCAAGGCACACATGTTTCCAATTATCATATAAGAATTAAAAAAACCCCAAAACATTCTTAGAGGTTTCCAGACTTAGGCCTAAGTGTTTACAAAACTGGTTTCAGCTTTTAAGAATGTATTTCCTGGCTTTGAAGCAAAGCCCCTTGACTTCACAGGATGTTGGATGTGATCCCTGACTGCTCCTGGAGCTCTAGTGCCAAAGTGGCTCAGAGCAGGGGCTGATATTCAGAGCTCCATTCCTGCTGTGCCAGGGATGGGAGGGCTGTCCCAGCCTGCCAGCCCCACGGACTGCAACACTTTTGTAAGGGTTGTTTGGTTTTTTTTATTCCGTTCCAGTCTCTGAGGAGGTTTTGGCCAGCCCCAGTTGGGAGGCACGTTTGTGTTCAGTGGTGTAAGAGCTAAAAACTTCAGAGTATCCTCAAAATCACAGTGGGGAAGCAGAGACAATGTCCTCTCTTGGGACACCAGTGCTGGATCACTCCCTGATGTGACTTTCTCTGTGTTTTTTCCACAGCCATTATAAGCACCATAAAAAAGCACCAGTCCAATCAGTCTAAATAGAGTTTATAGTATATTAACGCTTTTATATTAACGTTTCAAATATATATTATGTCCTTTTTGCCCTCTGTTTTTTTTCCTTCTTCCATTAGCAGAGAAAACTGCTGTTTTATTTTATGTCCCTTCACTTCAGCACTTGATGTACCTCCACGAAAACCTGCAGTTATTCCATAAAATCAGTCACTGAGGTAAATAATAACAATCTCACCCCATAAACCTGCTGAAACTGTTGAAATACAGCAAAAGATTAGAGCAATCATTATTAATATAAACTATAAGAAAACAGAACATTAGCTGAATCTGTTATAAAAAAAGGAATTTTTTTTTTCTGTGTTGGTTTTAATTTCTAATAAATAACAGAAATATTTTTTCCTGGGAACGTGAAGGATAGTTTTATAGCCTCAGTCTATCAGAAATAATGCCCTGATTGCTCTGTTCTCTGCTGCACACGCTGGAGAGCTCAGACTCTAAAGCACCAGCTTCTCTTCTTCAGATGCAGGGCAAAAGTACTGATAATGAACATTTCATAAAAGCACAAAGACCTTTATCAAAGGGAAGGATGCATAATGCATTTTCAGTGTTATTAGTATTATTATAGCACTTGCCTTTACACAATTATTATTTGATGTTTTGGTTTGCTTGAGAAGAACATCTGAAAAAGATCTTCTAAGTCAAATCCAGTGCTTTTAAAAGACACTTAAATGAATTTTTCTTGCTGTGTTTATGTTGAGAGGTTATTTGTTTGGAGATCATCTGTCATTTTTTTGTACAAAACATTTGAATTTTGTAAGTCTGTTAGTGAGATTATTTGTGCAATGGGTATATTTTCCCCCGGTTCTGCAGGAGTCTCCTGCATGGTGATTTAGTGCTTTTGGATCCTGCCTGGCTGCCCTGGAGACCATTTTTTTCTTAATTGGTGGAGATACAGACCCAGTCTTTCCAGAACATGCCTGATATGTTTGCACACACCAGCACAAGGACCTGGGCATCCTCAGCCCCTCTGTGCTGCTAGGACATGGAGTGGCTTGGAAATGCCCCATGGGAACAGAGTTTTTGACCTCTCCATGGCTTCTTTTGAATAAACCCAAATTGTGGTTAGATAGAGCCTCTCGAAACACCCATCATCTGGGCTATGGGAAGCCAGATTCTGTTTTTTTCACAGTAATACTAAATTTTTTTTTCCCTTACTATTGATCCCACGCCCTAATTTCCTGAGGAATTCCTGTAAAATTCCCTGAGGAGTTGCACATGGGAGGGGACAGCCATTTCCAGGTCAACTCAAATCCATCATCTTAATTATATACAACAAGATTTGATGCCCACTTGTCTCACCTCAGGATGTGAGAGCTGGGAGGCTGACACAGCATTGGAGCCACTCCACCTGTGGTGCTTCTCCTGCACATGGGGAAGTAAATAAAAGCAAAGCTGGAATCAGGAAGGGTCATATCCTGTGCTTCCCTCAGCCTCCCCAACCTGGTGCCCTGCTGCTCCGTGTCCATCACTGTGG
Source organism: Peucedramus taeniatus (assembly GCA_013400575.1). Lineage (NCBI taxonomy): Eukaryota > Metazoa > Chordata > Aves > Passeriformes > Fringillidae > Peucedramus > Peucedramus taeniatus. The sequence continues at coordinate 915,141 of WBNO01002138.1, read as the reverse complement.
GGTGATGTCTGGGAAAACCACTGGGAGGGGTGGATCATTTTCCACCTGGGGATTCAGTTCAGGCTCCCTTCTACATCACCCTGACAACTGAATTTAATTGATGGAATACTAAACCATGTCACATTTATATTAAAATTAAATAGTATGGACCAGGCATCTGAGAATCAAGCAGGGCAAAGGGTTTTATTATTTTTTCTCCCTTCTTAGTGTCTCCTTTAACATTGCAAAGGCTGCCAGAACCAGAGTGGTGTTAACACAGAAAATGTCACTTTAAATTGAGAAGTTTATCAGTTCAGCTCTCCTTTGCCTCCCTTCTCTGACCAGTTGGTGTCTGGCAGCACAACCTCATCTCTCATTAGCACCGAGGCAAGAGACGAGGCCGTGCTTGGGCGATCTGACAGTGCAGGCCCTTGTTTTACAGATCGCCTTCAGCAGCTGGGCTTGGCAGACATTTTAGGTAGAAAGAGCAGAAATGAGTAACGGAGGCATCTGATTATAGCCATAAAATTCACCCAACCCCAGAAGGATGCATAGCTGCTCCAGAAAAACCCAAGCAGATATTCTGAGGCGTTTGCAGGCTCCAGGGCTGCCGAGGCTGCTGCCAGCAGTAACAAACTCCCATCATCCGATCCCAGCGTACGCCCAGCCCGGCTGTTTTATTTGGGCAAGGTGTGGAGGGCAGAAATTCCCTTTGTTGATTTTCACTCCCAATGGCAGGGGCTGTGCAGAAACCAAATAATCCAGGGCTGTGGCTAAATCTTAATTCTATTGCTGCTCCCTTGGGGATTGGTGTGAGCGGGGTTTTCGGCACTCCTCAGAGTCTCTTTGGGGAGCAACAGTGTTCTGAGATCCCTGAGCTGCCATTGCATGGCTCTATCAGATAAAGCATAGACTTCTGCCTTTGGCAACCAGGAGAAGCAGAAGTGGCCAGAAAACCATGGAATCATAGAAAAACCTGAGGTGGAAGGGATCCACAAGGATCATTGAGTCCAGCTCCTGGCACTGCACAGGACAAGCCCAGGAATCACACCCTGTGCCTGAGATTCTTGTCCAAATGCCTTTTGAACTCTGGCAGGATTGAAGACGTGACCACATCCCTGGGGAGCTGTTCCAGTGCTCAACCACCCTTCAGTGAAAAGCCTTTCCTTAATACGTAACCTAAATACAGGGATGCCTCTGGTACTGGCAGTGCTGGCCCACCTACTCCTCAAAGTGTGGGGGCTCAGGAAGCAGAGGCTTTTCTCTTTCCTGGCCTGAATTTTACCTTTTGCTCGCATTTTTACAGCACTGACAACAGCTTTTCATTTTGCTGTGTTTCTGCAACAGACAAATGGGGATGGTTTCAGTCTGGGATTGAAGCAGGAGGGAGCAGATTTCTCCTCCAATGCTCAAACTCCCAAAACTGGGCATGTGTGTCCTGGAAGCAGAAGGATGGTATGATCATGATGCATGGACACACAGAGGAATGTCATGAAGCCAGACAGCACTGGATTGGCTCCAAATGCTGCTCTCAGTTCCTTCCCCAAGTCAGTAGGCAAGTGGCCACATCTCCAGCCAGAGGTCAGACTGACCTTGGAAAATGTAGGCAATGCAGCTCACCCAGTTTGTAAACTGAGCCCAACACCAGGAGCTGTAAGATGAGGCGGCCCAGGCCAGAAACCTCAACCCCATGACCTGACTTGGTCAGCCCTCCATGACCCTGAGACAACTAAACCTACACTTTATCATGAAACACAGATCCTTTGTCCTTTTGTGGTCATCCCAGCCAAGGTCAAACTGGCACGAGGGGTTTAATGCTGAGACTGAGTGAAAAATTTCTGTTTGTTGACCTGACTGAGAGGCTGGAGATGCTGGAAGGAAGAGAGCCAGGGCTGACACAGAGCAAGGAAAAACTAATGGCTTTTAGTGTTTCCCATTTATTTTGCCCAGTTACTTGAAACTTACCTTCTTTTGAGGATTATTTTTTGCCTTTTTTGCTTTACAGCAATTACCTCTGATTGTTTCAAACTATTAGCATTCAAAAATAAAGCACAATTATCTCTTTCCAATATTTTTCGCGGGTTTTTGATTTCAAATCCATCCAATAAACCCAACCTGAATTAATGAGCCTGTCTAGGCAGTTTTTAGATAAAAGCAAAGGCAAGGAGACATTCCTGCTTTGGCTGCTGCTCGTCAATGCCCACCAGGCACCTCATGCTGCAAATAATAGGAAATGGTCCCAAGGAGTGAGTGCTGCCCTAGCAGAATCCCTTTTTCCCAGTTATCAGAGGACACCTGATGGTACCAGCAGCAGCAGAGCAGTGGTGCTTTGTCTCCCGTGGTTTATGTGCAATTACAGGAAGGGCAGTTCATGCCCAGGCTCTGCCAGAAGTGGTGCCTTCTCCACCACGCTCGGCCCCGCTGCCAACACCTCCCTGCCTCCCATCAAAGAGAAACGTGAGGAGCTGCTTCACCTGATCTGAGGGAAGCTTTTGACACAGTTAACTGTAGCATATTAATTAACAAACTTCAGCACCGAGGCTCCTCTGATGCAGCTCTCACAGGGTTTCACAGCTGAAGTGAAGCAGGAGGAGGGAGGGGATGTTCAGGCTCTGGGGTCTTCACCTTCACACAGATACAGCATCCAGGTACAGCACCAGCAGCCAGGGTGGTGGTTCATGGTGCTGGGAGGGAATGGAGCTGCAGCATCCCCCACCCACCTGGCCAACCTCACCCTTGTTGTTATCTTGCAGCCCTGGTATCCCACAGAGGGGCTTCTCACTGTGATTTGCTCTGTGAATTTCTAAGGAGATAGAAAAAGACAGGTTACAGCAGGGGCTGCCTGGTTCCTGCTGCTCCACATCCCAGCTTGGCTGTGTCCATATTTAGACTCATTGTGCTTCCATGGTCCTGTATTCCTGCAGAAACCTAAACCAAGGGAAAATGGGGCAGTGGATGACAGCAATGTCACCGTGGCCCCGATGCACAGCAACTGCAGGCCATGGAAATTGGGTCAGCTTCTTCTGGTGTAAATCAGCACTCCTTTGCTGAAGCCAGTGGAGTTAAAAGAGTGCAAGAAAGACCAAAATTAGGTCAATCAGATGCACAGCTCCTTTTACGCAGCAACGTAACCCTCTTTTTTCTTCCCACTATTCTGCACAGTCAAGTAGGTCAGAAGTATCTCCTGTCAGGCAGCTGAGTCCACTGAGGTAGCTCTGAAATGTTCTCCAAGTCAGGGTGACATCAGGAAAAGACATCCCTGTCCCCTCCTGCCACTGTGGTCTCTGAGCACAGGTCTGAGGAGGAACAGGCTCTCGGGGGGAGCTGATGGAGATGGGAATTAAAATACCCCAAAAGTCTTAGTCTGGGTCTAACCAGGCAAGAGGTAACCTACATTTCTAAATACCCCATTTGTAGCACTTGCCTTCTGGGCAGGGTTTTGCCATGGCCTGTGCTTGAAAGGGACACCACAGACATGATGAAGGGCTATTCTGGTGGCCCCCAGCAACCCCTGAGCCTCCTGCACTGGAGCCTGCTCCCTGTGTGAGCAGTGGGATGTGCTCCTGCAGGGTCCCACAGCTTCCAGTGCCACTGCTGTTGGGGAGTGCTTTCTTTCCTGAGTGAGTGCTAGAATAATTGGACCAGACCTCTCCTCAGAAAGCAGGGCAACAGCTCCTCTATTTCCCTGAAGAGCCTCTTATACACAGCCTTCTGTACATATTTTACACGCCTTGAACCACTGAGACCAGAACAACTGCTTAACACCCACTGGAAAAGAAACATAATTGAAACAAACTGGAAATAAGATCATTAGTGAAGCAATCCAGCTTCCTATTTTCATTCAGCAGGAGCAGTGCCAAAAGGTAATTCTGAAGCTGGAGAAACTCTGTGAAGAGCCGTGGTGGAGTCAGCGAAGCAGCGCAGGGAGGGAGAACGTGGGTGAGAAATAGTCTTGAATAGCTGAACACGTTGTTTGAGCTGTAATGATTTTGTGATTCTGACTGAGAACTTTCTGCCTGAATCATAAAATAAATAAGGGTCCTGGAGCACCATGGCTTCATAACAGCAGCCAAGGAGATGAAATCATGAGACTTTCAAAACCAGAGCTGCTCCCAAGTTTGGCAACTCCCCTCTGCGGTGAGGAATGAAAGCTGTGTGCCAAGTCAGTCACAAATTACAAACACTCCAGAAATGGCGATTTCTTCTGCACCCAGCCTTTTTCAACATGCTCTTCTCTTAAATTGTTCCACAGCTTGTGCCTGCCTTACCTTGTGTGCATGTGTAGTCTCTGGAGGTCTGCAATAGGTGACTGACACGTGTTAGCACCAGTTCTCCCCCTGGGTGTCTATGGGGCCAGGATGTGACAGGCTGGATAGTGAGGGGTCTTAATTGCTTATCACACTGAGACATTACTGTAGTCACAACACCCATGTGAGACAGTGATAGTAGCAACCAGACTTTGGTCCAACAGCAATAAAAATGAATAATACTAATTTCTGCAATTATTTACCCCTCACAAGCAAATTAGTCATCTCTTTGCCATACCTGAGACAGTAGATGCCACAAAATACCTTCAGTGCCATCTAGCTACTAAGTTACTTGGAGAGATAAATGTGCAACTCGCACTAATTGCCATGAGGCCCATCAGTGGCAATGTCCTGTTGCAGCAGCTGATGCTCTGCCCTCAGGGGTCTAATCAGGATGGTAATGAAAGCCACAGAGATAATCGCAACCATAGAAAAATCTGCTTTAAATGGATGCTTATCTAAAGTAAAGTTAATTCCTCAGAATGATGACTAAATGAATAAATAACTACATGCACCCCAAACCCACAGGATATTTCCTTCCACTTGTAAAGGCACTTCAGTATCTCCAGTCCCTCTGAACATTGCCAAGAAGGAGCAACAGCATTTTTGTGGTTTAGCTTTAGTTTCACAGAGATGTAAAGAAGCTGTACCTCCCTTGCTTTCTACTTGCCTTGGGTTTCATGTCCATCTCCATATCCATCATGTTCCAGGATCTCCATGTCCATCATGGAGGTACTAGAGAGTTTTTATCCTTTATCCTATCTGAACTGCTGGATTTTTATAGAAAATACAACAACCTTCAAAATCCCATGGACCTATTTTACTGGTGGTGGCTCCACTGGCTGTCTGTGATGAGTGCACCCACAAACATGCCCACACCACAGCCAAGTGTGTGTTGTGCCAGGTTGGTGGCAGGCTGGGAAGTGGGTGCATACTGAGGGATTCAACAGACACATAGCTTTCCCTGGATAACTCATTCTGAACAGAGCTGGTTTTTCACTTTTTCCACCCCTGGCCCAGACTGTAGACTCTTGCCAGGCGTTTTGGTGTGTCCTGGACCAAGTTTCTTAGCAAAAAGCTAAGAGAAGCAAAACAGAGTTAATGTCAAAGAGCGGTTGTTTTTATGACATACTGTATTTTGGTGAGGTTATTCCATTTATGGTGTGATTTGTCCAGATAAAATCTGTCTAGAAATGACCTTATGGTCTGGGTATGATGCTGATACAGGATGCATGTGTGCTTGTGCTCCCACAGTGTCAAACAGCAATGCCTGGACAAGGATCAGCTCCATGGATGGAGCAGGCAAGTGTCCCTGCCCACTCTGATCCTGCTCTGGGTGCACGCCCCTGGGAAGGTGAAATCAGTCCCACCAAGGGAAGATTCCCTGGCTGTGGAAGAAGCACACATCTGGCAGTGATGCCACACGCACTGATGGCAGCAGGATGTGTGTCAGAAGAGATCAGAGCCTGTTGGAGCACAGTGAGGGCTTCCTCTGTGGAGGGTGTCACTACCTTAATGCTGGAGAGTTTATCCAGCCAGACCAGATTATCACAGAATCACTGAGGTTGGAAAAGACCATTGAGTCCGACCATTATTAACCCAGTAACACCATGTTCACCTCTAAATCATATTTTCAGGTGCCACACTCACATATTCTTTGCAAATCTCCAGGAGCAAATAGCATCAGCCATTTCAGGAAGCCCAAACCAGCTTCTGCTGGCTGACAATCTCTCTGTAATGTCAAAGCCAGTGAAAAAGTTTTTGGAGCATATTGGTAATGGAAATAAGTGCTGAGGATGATACTCATTTCATATGGATGGACCTCAGCAGTGTGAAGTGGGTCTTAAAAGGAGCACCTGTATGGCACCCACAAGAAGAATTTTAATTGTTCCTTAAAGCTTTCACTGCAAAAGGTAGATCTGATGGTGGCAAAAGCTGGCAGTTCAAGCAGAGAAGGCCTGCAGCCCTCAGGTGTCCCTCTGAACTGGAATTACCATATAGACACTTAAATAAAAATGAGCCCAGCACAGGAACCTGACACCACATCTCAATCCAAGCCTTGCTGATTTACACCAGCCAAAAAGAGACCTGACCTGCAGGGCCAAACCTGGCCTATGGCTATATCCCAGCAGCTGCAGTGATTTAGAAGCTCTGTCAGTGTCAGTCACCAGTGGGTCTCGTTGAAAGCCAGATTTATCTTGTAATCTGCACTAGAGGCGTAAACTGCTACTGCTGCTCCCACACAAAATAAATCAGCCCGGAGCTGGTGGCTGTGAGCTCCCATCCTCACTCTGATTTATACGTCCTTATGTTAAAGCCAGCGGTGGCCAAAGGTGGGCAGGGACCTTCCCCTCACCTCCAGGCAGAGACTCCAGCAGCAGGGTGGCACTGGGGACAGCGTGGGGACCTGCCTGGCCTGGGGACAGCCACAAGCCTTTGGGTCAGCCTGATCCAGGCTTCCAGTGCCTGGCCAGAGCTTGCCCAGGCTGTGGCAGCAGGAGCAGGCGCTGCGGTGAGGAGGGTGAGTGAGCAGTGCTGTCCTGCCCGGGGAGGGGACCCTGCTTAGCACACGGGGTTAACTCAGCCTTCAGGCTCACTGTCATTTTTGGCATCTTTCTCTGGTTCTGAAACAGAGGCTGAAGAAACTCAGGAAGAATGATAACAGTATAATACCCACCCAAATGTAGTCCCAGGGAGCATAAGCCTCCAACTCTTTACATCTCTACTGCGGGCTTAGGATTTCAGCAGCTCTCCCCTTTGGGATTTTTCCTTATCACATAACATAAAGAACGCTGTTTTCTCTTTCAGTCCTGCACAGCACACACCACCACTGCCCCGTCACTGCCCTGGCACACTCCCTTTGGAGACAAAGAAAAAGCCTCAGGATGGGCAAATTTTGAAGCCCACCCATCAAAGGGAGTACAGGATTTGGGCATGCATCAGCAAATTGGTGCTTGCCACACATCCAAACAGGGCCAGAGCCGTGGGGTTTTGGCAAGTGGTGACCCAGGAGCCAGAGGAAAGACGATGCTGTTTTCCTGGCTACAAGAGGCGGGTTGGTGGCAGCCCATGAGAGCCCACCCTGATGAAACAGCGATCCCAGAGTTGTGCTGGAGTCTGCGCATTCCTTGGTGTCGGGTGAAGCCACAGGGGTTTGGCAGAGCAGCCACAGCTACACCCGGTCCCTCCACAAATACTGGTGGCAATTTCAGGCAGCAAAATAACACCCTGGCAGTGCCAAAAGCCACAGTGATTAGCAACAGTGTAAGTAATCAAGTAAAAGCTCTTTTCCACAGCCGAATGACCAGATTGCCAAGCATGCAAAGAGTAGTAGCTAAAATAGATTGCAGCTCACATGGATAATTTCTATCAGAATTATGTTATTGTATTAAAACAGTGATGCATAATGTATGGCTGTGCATCTCTGCAATAAACACCTTATGTTTAATTTAAAAATGTATGAGTCATTAGAAAAGTTCTCTCATTATGCTGCACAGACCTCTGTTGAGTCAGCAGTAGAAGAGACTTTAAAAAATAAAGTTCAAGGAATCACATGGATGTGAAATACCTTAGCTGGGAACGAGAGTGTGACCTGAGCACTGTGTGAAGGCGTGTGCTGAGTGGAACAGCCCATCCTGGGGAGCCATGTGCTATGCAGAAAGTGGACTCCCTGCTCTGCACTGGAGGCTTGTTGTGCAACAGGCTTGTAGCAGCAGAGGAAAAATCAGCATGTCTGATCCTGAAGCCCTTGCATAGGTTTAACTTCCATGAGGTTCCACTGGCACTTGCAACACAGGTGAACTTGCCAATTAGGTGGAGGGTTGCATCAAACAGGCAGCCAGGGCAGTTTCCATCAGCACTTGCTGTGAGCTGTGGGTCTGCAGTCACTGCATTTTACAGCAGGGAGATTCACTCACTCATTCTGATTAAACTCACTCCCCTCCCTGTGTTGGGTAATCTCTCTCTGCCACTCACAGAAACCCTTTGCACCTCCCTTTTTCCCTCTGTAGCCATCCACCATTCCAACGTGGGCACCAACACCACACGAGAACAGCCAAATGGATCTCACTGTTTGGGTTCTTTCTGCAAGGCCTCTGTACTGACAGCAGCTCCCGCTCTCTGCTCGCCGCCTCTCAGCAGGGTGGATCAGCTGGACACGACAGTGAGCTCAGCCAAAAAGCAGAGCTCAGTGCTTGATTCAATGTGAAAACCACCATCAGCTGGGACCAGGTCTGGACAGGCAGTGTGATTTTTTTGTCATGTGAAAATGGGCTGATCAAAGTGCTGCTGGCAGGCAGCGTGGTCGGGCAGTGCTGCAGAGAGCTCGGCAGGCCCGCAGGAAACCACAGCGCTCCGAAACCAGCACGCCTTCGCCAGAGTCAGCAAAAGCAGCCTACAGACCTGAACCTCATTACTTCTTATTTCATACACTCTTTAAACTGAGCTCTTCTTTACCTTCCCCCAAGTTTTATAGCCTTGAATTTTTACCAGGTAATCTTTCCTCTCCGTGGACAAGGAAGGCTTTAGAAGATTTAGGATAATAAAAGCCTTGGGAAAAAGGAAAGCGATGGGGTTTCCAGGTACTGTGCAGAACTGTGCAATGGCAATTTGGAGACAGAAGCGCTATTTCTGGCGCTGATGTCGCTCTGCCTTGGGAATTCTTCTTCCATCCCGTCTGTTTCCACCTGCATGAGGGGCTCACACTGCCACCTTCTCTGCAGAGGTCCTTACTGCCCAGCCAAGCACCTCGCACAGCACAGAGGAGGCGTTTTCATTATGTGCAGGAGGAACTAAAGATCTCTCTGGCTATATAAACATTAGAAGCTTTAATATTTGTTGTTCTCAGGTTCCTGTCCAGCAGCCCGTGCAGCTTTCCACACAAAGACAAAAATGTCGATCAATACTGAGCACAGCCACATCATGCTATTCATTCCTCCCTGAGAGGGGGTTTTACCAAAGCTGAATCACAGCAAAAACCTGCAGAAATGATAGTGATTCCAGACTTCAGTGGATATCACTGAGAAACAGAGTGGCTGTATGGATTTTCCACCTACCAGCAGTTACTAGCAACACAACATACTTCACTCCTGAGATGCACACTTAGGGTTGGGTTAAAAATAGATAAAGGAAGGAGAGCAGAGCACAGTGGTGTTTGTGTGTGATCAGCACAGGAGCCAACTCAGCAAGAAAGGCACTGGGCAGGGTCGATCCAGTGACGCCCCTCAGCATCACTCGCTTTGCCCACTCCTCCTGGAAGATGTTGCTTTGCAAAGCAATGGAGAAAATGCAACAGGGAGTAGCAGCAGAGCAAAGCATGGATCAGATAAGGACTAATAGCAGGCAGCTCTGATGCACAAGGCGTGTAGGTCGCTCCTGCACATGGTGCCAAAACCTCACTTAAAAAACACCTTCACTAGAGAACACGGCAATACTTTGCTCCTCAGTGTCTGAGATGAATGGAGGATACCCCACCATGCCTGTCTTGGCAAGGAAATGGCCTCACCTCCCCAGTGGCTCAAGTGAGGGTCTGCTCAGCTCAGAGGGGGATTGGCAGCCTGGACATGGTGGGTGTGTTGCTGTTGTTAATCATGATCACAACTGACACGGAATGTGAGCCTGCGGGAGCTGAAAAGTCCAGAAACAAGGCTTCCTTCCCACCCTGGAGACCACTCAGTGGTCCCAGATGAATACCTGGGACACTCGAGGCCAGAGCCAGCCAGCACGTGGATTTGGCCCCACCATAAAGCCCACCACCAGCAGCTCTTTTTAATTTGGGCAATTTGTGTGAGTGATGGGCGCCCTCATACAGCCTGTGGGGACAGGGCTGTGCAATAGGACACAAGAGAGAAGAGAACAGAGGCATCAGTGTGTGTGCATGTATGTGTGTGTGTGCATGTGTGCGTGTGTGTGTGTGTGTGTCAGTTCAGGCAACACGTCACATCCCTGCTCTATTTATTCCATGAAGTGTAAAACCACACAGAAGATGTTTGAGGTTATCTGAATCTTGAACTCCTAAACAAATGATCAACTTCTGACTCATTTCTAAGAAACTTGGGCTTCTGTGACCAAGCTTCCTTTACAGTCATCAGTGAATTTTAAATTACAAGCTGAGAGGACGTAATTTTCAATGAAAGATGCCTCCTGTGCATTTTGTGGCTTTGATTTAGTATCTCGAAGATGATACTGAAATATTTGAGTCTACAACAATTAATGACCACATTCTGGAGGTTATAGCTGCATCACAGTTCCTACCATGGGTCTCCTTTGTTTTTTTTAACTGCTAACAAACACAGAGGTTGTGTATCTCCCCACCCAGTAACTGCCTCCACATTCATGCTAACTTTAACAAGACTCACTGTTTTCCAAGGCCCACGAAAGGCCTTGACCTATAAAATTCAATTTCAAATGGTAAAAATCCCCTGGCCACCGCAGATGCTGGTGACAAACTAATGTGTTATGTTCCATAACGGTCTGTTTTGAGTGCTGGCTTGACCTGTAAGTGTTCTAGATACAACCTGACTAAAATGGGTTTTATTATTTCCCATTAGTGCCTGCCACAAGAAAATCAACGGGCAGTCCACAGGGGAAATAAAAGTATTTTCTCCTCTAGATAGCATCTGCTGCAAATGTAAACAGACCCTTTCCCATCCCTCTCCTCCTTTCAGTTTCTTTCCAGTGCTCTGATGTGATCAGATTTCCCAAGCTATGTGGTTTTGTTGCAAGTCCCGAGGCAGGGTGAGGGCAGGAGATGTTCCCCCACCCCACAGGACCTGCTGCTGTGGTTGGGTGATGTTCCATCAAACCCCTGGCCCAGCAGCTGGTCACAGAGATGGACTCTCATCATGCTGAACTGGCAGCACAGGATGAGGACTGTGGCTGAGCAGTGTTTCCCATATTGCAGTTGGACTCAAAGACATCAGGAACTTTATTTTTCATAGAACTGTAGAATGGTTTGGGTTGGAAGACACCAAATGCCCCTGCCATGGGCAGGAATGCCATCAGGCAGCTTGCTCCAAGCCCTGTCCAACCTGGCCTTGAACACTTCCAGGAGTGGGGCATTCACAGTTTCTTGGACAGCACAGCCACGCTGCTGTGCAGAGCCCAGCACTCAGAGCAAGCCCACGATGATTTGGGGCAGAGCCCTGTGCCCTGTGAGCACATGGCCCCATGCAGGCACCATGGGACAGGGCTGATGGCACCCCTGTCCTGGGGCCAGCTGCACTTGGGCACTGTGGCCACACAGGGACACTCAGCAGCTCCAGCCTGAGCCTGCCCAGTGCTGCCTCCACACCCCAGGAGCAGCATGTGCCCCTCAGACTCTGCTCCTTTCTGGCTTTTTCTGCCCCTCACCAGAGAGTGATTCCCAGCAGTGCCCAGCAAACTCATTTGCCCTCCTTTCATTTCCCAAAACTTTTTTTTCTTTTCAAGTCAAATTATGCAGTTAAAAAAATCCCCTAGCATTAAAACCTGCCTCACGTCGTCATGTCTCAGTAAAACAATGACATTTTTCCCTCTTTGATGCTCAGATCTGGCTCTGCAGGAAATTTTACTACCATGACTCTTTCATCTCTCTCCTGGTTTGAAGATAAATGATCCTTGGACTCTTCTGGACCCACATAAATCACAAAAGCAATCTACTAAGAGAGCTGCCTGTGGCACCGACTTCAGCAGGAATTGAAAAGGACAGTCAAAAATATCCATAGTGCTTACACAAGGAGTAACAGAGCTGGAGTAATTCAATGCTTTCTCCTTTTGGCAAGCAGGGACCATGGCATGGAGAAGAGGAAAATGGCACTGGGTGAATGACAGCTCTGGGATATCATCCTTGGAGACACTGAGGATCACTGGAGAGAAACCACAAAGCTGAGCAACTTCTGAGGACATGGGACTTGCTTCCGAAGACAAACAAGTCCTGGTTCATTGCCAGGCCACCAACTTTGGTCCTGGGGCTCAGATGCTTGTGACACCATCCCTTTCCTAACTACATCTAGCTTTACCTGCAACTTAAAGGGGGTTTGCCCCCAATCAATATCTCAACAAGGGACTATAGCCAAAGAGATGCCACCTTTGGGGACCCCAGTTTGGGGGTTAGGAGAGGCAGCTCACCTTACACTGCAAATAAATTTTAGCCTTTGTTGAGGTTTCATATGCAGAATGGAGAAACTTGAATGGTTGCTGCTCAGCATTGTTTTTTCTCCTTGCAGCAACTCCCCTGCGGGTCCAAAGTGATGGGGAAGACAACCATAGCACCAGAAACCTGGCCTGAGAGCAGGGTGACAGCCTCCAGACAAGACTTCTCCTGCTTGGAAACTCCACGAAAAACCACAGGGAAAAAAGGACAGCACATGGCCTGGGAAAAAGTGCATTATTTATCTCACATTGCCTCGCTTGAGGCTGATTTGGCCAAACTGGAGCAGGGAGCATGTGGGGTTAATATCCTGTACACTGAGCTTGCTTGGGAGATGGCTGTGAGATGGGCACCAGTGGCCAGCTCTCAGCATGGCTTCACGGGCTAAAGCAGATCCTCTGTTGCAGGAAGGTTTAAGTGCAACTGAGAGCCTGATCCTCGTCCCCAGGCACAGCTTCACCCTGGAGCATCCTGGCAGGCTGCAGCTGCAGAGAATGCTGCTCCAGCAGCTGCTGCTCCAGCAAGCAACTGCTCCCGGGTGGCTTGTGCTTTCCCGTGGGTGGGGTGTGGGCTGCAGAGCTATTTTTGTGTCTCCCCTCGCTTTCACCCGAGTGCAACTGGATACCACAAGCCCCATCAGCCCTGAGCAGCGTGCACAGCACTGCTCATGCAAAGCTTGGTGCGTTCGCAGGCAAGCAGATGAGGTTTCTCACTTCTTTTTTTTTCCTTGAGCAAATTTTTGAAGCCCTAATTGCCAAGTAGTTGTGTTGTTCATTGCTCCTTGAATTTGGGAACATCTGCTGAAATCATTCAAGCAGGGTTGCTCCCCATTAACACAGGTGTTGTCTTGAAACTGCATCTAGCACAGACCCCCCAGACACTCTGCTCCTTCCAGTCTGTTGGAGCACTCTGTGATCCTGTTTCCAGTCAGAACATTCCAATCCACACCAAAATCATTTGAGTGCATACATGTACTCAGCTATTAAATAGTTTTTTACTACAGTAAAGCACCACCACCCAGCAGTGACCCCTTTATCAGTCAGGATGAGATGTGGGGACACTTGGCCTAAAGCATTACGGATGATGCCCTCTATTTTTGCTCCATCTCAGTTGGTATTGCATGGCCATCTCCCACTTTTCCATCTGCTTTATTCAACTCTGACCACCTTACTATAAAAGGTACAGAAACAGGAGCCAAGAAATGTCATGAGAGATGTTTTTTGGAATAATTATCCTTTTTTTTCCATCATAGAGCTGCAAAGAGAAGCAGAAGCTCTCTTGAGTTCTAAGCCCTTCTCATGAGATAACGAAATCAATAACTCCAAGCTCTTCATGCAGGTTTAGGGATCCCCATGCTTGGATATCTCTACTGGAGGCTTGTGAAAATCAGGCCTGATTTTCACAGCTGCTTGATTCTTCCCTTTCCTGTCTTGGAAAAGCTGAACAGTGTTTGCATGGCATTTTGCACATGTGGAATTACTGATCTAATTTTGGTTTCTTCCTTCCTTTTATTTGGGTACAGACAAATAACATCCTTTTGCACCACAGCGTATTTGTGGGAGATGACAAAGGGATGGCAGCTCAGAATGAAACCTCATGAGCAGGAGGACAACAGACAGAGGAAATGGTCTGAAAAGCAATGGATAGACAGAATCAGGAGGAGGGAAGGGGATGAACAACTCCACTTCAGCAGGGTATTGCACGTGAGGAAAGCAGAATGCTGGCTGTGACATTCTGCTCTTTTCAACACTGATTTTCACAAAGTTTTGTATTCCTGTTGACACTGGTTGCTGGACTCCACTCCCCTGAAATGAAACTCTTTGAGGTTGGAAAAGACTTTTAAGATTATTGAGTCCAACCATTAACCCAGCACCAGTGGTGCCACAAGGAAGGATGGCAGGGCAGGGGTGTTAATCTAGAGATGAAGTCAGAGTTGTGCACTTTAATGTCTTTTCACAAACAAAGTGTGTTGATTTGGCAGAAATTTTCTTATCTTTCAGGTGATTTTCAATGAGAAAAACACTTCTGAGCTTCAAGGTTGACTGAGTTGCTCAGGGGAATGAGTCCTGCTGGAGTCCAGCAGCCAGGCCTAGCTAGTGGCCAACACCAGCTTTCCTGCTCCTGTGTTTGGGAAGGCTTTTCAGAGCTGGAGGACTACAGCTCCAGCCTTCATCCCACGTTCAGTTTTGTGTTTGTGATTTACCAAGCAAATTTCTGTGGGCTTTAGGGTGCAGTTTCATTAAAATGTCCTTTTTCCCTAACTCCAGAAGATGGTTCCAAAACATGCTGAAATTTGTTTTTCACTCATTAGGGCTTCCAGAACTTTGTGCTCATCTATCTTACGTTATTTTTCTTTCTATTTGTGGTTTTGAGGTCATGGCTTCAGAAATGTTAACTCTTCAAGTAAAGTTCTGAGCCAAAACCAAATGCTTCTTGGAGGAAATACTGACCTTTCCACTGGTGCCTCACAACTGAAAAACATGGAAATGGATACATGGTAATTGATCTCTCCTCTGATCAAAAGGTACCTCAGCGAAGTGACGTCCTCATGGAAAATGCTAAATGATAGTGTTGGGTGGACAGTGCAAACAGACACAAACTTTCCCACAAATATTTGCTTAAATCTGCTTGGCTCTGCTCATGGCTTGCCAGAGTTTATTTTCCACAAATATTCTAACAAGAGCTTGTTGGCAAGAATATACATAGAAACTGCTCAAGGTAACATCTGAGGAAACTATTTTTGAGAGTCTGTTTTAAGGCCAGCAACCCTAAACCCCTGCTATTTTCATGTTTCTGGAATTACCATCCCCACGGAGAGGGCAGCATTCCCCTTGGAGGAGGCCAGGCGTGGGGATGCGGCTCTGAGTCATGAGTCAGATCCTTGTTCTGCTCTGGGGAAGATGCTGATTAACCAGTGACAGCTGGAGCACTGAGACTGTATGGTCAGAGGAAGAAAGCTCTAGAAATGCTCTCCCCTGCTCCCTTGAGTTATGGGAAAGCAGGAGAATCAGGGATCTCCTCTTATTCCTCTTCTCCAAATACAGATGACAGCTGGCAGTGATGTCCCAGGTGGTATTTCAGGCACAGGGAGCACTGAGGGTCCTGAACACAAAAGTTTGGGTCACTGGTCTGGCCACATACCACTGCCAAAACCAGAGATAGCAAAATTCCCTTCCCTGAGCACTTAGGCAACTGAGATCCTGCTGGAGCAGGCTGCAACACGAATCCTCCAGGCGGTTTATATATAGCCTGAGAGAATCAAAGAACATTATTTTAAGTTCATGACCTAGTCTTCATATTCCTTGTAGCAACCACAAGGCAGCTGGGATCAGACTTGCCCTGTGAATGCAAGACTGGGGCAATTTCTCTCTCTCTGGAGCTTGAGCAATGAAGCAGATCCTCTGGGAAGCCCCACAGCAAACTGGTATTGCAGAACTGGGCTGCTGGGGCTGCACCTTCCAGCTCACTGCAGAGCTTGACATCTTCAAGTCTGGCTTCATTTTGATTCAGAAGAGAACAGCTGGAACTCTCCTGAAAACTAAGAGGAAGACCCTTCTGGATAGATCACAGCATTTAATTTTTATTGAGACTCCTTTATTTTCTATTATTGTAATAAATAATAAACAATAAAACAGGAAAGTCGTTCCAGACTGAAAAATATCATAGAATCATATAAAATCCTGAGTTGGGAGGGACCCACAAGGATCACTGAGTCCAACTCCTGGCCCTGCACAGAACACCCCAGGAATCACACCCTGTGCCTGAGAGGATTATCCAAACCCTTCCTGAACTCTGTCAGGCTTGGTGCTGTGACCACTTCCCTGGGAGCCTGTTAAGTGCCCAACCACCCTCTGGGCGGAAAACCTTTTCCTAATATCCAACCTAAACCTCCCCTGACACAGCTTCAGGCCACTCCCTCAGGTCGTATCCCTGGCCACCAGAGAGAAGAGATTGGTACCTGCCCCTCCACTTCCCCTCGTGAGGAAGGTGCAGACCTCAGTGAGGTCTGACCTCAGTCTCCTCTCCTCCAGCTGAACAGACCAAGTGACCTCAGTTGTTTTAATGGCTTACCCTCCAGACCCTTTACCATCCTTGTGTCCCTCCTTTTTATGATCACTGTTAGCTTTATATCTTATATTGTGGTGCCCAAACCTGCACACAGCACTCAAGGTGAGGCCACTGATGCAAGTTTTTTTCAAACGTGGTTAGTCTTTGGGGAACACATAATTTTGGATGCATTTTGATGGAAGTATTTAATCAGCAGAGTTTCAAACGTACCTATCAGCTCTGTTAATAGTACTTAGCAATAGTATTTTGCTCTTCTTACCAGTTTTTTTCAAGTTACCTTACCCAGTTTATCAAAGCACATTATGAAACTATGTAGTTACCTCTATTCTAGACTGATCTGTCTAAAGGTGAGGTGGAAAGTTTTTCATTTCACTTCTAAACCATCACTGCCAATAGATCTCTGTAAATTACATGTGTATAGTCAGGAAACGAAACCATTTTTGTGGTGTATGTCAAAATTGGGCAGCATGAACTGGCTACAGCCTCTCCAGACAGGAGAGAGAGCTGCAAACAGGAGTCAAGACATTCTTCTCTGCCACCCCCTCTCCCATGGAGCTGTTTGTGAATCTCATTGCATGTCTTTTTTCCTTCTCTTTTAGGCTGCTGGGTGGGTTCAGACTGGAAATTTGCTGGGAAAATCATGGTGGCCTCTTGCTGCCATTGCTATTGATGCTACAAGGGTGGAAGAGCCATGCAAATAATTTTGGAACAGGAGATGTGACACGGTGGAAGAGAAAATCACAAGCATTTTTGCAGAAATGTTGCCTGGAAGCATTTTAACAACTATTTTGGTTTTTATTATGTCTCAAAAATTTAAAGGGAACAAAACGTAATCATTAGGCTTACAGAAAAGAGTGACTCTTGCAAAACACAATCACAAGCAGCTGTGATATTAGCAGCCACCCCTTCAGCATTCTGGTTACGTAGGCACTGAATGAGAAAGGCAGAAGGGTATGTTTGGAAAGGAAACCAACTTTTCACAGGTTCCTCCCTTCACAGTGGGAGACCACAGACTGAGAAGAGCTGACTACCCTTCCGGTAGCAATAATGCAACTGTGCTATTCATAGCGAGACAGAAAAACACCAGCTGATTTTCTTTGCATCATAATCTGGTAACCTTGGAATTAACCTTGCTGGACACAGATCTGTTAACTTTTACCATGCTTCTTCCATTAAACTAGTGAAGTCTGTGACAGAAATAGCTGCCCACAGCTGTTATGAATTGATATGTTCCCTGATGATGCTTGGTGCTGTCTGCAGAAATCTTATTTCATTCTCTGCCATTAAGTCAACCTTTTTATTCCTTTTATTTTTTTCTATTTTTAATATTCTTTCATTGCAACTGACGGTATTAGACTGGTGTGCTATGCTTTGCTTGGAATGGAAAGCAGACGTGTTCCTTGAGTCTGCTCCACAGTGGTAACTCCAAACCTGATATTTTCAGTTTAGGAAAGGAAGGGTGGAGGGAGCTGGCAGGGCTGAGAAGCTGCAAGTGCATCAAGTTACACCAGAGTATACCCCGCACTTCCAGTGCTAACAGGGAGCCACAGACCCTGAGATGTCCCAGCCCAGCTGGCAATGACAGAAAGAAAGGCAGTAATCCACTTGAGGCCACCATCCTGAGAACACCAGCTCGCACACAGCGGCAGCCACGGGCTCAGTGCATGCTCAGAACGGAAATCCCCAAATCTGCAAACGGCACAAAAATGGCAAAATCCCCATATCTGCAAAGCCACCTCTGCAAACTGGTTTATGTGTGTACCAAACAAAAGATATTTAGATACAGATATTTAGAAACATATTAACACCTGCTTAGGGCTCCTTGGGCCTGGCCACCCTGGCTGAAGGACATTTAAGCACTGGTTGAGTGTCACATTCACAAAGTAAAGCTTTCATAAATCTTTTTGAGCTCTGGTTGAAAAATTGACTTTGATTATCAACAGTCAGATTGCGTCCTTGGGACATACAGCACGTTTCTAGAAAACAAAGTATGGGAAGATGTCTAAAGTGAGAACAGCGACAGCAAAACCCACATGAACTCCTGACTTGCTGGCAAAAACATTTGTAGGGTACAGACAAAGCAGCTCAGGTGCCAGGATCATCTGCTCAGCACTTGGCAATGAGACACCCAGACACGAGGGACCTGCCTGCAACCGTCTGCATTGCAAAACACTCAAACCTGCCCATTCAAAGCAGCAGCATTTTGTGAAGCTGCATCACTGTAGGGCATCCTGGTGGGGAAAACTCACCCATCCACCCCAGATCCAGGTACCCCACTCTGTGTCCTGTGCTGTCCACAGGCTGTCCCCATGGGTGGGAGCCACATGGCTGCTCTGCCAACTGGCACAAAACCAGCAGCACTCCCCCACCCACAGATGGGACGGCATGGTGTAAAACTCATCAGGAGCTTGGTTTTCTTCTCCATAATTTCCAATCCCACCTTGATTTACAACAAATGAAAGCACTGAGTGTCTCCAAAAGCTCCAAATAACTCATGATTTCTGATTTTATGCCCCTTGCTCCATGCATTGCTCCTGTGTTTGCCTTCCCTTGTCGTGCATCTAGAGCAGAGATTACATGTTGCACCATCAGCAGCCCAGCAAGGTCTAAGTCACAAGGAAGGATCTGAGTCATCTTCCCGGGAGAGTATTTTAGCCACACATCATTGTTTGTTTTCAGGCAAACCCATACAATTATGCAATATAAATTCTTTTAAAGCATTTGGGACTTCAGTTCAATTTAAAATCCTGTAGATGTTATGGCCAGAGCGAGGGATACAAATTTGTGCGTACAAATTGGGAAGAAGTGTGTGGGGAGGATTAAAGGGCATATGGAGTTTCATACACACTCTGGGCAAGCTCCAGCCAGGTTGTACCAGAGCATGGGACCCCTGAAGGAAGAGCCCATGTCAAAAGCTGGGTCATGATATTTATGTCTCCAGAGCATGGTTTTGCTCTGCCAGTGCAGTGAGTGTTTTCTGTGAGCGCAAAGCCTGATTGTGATCGCCTGCATTTCCACAGGCTTCAATAGAGCCAGGTGACTTTGCCTCGATTAACTCTTGATTTATGCTGGCTTAAATGGGAATGAAAATGCCATCTATTTAAAAACAAGGATCAGTTACACCAGGAGTAGAGGGAAACATTAAAATATCTCCAATCTGAGCATTTTCTCACTTTAGGAAGTGTAAAGCCAGAGGTATAAGGGCCTGTTCACCCTCGGGCAGCAGGATGACCAGTGCCACAGCCCTGGCACCTTGAGGTTGTTTGTTCATTCTGTCACAAGGGCCTCAACTCTGTCTGAGGTGCTTTTACCACCAACCCCTGCCTCCTCCCTCCCCTAATGCAGGGGACCACGGGTGGGTCTTGTCCCTTTCATCTCACAGGATGACAAAGGCCCCTGTCACACCTTCCTTTTATTTTTATTTAATTAACAGATGGAATACAAATCACCCCTTCCAGCACAAACTCTGTGTGTACCTTTCTGCTGGGAGCAAGATGCAAAGCCCAGTTGTGTAACCTCGAAAGCTGCTCTGCAGCCACATCCAAAAAGCTCAGCTCCGAGCACCACCAGGACTGGCCCAGGGTCGAGTGTAACCACTGGCTTCAGGGCTTGTGGGGCAGGAGGCAAATGGGAGGAAACACAGCCCCAAGTCATGTTCCCAGTGCCTAGCTCAACCTTGAGTGCTCACTCATCAGTGCCGCTTGCTGGGGTGGAAAACATACACTTACTAAAACATTATCAAGAGCAGGATGAAAGACAACTGTAACTCAGCACTTGCAAAAACCCAAACTGTTAAAGGTAAATTATTATTATTATTATCATCATCATCACTACTATTTAAAGACCCACTGTATGCTGTTGTGGTGTTACATGACCCTCATTTTACAAACAAGGTCTTGGTCTTGTGAACTACAGACCCCAGCAAGAGCCAGGAGCTAGGGATGCAACAATGGAAAGCAAAGAAAGAGATCCCAAAGCTTGGCTGAATGCTTTTCTCAAAATGTACTCATCATTTCAGGAGGCCTAGCAAATAAATCAGAGTTTACAGTGTTGGCTACCTATTTATTTCTGCTTCTTTATAAAGAAGTGTAGTCTAGAGTATTATTTTTTCCTCTCTTTTTTTTTTAGGGGAATTTACAGACAGCTTTGCATCTCTACATTCATTTTTCACTTACAATGTAAACTCCACTGAAGCTGGGGGAATTATTGACAACCAATACCGAGGCAATCCAAGGCCAGACCTTGACCTATTGATTTCCCCGAGATTGCACAGGACATATGCAGTTCATTGCAGAATACAGTCTTTGTTTGTTTTGTTTATTACTCAATATATAACCATGTGGAATAAAGGACACCGCCAAGCTGCAGAAATGCCTGAGGATTTCTCTTTAATTGAAATCAGGACTGGGAACATCCTCGCAAATCAAGAGCAGTCAGCTTTTGAGAAAATTCACTGCTTTCGCAAAGTTTACTTCCAAATGGGATTTAGCTTTAACTCTTTGTCTCTCACATCAGCTCAGCTACATAACTTTTAATGATTTCTCTGAAGTGGCTACATGCTGCTCAGTAGTCTGGAAACTTCCATGCACAACAGATGCTGGGCAGGACTCTTGTTTATACTAAAGCTGTAAACAGTAGTTGATAAAAATCGAGTACATATAATTATTAGAGATATTCCTGATATCTGTCAAAATCTGTATTTTTTAAAAAGCATCTCCAGATGCTCTTTGAAATCCTTTGAAAGGATTTTGGTTCAGTCCATTAAGAACCTACAGGCTCTCCTTGTAGAACTATGACCTAGATCTGAATTTTACTTAAATTTCACAGTGCTTTAGATTAACTTTTAGTTCAGAGCCCTCTAATTGCAATGCGGAGAGCAGTGCAGAGAGCACTTAACTCCATCAGCAGTCTGGCTCCAGCTCCAGCCCCCTCTGAGAGCGCCCCCGCCCCTGATAAATGGGTGCCAGCCCCAGCGAGCAGAAGGAACATCTCAGCTCTGATGTACTAATTAAAGTCCCCTCGTTTCCCACACTGGAGCTCCCTGTGTGTTATGAAACAGCCAAACAAGAGTGTTCCTGCTTAGCTAAAGATTTCACAACGGGACTTTCCTTCTTCAGCTGTAATTTTCCAAACTCCCATTTCCAGAGGCTCTCATTTCAGGGCGTTTATTGGATTGAGATGTCTCATAATTATAACAAAAGGGTTCATCCCTCCAGCCTGTTGTGAATGGGCAGCAGCAGGCTGCAAGAGGATCAGTATATGAAGATTAATGCAACAAACTTGAATTCTTTTGCTCCCTCCCTCCAGTAACCAGTGTGTGTGTGCGTGTGTGTGTGGCTGGGAAGGCAAAGAAAGGGCTCCTATGCTCTGGGATAATAGCAAATGCTACTGAAGAGGAAAAAGGGAAACACTGTTTATCCCTAGCAGAGAGATAATTGATCTGTAGTCTGCACACAACTGGTCTCAAAGCAGCCAGCAGCCACATGGAAGGGACTGTAGCTACCCAGAGCCCAAACGAGCCTGTCAAACAAAGGCTTTATGGGGACACCAGGGAGAACAAAAGTGGCACATTTCATTCCTTCATAATAAATCTTCCATCTTTATTGTGCAGAGATGTTTTGCTCCTGGGTGTGCCGTGTTTCAGAGCAGGACCTGCCCCTGCCCCCCCCAACCCCCCCCGAAATGCTTGACACTGACCCAGAGCCTGAGCTGTGTGGTTTTATGGGGTTTATTTTTGCTGTGCACAGCCAGGCCCAGCTGTTCTCTGCATCCTCAGACGGCTCCTGGGCTCCAGCTCTATCACTCTCTATTTTATGTGTGCTAAAGGTAATAAAATAACCATTTCTAAATTTAACTAGCATTACATAATGCAGCTATTTATTATGTAAAGCTGCTGCTTACAATGCCTGGAATATTGATCACTACAAAAAATGCGATTCAGCTAGAGCTCGTTTAAATTAATGTTACTGTTTTCCTTTCTTTTGTTTAAAGGATAAATCAAAGATCTAATTTGTCCTCATGAATTCACCCCTGCAAAGCACACAAGGCAGCGGGCAGCGCCTTGCTGTCACTCAGGCTCATGTGCAGCTCTCGGCTCAGAATCTGGCAGAGGATATGCCAAGATGACAATTTGTTCATTATCCAAACCACTGGAAAAGGCAAATAAAGCACACTAACCTGCATACTAACCTGCTTCATTTCAAATCAGGTCATTTTTTTTTTCTTTTCTCAGCTATAAAGCAGCATTGGCAACCACTTAAGAATTCCAGCATTATGACTGTATATCATCATTATCACCTACAGGAGATCATGAATAGGTATTTTCTTACAATAGCACATGAAGCCAGAGAAAATGAAAGATGTTTTCCTATTCTTCAGGCCTTTTGGGGGTAGAAAGAGGGATGGGAAAAGAGAATTAAATATTAACAGAGCGAACAGATCACTAAGCAAAAAAACAATTAAATAGCACAGCATCCATTCAACAGTAACACCAAATCATGATGCAACCACAGAGCGTGGGGTGACATTCTAATCATGGATTAAAGGACTGATTTGTGTCTCATGAGTATTCATGGGCAAAACCTGATACGTGCAAACTGATCTCGGGGAAATATGTTTTGTGGGAAACATGAGGTTACACCAGTGTCTGAGCAAAATGATGATGCCTTTTCTTGACTGTGCCTTAGGGACAAAGGAAATATTTACCTTTTTATCTCCTACTTTCTTTTTTCCATGGAGTTGCTTTCCTCCTCACTACAGAATGAGACAAGGGGGTTTTCCCATCTACCTGCCCATCCTTACACTTGCCTGTACAAATACATAGCCTGTATTTGTACAGGCAATCATAAAACGTCACTCCTGCCATTTGATGTCACCCAGAAAACCAAAGGTTAGGAGCATGCCACTGTGGGCAGTATTCCTCTAATGGCATCCATGAGCCAGCATTTCCAAAGATGTATCACTCCTACAAACAGAGGAGGAGATGGTGTAAATCCAACCCCACAGCATTTGTGCTGTAAGCCATTGCACATGGCTGATCCATGGGGAAGAGGCCTTGGGACAGCAAACTGGAAAATGTCCTGACTCGGAGGGAGCACTTTTTTGTACCATTAGAGAGGCCTGGCTTGGTTTCAGTGCAAAGGTTGCTGTTAGTCACAATCTTACATAAATTCTTTTCTTCCAGTTACCCTCAGCTCAGGACACAATAAAATTAAATATACTAATGGGCCAAATTATGGGCTCCTAGTGGAATTTCCCTTTTGGACCAGAGAAGACCTCAATGAGTCTCACGCTGAGAAAAGTTCATCTCTAGTGGTGTCGAATACCAGCTACTGCCATGTAGGTAGAGAGATGCATGCTTTGTGCAAAAGACCTGGGAAACGATCCTTTCCAACATTTTCCACTAAACAACTACTCCAAAACATGGAGGAAGCCATGCATGACTTCAGTGCACTGAGAAGGCTTTGCTGGGTATCCTAAGGCATCTGACTTATATAGCCATAGCCTTGGTATATCAGACTGGTTTCCTTTCCCTGTTTTACAGTTTGGAAAGTCCCTGATTTCTCCATCTACATCCTCATCTGCTATCAATCATCGGTGTCAGTGCAGGACTGTTTGTTAATACTGAGATCGCTCTTCTCACTCAGCCTCTGAGCAGTTGTCTTCCTTTCAGCACAGTAAAAAATGCAGTACTGCTAAGGCAGTACATTTTTATAATCTTAATGGAGCTCATACTTTAAGGTTTAAAGAAACTTAAAGAGTGGGAAAGCCCCTGTGGAAAATCCAGTGTTTTCATATGCAAGTCAGGTTTTCGGTTGTATATTAGCTGCTGTTATTTTCAGTAGCCACTGTTTCATTTCTGTTCAGAAGCAAATGCAAGAAAGCAAGTGAGCAATTTATAATGAAATAATCAATGCTGGTGGTGAATTCGCTGGTGCCTGTGCACTTAGCCTTGCCTATGATAAGAAATTTCTCTTGGGGGCAGCATTTCTTACAGAGATGGATGGATTTATTTTCTGTCTTCAAAATGTTTACCAGCACATCTAGATTTCCTTCTCCAGCCATACTGCTGGTCGGGGGGCCAAGAGCTCCCCACACTAATGCCAGCAGGGGAGAATAGAGGCATCTTGAGGTGGAACAGCAAGCCCTTTCCCTTCCCCACTTAGCAGCTTCAGTGGGACACTCCAAGAGAAACTTGCAGTTCACCCAACCAACCCGTCATGGGCTTTAGGAGCCCCTGTTCCCCAGCGTGGGCTTTGTGGGAGCACCAAAGCACGGGCTGCCTGCACCAAGCACCAGGGATCACTGATGCTGGGGACTATCTGAAGCCCCATTCCCACAGTAAGATGAAGCACACAGAGCTGACTTCAGGCTGCTGAGAGCCCTAAGTCACTTAATGTCTGCCCACACAGCTCTGGCTCCTGCTCTAAGCCTCTAAGGGGCTAGTTTTACTGGTATGGGACAGGTCTGCTGGTAAGTGTGTAGGCTGGGGGTCAAGCCAAGGTGACAGAGAAAATGCAGCTCAGTCATGCTCTGTGTAGGTCAGACATGGGAAGCTGCCCCACAAACACGCCAAGAGGTTACAGAGCTATAAATGTTTAATTGGATTTCTTCACATCAGTCCCAGCAGGTGAAGGAAGCCCTGCAAGGAGGATGGAAGAAGCAGATGCAGTGTCTGCTCTAATGCTCAGGGCCATGGGCTCTCAAACCCTGTGGGTTTCTCAGGAACACATGGCCAAACACGGTGCAAATATAGCCAAGGATGGCTAATTAGGATCCTGGCTGGCAGCAATCAGTGAGGGCTCGGCTCCCCTATGAACTAAACCTAAAGAATATGGCTGAGGTTCAACATCTTGGCAGGAAAGTGCTGGTGAGTGAAGGACTGAAGAAACCATGCAATGCATTGTGAGAGATGAGAGTAAGAGCAGAAGGGTGCTCCTGCAGGTAATAGTCCCAGAAACCTGAACAAATACACAGCACAAAATAAACTGAGGAGCTTTACACCAATGGAACTTCACATTCCACACTCAGGTGGAATGTGAGGAGTTCAGCATTTATCAACAAAGCTGAGAGGACAGTTGTATTCACAGCTCACTTAACTATGGGAACTCCAAAATAGATGCTTCTGAATGCAGGCAGAGAGAAACCCAGGCCATTTTTGGAAACTGCCCTCTTGTTTTTTTTCTCTCCTTGAAACTGAGGTGACTGATTTTCACCTTGTTTATGCGACTGTAAATCAGAAGCAAATTTAGCAAAGGCAAGAAGGTGATGTGGGTGTCAGTGTGCTGGAATGCCTGAGAACCATCTTTATTGTTAACATTAAGCTGTAACTGTATGTGGCACTATAAATCAGCCCACCCTGCTGATAAGGGAGTGTTTGTAACACTATACCTTTGTAACAAGCCTGAGACTGGTGGGGTTTATGAACAACCCACAACAGTAAATGCCTGAGCTCTCCCTCTGCTGGGAAGAGCCATGGCTCTTCCCTTCCTATCATTGTTGTGGCTGAGCCACAAAAACCCCTCTGCTTTCTTCCCTGATATCCAGATATTTGTGTTTTGTAGTGCTTCTCCGAGCAGTATGTTCTGCAGACTCTGGGTGTCGTTCCAGCAGTTTTCACAGGGGGAACAGAAGACCTTCCTGCAGAAATGAAGCATAACAAAGTGCAGTCCACCTGAATGGGGCTGGTGACCTTTGCTCAGCATCCATAGGTGTGGATGGGTGAGACTCTCACTGCAGAGTACACATTTCTGTTTGGTGCATAGTACATGTGGAAGAGGCTTCTGGCCTTAAATTCCTCTTCCCATCCATTGCCCCATTGGACCATTTCCTCTCTTTTGTCTTCTTGCTGGGAACAACTGCCTGCCCTTTCCTGCTGTGCAAGAAGCTCCTGCTCATCTCAGCAGCATCACTGATCTAACCTGGGGTATCCCAGTGTCCAAACCAGGAGGCTGAGCTGACTTGCAGAAGCCCCACTGGTGATAATCAAGCACGTAAAGTGGGTCTTACAGACATCCCCGTGTGGGGAAATGACTGGTGAGTGAGACAAGGTGCCAGGCAGAGAGAGATCCCTCATCCTTAGCTTCCTGGGGCAACTGTCACCCCAAGGCACAAAACCATCAATGACTTCTTACAGGACGCTCCTGTGAGGGCTTTAGAAGCAGGGATCAGACCTGACACAATGTGGGTGTTAAAAGAGAGATCATCCTACAGCCTCTGTATGCATTGAGAGCAGACTACCTTGGCATCATGGCCAATGAAGAGGCCTCATTTTGCCTGTGGTCTGCCTTCACATCCTTCATTTCAAATGCCTGGGCACTGTTTTCCAGCTGCAATACTCTGCTGGTCTCGGGGGAAGGGAGAACAGGTCCTTATCTTGAGTATCAAAAAAAGAGCTATAGAAACATCATGAAGGGTGTCTAGCCCTCCCCCCCTCAGCCTACAGGAGTAAACATCCTCACTTAGGTGTGCCTTTTACCATATTAATAGCTACTTCCCTTTCCGTAATCACTGGGTTATTGCTCAACAAATTGCAGCAACGTTAATAACCAGTGACCCACAAACTCAGTACAGCATCAAAGGTCGCCAAGTTATCTCACGCAACGAACTTACTTTTGATGAATTGGTACCATTCCCTGGAACATTCTTACAGTAATTTTAAGAGTCATAACATCTTACCATGTGCTACTTTAACTTTTTGACATGGAGCTAAAAATAGCAAGCACTGCACAGCCTGGGAGAACAGCTTCAAGTTCAGATCTGAGCTGAAAATCCCCAGTGTTTCAGGCTGTTCGCACGAGCGTTTTGATTTCAACAGACCATAAAGACAAGGTTAAAACGAGAAGTTTGGATATGAGTCCCAAGCAGGAAGGGGACAGGTACAAAAACCGTTTACCTGACTTCATCTGATTTCTATTTAGAGAATCACAGCATCAAGAGCTGGCAACCGATCTGCAGGCAGAGGCCAGCTCAAAATGATCAGTGATCATAAGCAGATGCTGCTGAGGCTTTGGTTGCTGTGCTGTTTGTTGTCTTGGCCACGTCACCACACGGATGTCACTGCCCATCTTGGGTCTCGCTCACCCACTACACAACACAAAACACAGCTCACTACTGCTCACTGGCCTCACGGGCGGAGAGAAGGCAACAGTGGTTGGTTGGGTTTTGCCAAGTGCTCTGAGACCCCTGGGTGGAAGGTGCCATTACAACTAGTATTGACTGTGGTGACTGGCTGGCTCCCTCCTAGCTCTGCATCCTGCTGGGAAGGCAGGGGGAAGTCTTGAGCTCAGAGGGCAGATGTGTGCCACAAGCCCTAACATGTGAGGGATGTATGAGCTCTGCACCCTGTGACCCTACAGGTGGCCAAGCCAGCATTCACAGCCCCCTGCCATGGCCTTTCCTGAACTACCGGGATATGGGAGAGGATCCCTGCGCTTTTTGTGTAGAGAAAACATGGAAGCTTGGACTGTTTCTGTATTGTTTCCATAACGCCCCTCTGCCACATGCCTGCTGTTCCTTGATCTGCCCTGGCTGATCTCACGCACTGGGCTGTTCCAGCCCCCTGGGATGCGGGGTGGCTGCATTGGAAGTGGTGAGGAGGTGGCTCTGCCTTGTTTACGTTTGGAGCGTGAATGCCTGCTCGCAATCCTGTGGGCTGTTCCGGTTATCAGGCACGGCACTGCTCTGCTGGCAGCTCCCGCATCTTGAGCTTGTAGCTGGCGATGAGACGCCTTAGGTAATCCAGTGTGGGAAGGGTGAACACCCTGCCATTTACTGGTTATTTATACACCCAGATTGGCTTTCTCTGCCTGCCTAGCTCCTTCATTTTTAAAGGGGAATGTAAACGTTCAAAAGATGTTTTTTTGAAACTGTTCTTTCTCCCCTCACTTAAGTGCAGCCAAGGGAATTCTCTGCTCTAGCTCCCACCAAATCTTCCAAGAAATATTGCCATGTCAGAGTAGGGAGCACCCCTGCCACTGGGATTGAGGTGAGGGGAAGATGGGGATAAAGATGACGACCATGGCTACAGAGGTGCCAGGCAGCCCAGAGTGGGGAGAGTAGCCTTTTCCCAAGGATTTAAGGGCTAAGCCTGGAATATCCTTTCACTAAGGCTCAAAAGCACATTTTGAGGCTGTGCATGCTGTGAAGCAAGGTGGATGGGTGCAGATGGGATTCCTTAGGTTTGGACTGGCAGGTGGATAGGTGCAGATGGGATTCCTTGGGTTTGGACTGGAGCAGCCTGCCTGCTGCTCTGTACGTGTTGCCATCCGCTGTTGGATGTGATCTGTGCAAGCACTGTGGTTCCCACTTGCTAAATCCTGGGCAACCTCACATGTGATGTTTTGGGGTAATTCAGTCCAAGCTTGTGTTGTGTTTGCTGTGCTGCAGACAGGAAGGAAGATTGTTAAGACAGAGTCGTCTTCTTCTCCTACCCATCTGTCCACTCTTCCTTTTGTAACAGGGATTTCTTGTGCCATTTCCCTCACGGACTATTCCCACACAAACACCACAGGAGAAACAGCAGCAGAGTGAAGTGCAGCACTGCCCTGGTTCCGTGGCTGGATATGGTTTAGGTAACCAGGCTGCTCTTTTCCGCCACAGGAGGCTCCTTGGCAAAGCCAATAAAATAAGAGGAAAATGTTTTGCACTTGCACTGTTTTTTGTGCCAGGAGCTCTCAGCACTGTACCCACAACAATGAAGCAGCCTAGCAATGCTCCTTTGGGGCAGATTAGCACAATCACACACGTTTTGGATGGTGATATTACAGCCAGTTAGGGTCAAAATCATTCATTCTGGTACGTCCTGCTGCACTATAACTGGATCAGCTCACCAGGGCACCTACTCCATGGGCTGCAGGGCCCTTTTCCTCACTGCTCACAGCCTCAGCAGGAAGCACAGGATGCTCAGCTGTTCCCTGAAGCTATTTCCCAGATGCTGAAAACACCAGGATTCTGCTGGGACTCATGCAGAAGAAAGTGATTATCAGGCTGAGGCGAGAAGCTGGAGAACCTGATAAATTCCCAGTTTCTATTTACTGTTCCCTGAGGACCTATAGAGTGGGAAAAGTGCCCTCCTGGGTGATTTTTCCACCAACCGTGGG
The DNA here is from genome assembly GCA_013400575.1 of Peucedramus taeniatus. NCBI lineage: Eukaryota > Metazoa > Chordata > Aves > Passeriformes > Fringillidae > Peucedramus > Peucedramus taeniatus. The sequence continues at coordinate 885,559 of WBNO01002138.1, read as the reverse complement.
CTGGCTGGCAGAGGACCTGTGTACTGCCAGCGGTGTCTTGGGACATGTCACCAGAGGGCATTGCTGAGACTTGCAGAGCCCAAACTCGGCTGGCATTGCACCAATAATGCCATGGGGACTCTGAAGAGGGGAATTTTGTGGATTTCACTGTTAACACTATATGGAGCCTACAGGCACCACCCTAGACATACCCCAAAGCAGCAACAATCCAGACTGTGCAGAGGTCGGAGTTGGCACAGGAGCTGTACAGGCAGTGGAGATTTAGGATACACCTGGTGCTCTTCATCTCCACGTGGCCATTGTCCTTTCACAGTGCTAGCAGCCTAGGAGAAATGAAAATTAGGAAAAAAAAAAAAAGAAAAAAAAAGGTGCATAAATAAACATGCATCATCTCAATGTAAATTAAGGCCATATTGCAGGAGAAATTGAATCCAAAGAATGCAAAAAGTCAAACAAACAAACAAGAAAACAACCAAAGAAAGCCAATTATTTTTTTGAGGGAGTCAGGAATGAGTAAACAAAACAATGAGTGCCTCTGGCCTCCAGCATCCATGCACTGGCACTATCACATCTCCCTGGGAGCAAGGCCTGGGCTTCCTCTTGGAGTCACTCCTGCCTCACCTTGATGCTCCTCTACCCTGTGGCTTGTTTATCTCAGTTTAAAACAGTTTAATTGTGACACATGGCTTTGCCTGATGGACCCGGCACCAGCATTTTTTGGTTAAAGCCATAGACAAACCCCAGAAGGATAAGAATTTATTCTTCCATTTTCCTTGCAGCATCTACTTTAGAAGAAATTAATTTCTCCTCCTCCTTGATTGGCCATGCAGTCTTACAAAATCTCCCTGCGTCGTTTGAAAACCAGCATAGATGGGTTTGCCTATTGTGAGAAACCACAGGGAGTTTTTAAGCTGTACAGTAACCAGCTTTAGCTTCACAGGGGTGAAAATAGACAATAGCGAGAGGAAGGGGGTTCTGGAGAACTCCAGCTCACTGTTTCCAATTAGGAAGGGACTTTGGTTCGTTCCATCACTGTAGCACATCTTTGTGAGCAGCACAATTTGTTCAGGTTCTCGCTCGGGCTCTGCTTCCAAGAAACCTCCCTGCTCAGCAAAGCACTTCAGTGCCTGCCCCAGTCCTGCAGAAATCAACGAGGTCCATGCAAATGCTCCAGGGGGATCTCGAACTTTCCAGCCTTCCCTGAGCCAGCATCTCCCAGCCTGTGGGACGGGAAGGCGGAGGGAGTGCCCTGGCTGCCAGTGAATGGTCTCAGTGCTGCCTTGCACCACCTGCACAGGCTCCAGACCTGGCTGGAGAGCTCTGGTCTCCTCATACTTTGACCCAAGCTCAGCTTAAGCACAGGCCACTCTGCTGCTTTCAGCACCTTGTTATCCAAACTGCAGCACAGTTTGCCTGACTTCTAATGAACCAGCCAGTGATGAATTTACTATTTACTGTAAATCTCCTAGCCACTTCCTGGCTAATTTTACAGGTTTTAGGCAAGGATTATTCACGCTTCTGGCCGAGTACTATCACACGTCAGTGAGGGTAGAAGGATCTGTCCCTCATTTATTGTCCTTCCTAGTTTATTGCCTTTGTTTTTCTTTTCACGGATTAATTACAAACATCTCACTCTGTGAACTCCCACTGTATGGTGGCTGTGTGATCTCAGCGCCATGAATTATAGATGCCTGACATATCACACCAAGCTATTATGATTTTTTTTTTCCACAAGCAAGCTATGAATAATGAAAAAGATCTATTAAATTTATAATATTCTCTATCTTTGGTATAGGAACGGGAAGGCAAAGCCCGATGATGCCTTTTATCGCCCTCCCCTCTCTCTATGGGCTCGGGCAGCTCAGGCAATGTGAGTCTCAATATGGACTCTGTGTCTTTAGAAAAAAATATTGAGGTTGTTGAGATTTCAGCCTTGGGGTCCCTCCGTCAGTTGCACGAGGGTATATCACGGCTTTATTCAGATGGCTGGGGATTGTGGCTGGCCCAGGGCCGCTGTGCAAGGGGCTATGGCTGACACAGCCCCACCACCGCTCCTGTGCCAGCGGCCTCCTGCCTCCTTTTCTGGCGCATTCTGCAGAAGGATGGAGGTAGAGGAGGTGTGTAAATGGAGGGGTGGAGGGAGGCTGTGACAGGCGGCTGAGCGGGGGCCACATAAGAGGAGGGTATGGACCCCCATAGATGAGAACCGTGACCCTCAGCCGCCCCCTCTCAGGGGTTTCCCCTCAGCAGCCCCTCCTCCGCCCTCTCCCCCGGGGTCTCCCCTCAGTGGCCTTCGCCTCGGGGGTCTCCCCTCAGCCATTTCTCCTCAAGGGTCTCCCCCGGGCGCCGCCTTTGTCGCCATTTCCCCTCAGGCCCCTCCCCCCCCCCGGGGGTCTCCCCTCAGCCCTTTCCCGCTGGG